>CP092730.1:14240100-14840100 GCA_030273425.1 Microplitis manilae | reverse complement strand
GGGCAAAACGGAGTACCCTCAAAATTTTATAAAAAAAAAAAAAAATTTTTTTTTTGTCTAATTACTGTATATCCGATATATTTGCGCATTTTGAGCCCTATGCATGACGCCTGGGGCAAAATGGACCAGCCGAAAAATCGAAAAAATGATTCTTTCAAATTTTTATCGTCAAATTAAAAAAAATTTAATATATTTCCGCATTTTTAGCCCTACTCATAACATTTGGGGCAAAATCCCATACGAAAAAAATATATATCCAGATATATATTTTTTTCGTATGGGATGGACCAACCGAAAGTTCTAAAAAATGATTCTTTCATATTTTTATCGTCAAATTAAAAAAAAATTAATGTGTTAATTCATTTTTCAGCTGATTTTCAGTAGTTGGGGCAAATTTGGCCACTAAAAATATTCGAAAATAATAATTTAATTTTTAATTGATAACAATTCAATTAAAAAAAAAAAATTATCATTTTGTGGAGGAGGGCCTCTCTGCCTCACAAGAAAAATTTTTTCTGCCTTCGTATCCACCAATGATGTGAAATGTAATTTTTTTTCATGTATTTTACATAAAAAAAAAATTTAATTTAATGAAATTTGATCAACTTTCAGAAACTTTTTTTTTTCAGCTTTTTTGAGGGTACCCCATTATGCCCGCCAAAAGTAAAAATTTTATTTCTTAACGGCAGCTAAAAATTTTGTCTATTTACCTTGAATATCATTAAAAATAAAAGATTTAGCGTATTTTAGTCCTCAAAATCTTACTATTTCCTTAGGTACCTCATTTGCCCCCCCCCCCCTCCCCTCACCCTATATATTTTTTTTCAAATTTATACTCTTATTTTTAGTCGAAAAATCGGTATAACAATATTTATGTTTAAAATTAAGGAAAAATAAAAAAAAACTATTTTTTTTTCAAAGTTCATTGAAGCAGTAGAAACTTTTGTCGTTTTACAAAAAGGATTTTTTCGAAAGACACACCATGAATTGTGTATTTGAGCTCCTGGAGTTCTAACTATTCAAATTTCGCAGGTCATCGGGTTTTATTTATACTTCAGTTGCTCGTTTTTGAGAATTCAACGTTATGATAAATGAGAAAAATTATTAAAACTGGGCGTCGATTTAAATCGGTCGGAATTAATAACAATTCCATTGAGTAAATATACATTATTCCGGGAAATTTTAAATTAAAGGAGATTATTAATCATTTTTGTAATTACTGGCGTTTATGATGATGATGATGAGTAAACGAGGTAAATTGAGATGTTAAAATAATAATTATAATGATAGGATGACTATTAAATGAAGATTTTTTACTAGTACTGAAAAAATTAAATTGCAGAGTAAGAGGTCGAAGAGGCGAGTAGAATGCAATAATGATTAAGACGTGATTGCATATTTAATGTAACGAGGGGGATCATCGACACCCCATTGAGTTCATGAGAGTTGTCGGTGTAAATGTGTGAATGTGTAAGGAGTCTGCCAAGTCTGACCCAAGGTCGTACGTTAATTTAACACTTTTACTGTATATTTAACGTACTTACGTATGCGTGCATTGAGAGTATCAGATTTTTATTGTGTATCCATGTAAGTACCTGCTATGGTTATTAATCATAATATAAATTTAATATTTGTCAGCTTCAATTTATAATTTGTCATAAGCTGGTAAAATTTTAAACTGCACGTGGTGTTGTTTCATAAATATAAATTTATATTTATTACTGATTATTATAAGGGGAACTTGGAGGAAATAAGACACTATTTTTAGTTAAGACTGACAATTTTTTATTTCATTGAAAAATGCTCTTTTGCACTGAAGAGCGGGGCTGGTTGATCAGCTTGATCAATAAGACCACTTTCAAATTTATGAAAAAAAAATTTGTTTTTTGTAATTTTTATTTTAATGACTTTATTGAGAATTGAAGAATATCTGAATTTGAAGTAAGCTTGGCCGCTGTTGAAAAAAAAAAAACTGATTGTTTGAATTTTTTTTCAACTTGATTTATGACAATTTAAATTAAATTAATTAACCAATAAAACTTCAGTAGTGACCAATTTTACCTCAAATCCCCTTTTTTCTAGTTTATAGTAAAATAATTTACATAACAAGCACTAAAAAAAAAAAAGAATTTTTTAATTTAACAAAATTGTCCGGATTTATCAAATTGCCCCATATTTTTCTACAAAGGTGAAGTGTACCGGTACCGTTTTTCCCATACAAAGTCACCGAGCTTTGAAATTTTCCCATAAATCGGTCGATGGTTAATCATTGGCAGCTTCCTTTTTTGCTTATAAAAACGGCGCACAATTAACCGCCGTTCGTTGGCCAACGGCTTAATCGAGTACTCTTGATACCAACCTTCGACTGATGATAGATTGCCATGATTGGCAAATGTTTGCGACTGCCATACTTGGCATACCGTTATCATCCGATATTTAGTCGATCTTCGGCCGATGCTTGAAAATTGGCAGCCATTCACGACCCAGTAATGGGCCGATTCTTTTTCTTTGTATGGGTTGGCCACTTTAGGGTCAGTTTTGGACATGAAAAATTTAAATAAAATAATTTGTAAATGACGCAATGACATCTTATTTTAAAAATGTACTTAAAAATACTGTTACCCAACTATTAAAATGGAAATTTTATTTTATACTTCTTCATTAATTAAAATAAAGTATTAAATGTACAAAAAATGGAGCAGTGGCCAAAAATGGCACTTCTACCCTATATAAATATTTTTGATAAAAATAGTCTTATATTTAGTGCCGGGTTCCTTATATATACACTGTAAAAAATTTGCAAAGTCAACGTGGATTAAATCCGGAGTGAATTCGGATTGAAATAAAATTCAGACTACTCCGAATTCACTTTCGATTTTTTGCAGTGTTTTAAATTTTCCATTATTTACTTGAAATTCAAAATTTTACAAATTTACTAAAAAATTTCTTCTTTACCGACTCAGTTGCACACCCCGTATATTTAAAATTTATTATAGACAGCAATGAGAATAATTTTATTCTAATTTTATTTAATTGATCGCATTAAATCTTGATTGATAACTTATTCCTGCAAGAAATTTCTTTACCGATAAAAATACACACCATATCTTACATTTCGCATTCGCGGTGTGCAAAATAATTATTAACTTTTTTTTTATTAAAATGCAAACCATTTATTTCAATAAACTAAGAATGCCAAGTAGGAGCAAAAAAATTTCTTTATTTGCTTAAAAGAATTTGTAACTAAATGTGCAAAAAATTGTATACATTTTAGCCTGAAAAAAAATCAGACCAACTTTTTTTTTGCGTATTTATTTTTTTCTGGGTTTGAAACATCTGGTTCAGCCTTATGGCGATACATAAATCTACGAAACATTTTTTAATTGTTTTAATAAAATTAAAATTGCAATTAAATAGCTTAAAATTTTTTTTTATCTTAAAGAAAAAAAAAAAGTTGAGCTATCAAAAATAATAAAAATAAATTGCGGATTGTCGGGTGTATTTTATGAGTAAAGCCGACAGGTAGATGAAACTGAAAGTATTTTTGACGGCATTAGCATATAGCCGATAGTTGACACACATGAGATATACGCGAGTACCTGTTTATAAGCACATGTGTACTGACAGTAGAGTTGGTCCCCATGTTACACCCCAAAATATCGATTTCCACATGTTCTGGCGTCACCGACTAGCATCTGTCACATACGACCCAGGGCACAGGTTATATACATATTCTGCGTGGTACCATGCATGGGGTATACATAAATGTCTGTACACTAGCGTGGATGCTTATACTCGAGGGGGACTATAAGAACACCAGAACAACTACCAAACCAGCCTTCTCATATATTATATAATATATATGTATGTATACATATGTGTGTATATAAGTATGCGTAGTCTAAATACCTCAAGTTGAGCGGCTAGGAATTAAATGGAACTTGTGGGCCATGTGATGGAGTAACGTATGCAACATATGTCTTATTTTTTCTCAGTATGTCATTTGTGGGATCGTTAGACACCGTGCGAAACAACTCGTTCGTTATCTCAATTTTCATTTAGTTTTTTTTTTATTTTATATAATAAATATATATTTTAATTTTTTATACTACGCATTTTGCTTTACGATTGGAATTTTCAAAAATTAATCATACAATTTTGTTAAAGAAATTTTTTACACGGTCCATTTTACCCCGTAATATTTTTTCATTGCATCAAAATGATGAAAAAAAATCGATTTAATATAAAAAAAATATATAAATAGTCATTATATTAATTTTTGAAACGGCCCATTTTACCCAATGTCGTATAATTTTGTGATAAAAATCTTTTATAATGAAAATTTATGATAGAAATTTTTTTAAGGTACGAAAAAATTTCGAATAATTATTAAAATTTTTATTGAATTAATTATAACCGGCCCACTTTGCCCTATGTCATATAATTTTATGACAGGTCTGTTGTAATGAAAATTTATTACAGTAATTTATTTAGAAAACGATGAGAAAATTAAAATTCTCATTTAATTAATAACATACGGTCCATTTTACCCCATATAATTTTGTCCTTAAAAGTTTCTTTATTGAATTTCGATGAAATAAATTTATTGAGAGCGTAAAATTGAAAATAATAATTAAAAATTAAAATAAAAAAAAAAAAAATTTATTTTAAATGAAGTAAATTTTATTTTGAATATTTAAGTCACGATGCGCCTTTCTCAAAGTTACTTGTAAGTGTCAATAAAAAATAAAATCCAATAATATACCGAGAACTGAAACAAAAAAAATTGGATTTAAAATTAAAGCCGAAATTGGTTCACGATCAATGGAAATTAAGTCTGATAGCCGTAGCAAACGTATCATCACCCATATGAGCTGTATTTGTACATACACGTGATTCGGTAATTACCTATATATGCATATATTTATATCATATATATGTATATATAAGCTCGGGCAGTAAAGCAGGTTTTCAGGACGAGTACAAGAGAAAACGAATAATCAGAAAAATTTTAAACCCATAGTACTTATATTTTTTTTCATTAAATAAATATGCCATTGTGTCTTTTAATTTATAGCTAAAAAAAATTTAACAGTATATATAATACATATACTTACTAATTATCAAAATGTCATGTAACCTATTTCAAGAAACGTTTAATTAAGTATATGTGTATATTTGTCATATTAATTTAATTATTTTAATAACCATACAATACACATCCTTGTACAAATACAAAATATTTTAATTCAAGGACGTTCAGTACATCGAGTTTAATTTTTTTTTTATATTAATGTGTCTAATTAACAAATGTCTATAATTTTTTAAACATCGCTAACATTTCAATTTTAATTGCCACAAAAAAAACAATTTTTTTTTTTTAAATCTTTAAATTTTGTAATTAATTAACTAATTAAGATAACCCGTATGAAAAAACATATGGTTAAAATGTATAAAATCATATATGTTTGCAACTAAAAAATATATGATACATTGTATATTATAAAAAATCATGTAGAGATTTTCGCCGATGTAATATAAAATTATATACAGTAATGTATATATATTCCATATATATGTAACTTATATTTTTTTTATATTGATAAGCTGTACATTTACCTTATAATATATTGTATTGATATATTTCCTTTTGTATTAAAAAAATATAAAATATTTACATGAAATGAAATATGGTAGCATATAATTTATAATATATATTGTGCCACATATTTTCTTTGTTATATTTAAGAATATATTTTATTCGGGGTATATATATGTATATGGTTATACATATTCGCATGAATATTTTTTTATATATGATCAGAATATAATTTTCGTACATGATAGAAATATATATTTTTATGTATGATAAAAATATATTTTTTGTATATGATTGACTTGTATATTATATATATGCTAAACATATACGGACTCGTATATGATGATTATTATATTTTTTAATATAAAAAAAAATATATCAGAAAATATAGTTAAATTCGCCACATATATTTTCTGATATTTATCATATATTTTGACCATATATATTATTTTTAAAAATCAAATTTTTTAGTTTGTAATATTTTTTATTAAAATAATATTTGCAATAAAATTTAAAACAACGACCATTTAAAAAAAAATTCAAAATTATTATTCAAATTTTTGAATTAAATTTTAAAAATTCATAACTTATTGTGGAATTGATTAAAAATTTTATTTAAAAGACCAGATTTATGGGAATAGTTAAATTTTATATCGATCAATTTCCTACAGTCAATTTTCGAAATAAAATTACAAAAAGTCATTGATATTATTTCTTACCAAATTTCGACTGTCATAAATTCTAATTAAAGATAGGAAAAAAAATATGTCAGAATATTATATAAAATCGAAAATATTAAAATGAAAATCACATATCAAGATATATAAAGTATGGATGATAATCAGAAGAGAAATGGATCTATAAAGCTCCCAGGAGAGTGGATTGAGTAGACCCTCGTTCATCCAAATGATCGACTGACGTTCGACTGGCAAAACCACCCCATTAAGATTCTAATCTCGGTGATCACGAGTCGGTAACTTTGCTCGAGAACTCGATACAAGACTATCCTATCGATTCGCGGCGTATTTGGACGCGTGGCCCGCGGCTAGTGCGTGCGAGTTAGCCTTCTTATTCCTACCTCACATTATATCTTTTTTGTTTTTTTAAATCAAAAGAAATCACCAGCCAAAAATAAAAATATACTTCTCTGCTACCTATATATACATATATATTTAAAAACAGGAGTCTTGAGATCTATAGATCGAAAATCACTGCATCGCTCATCTCACCACGGCGGTAATTAATTTTGTGATAATTACCGGTCCAACAGTAATACTTTTTTTTAAAAATATCATTTATTTCTCTTATACTCCGAAATAAATTCCGATGGGAATGCAATTAAGCGGGTATTAATTGAGGAGTCAATGAGGAAGAACGTTCGATTATTAATGATCTACATGAACAGTTATAAATGAAAGTATACCCTCGATAAATATATATATTTTAAAAATACATATATATTTTCTTATCTTTTTTTTTCTTTTTTCTTCAAAAATTCTTTTTTTTTTTTTATAGTTTATTTATTTAAGAGAAAAAAGAGATTTGGGTATTTCCTAGTAAAATATAAAGTTCATAGTAAAGTAAGAATTTAACTTGATCTTAAAGAGGATTAAGTTCTGGAGGTTTCGTATTAGCGAAAGACGACACCCCATCGTGTCTAACTTACTAGCGACTAGTAATTTAGGATTGTATCTTATCTAGTCTTAACTAATTACTCAAAATTACAAAATTCAATTTTATTTATTTAGTTTTTTTTTTTTAACGTCAAAAAGTCAACTTATGAACTAACAGAAATAAAATTTCATAGTTTTAGTTACAATAAATTTTTTCGTAAGGTCAAAGCCTCTATACTCGCTCACTTTTCATTGGAGTAATATTAAATCACTCAATATAAATTAATAAATAAAACGAAAAACCAAATTTTTTTCTTTTTAGAGCTATGTTTTGTAGTTTTAAGTATTAGAATAAAATTTAAGTTTGAAGAATAACGTTGATAATTAATTATTATTAATAATTAAAATAATGTCCTTGAGTGCCCGCGTGAAAAAGCTTTATATGTGAAAACATGTATGATAAAATATATGAATATTATAATGTGATATATTGTACAATATATAAAATAATATTTATATTTTTGCCGTATCAATATATGATAATATATTAAATAAAAATATATTGCTAGAATATATTATCAATATATTCATCAATATATGACTTTTTTATGTATGCCTTACATATATATTTTAATATATCTTTTTTTACATTGATATATTATATTGAAAGTAGTATATAGTATTTTTTATATATGTTTTCCAGTATATTGCAAAATATATGGTTTCCAAAAAAAATAAAATTTTCAATATACTGTGAACTATAAATTTAAACATTTGAATTCTTTCATATATAATCAATTATATAGAGACCATATACCACTAATTATATGGTTCAAAATATATGGAAGTATATATCAAGTTTATTATATTATAATTATAAATTACATATATACTATCCTTATATGGCAAGAATATATTGAACATTATATGAGATAATATATGTAAAAAATACGCTATATATTTATTACATTTTCACCATATATTTTTTTATATTTTTAACAATATATAGCTTTTCCATGCGGGTGTATCCATATATCACTAAAAGTTGTCATGTACCATTACTCGATCAACACATGGCCCTATAGTCGCTCAAAGACAATATCAATTAAACTATGACAAGTTTATTGATTTAGAAAATAATTTATAAATTATATTACTTTATTCTTTCATAATATAAAATTTCATGAATTTTAAAAATATATTTGATAAGATATATTTATAACGATTCTTAAAAAATTTGACGTAACCCAAATTTAATCTAACGAACGAACGTTAAAGTAAAAAATGCCCAACTATGCTCGATTTTGAAAACAGTCACTTAATTTAAATTTATGATCTATAATAAAATAATTTGATACATCATATTTTAATATATTTAGATTGACAAATAATTATTTATCAATAATAATTTTTATAGAAATTTTTTTTTATAAAAATAGTAAAAAACGCATTAAACAGTTAAAGTCAGCGACTAATGGTACTGAGCTGATATAGGGGATTTTACTTTAATATTTTTCGAGATATAAAATTCTAAAAATCAAAATTTTTTCCAACTGAAATTTGAAAAAAAAATTGATTAATGAAAAAAAATGTAGTACCATAAATCTGACGACAAAAACTTGACAAAATTTACAATTTTGTCAAAAGCGTGCACTTGTAGCATGAAAAGCATTTTTTCCTCTTGCGGCGCGACAAATTTTTCGACCGCAAAAGCAGGTACTGCCATTATTATCCTCGATCCTCAAGAGTCTCGTCTCATGCAGCCCAGTAGTCTCATTGTTAGTTACACCCAAAGGATATCCAGAAATTTTTTCTTGGCATAAAATGTTTTTTCCACGGGGGTGTCTGTGTTTCTTGTGTCAAAAAATTTAAACCCAAGTGTTATGTTGAAAACATTTAGTTGGACGTACGTCGAATGGCGGCGACTGATAAAACGCCGACCATGTCGTTACGCGGTGTCTGGACCTCGAGGAATCGCTTGACATCAGGATCTTTAAAATAAATTATCACCATTAAAAAAAATCCCACACTCTTGACGCTAAAAGACCGCGAGCAAGAGTGAGATGAAGCGAAAAATCCAACGAGACAATCCTTTAGCTTTAGCAACTCCGTTACCTGTGTTGGCTTCACTTTTGTTGTTCCCTTTTGTCTCGTCAAGTATCCGATTTATTGCTACCACTAACCAGCGGTGTCTTTGCCACTTGATTCTTTTCTTTATACAAAACTAAAACTTTTATTTATAAAAATCGTTAAATAAAAAATTTTTCCATTTTTTTTGCTGCCTACATTTAAATTTTAAAAAAAGGAGGGAAATGATTGAGTTTATTTAAATAAATAAAAATTAATTGATGTACTTTCACATGCATTGACGACCTACGCAATGAGAGCACTCGAGTTGTGCTGGATAGTGAAGAAGACAGGGCATACCTGTTCTGATGGAGGATATTTCATCAGGCAGAGCATGGTTTGGGTGTTTGTTGCTCTCTACTGAGATCAGGCAGCTTACATGGACGAGAAGAGTCTGAATAGTCCGGGGTACGGGAGCTGGAAAAGAGTGTGTGGTGTAAGAAGTAAGAAGTAAGGAGTAAAAAGTAAGAAGTAAGAAGTGGATGAGTAGAGCGCGAGCCGAGTATACAACATACAACATATATCCAAGATGCGCGGTGGATCGCACGCGATGCGCCCCGAGGCCAAGACTGAGTGGGGGAAGATGGCTGTGGTACGGCGCGCGCCAGGATCTGAGGAAGGGAGAGGCTCGCGTCTTGCAGCTTCCCCTCACACACGCGTTCCATCACCCCCTTCCGATCGTGTGTTACCTCTGCTCCATTCGTATACTTGTTGCTTCTTATTCTTATATTTCATCTTTCATCTTTCATCTTACTCTTACTTGAACTTACAGCAGGCCGCTCTCGCCGCCGCTAAAAGTATCAAAAAAAATTTTTGGCTCCATTTTACCCGTTTTAATTTTTTTCTTTACATGTCAACTATTTTTGCTGGTAGAGATGATCTATATGTTTATTCAGTCGCATTTTTGATTTAAAAAAAAAATCATTGCTGATAAAAAGTAATTTCAAGGCTGGATTAAATTTTTTTTTTTATTGTAAAAAAAATATTGAGGTAGAAATAAAAATAATGCGAGGAATTTTTAAGGAATAGTGAAGAATATTTGGTAGTTAAATAAAAAGGGATTTATCACGATTGTAAAAGATGAAAATCTCGGTGCCCTGAGACTGGGCGATCAGAGTACGAGAGGGGAGATCCCTAAGAGTAAGAATCCTCGGACAGTAGGTAAAGTGGGAGGCAAGTTTTCGTACTGCTTCGTCCGAAGGTCCTGGTGGGGGTACTGTAGGGCCCGATGAGCCGGGGCCTGACAGTGGGGATGCGGCGCGTGCCCGTACAACCTATATAAGCCACTCGTACCCTCTTCGGCAGACATTTCGGGAGCCACAATCGTAGTGTACGCATCGAGGGTGCACAGCCAGTACTCGGTTCTCGATCTATACGTGATTTAAAGTTTACATTTTTTCCTATTTATTTACTTTACTTACGAATACGAATAACGATAACAGTATTTGTAAACAAGCTTACTTGAAGCTCAGTTGAATTATTTATAAAATAAAATAAAATTAAATAAACGAAAGTGCGAATCGCTCGTTAGCGTAAAGGACTTGGTGTTACTTTGTGATATGACATTAGTGGGAACAAACGACGAAAACGCATTGCCCATAATGTTGAGCGTACAACAGCATCATCACCAGCAGCATCAGCATCATCATCAACAACATCAACATCAGCACAATAACAACAACACCAGCTTGACATCAAACAACGTGAACATACAGAGTCACAGGAGTAACGTCATTGTGTCCACTGGAGGATTGTCAAACGATTTGAAGATGCAATCAGGCTGCAAACGTACCAAGATGTACCAGACGACCCCTTATGGCACAGTTCCGCACCAGCCGGCATCAGTGGCACGCAGGAATGCACGTGAGAGGAACCGTGTGAAGCAGGTGAACAACGGATTCGCGACTCTGCGTCAACACATTCCCCAGAGTGTTGCTCAAGCACTTGGTGGCAACACTGCTGGCACACATGGGGGATCAAGAGCTGGAAGCAAAAAGTTGTCTAAAGTTGAGACTCTCAGGATGGCGGTGGAGTACATTCGTAGTCTTCAGCGTTTGCTGGATGATCATGAGGGTTCTGACATAACAAGTGCTCCCTCGACATCACCCTCTCCTTCGACATGTGGATCGCGAGTTGAACTCCATGCAAGTGACATGCACTCGGAGTTGCACCAGCAGCACTTGAGGCAAAACAATCCCAGTCCGTCGTCCTTCATTCTGCCTTGCTCAGAGGCCTCCAGTTCGCCGACCCCGAGCTTTGTGTCCGAAACCTCGTCCTCTGGAAGTCAAGGTTACGGCGCATTCACTACACTCTATGCACCTCCGTCTGACAGTTACATCAACTACGAACCCATGAGCCCTGACGAAGAGTTGCTTGATGTAATATCGAGGTGGCAAGAAAATCAATGAAATTCATTGAGGTTAGTATTCATTTATAAATAATTACATTGACATTTTTTAATTTTAAATAATCAGTGACCTTGGAATCCTACCAGACCCCTCACTCAAAAAATATCCCTGTGTCCCATTCAAATCACAGACTCCATTCAAAATAACTCACGTACACGACTCTATTGTTCACCAGCTTTTTGGGTCTTCCCTCGTACTCAGTATTTTTTTTCCATTAACACTAACTTTACATTGACTAAAAAAAATAATTGCATAACATGAAAATTTTTTTTCACATAAAATTCATTTTTAAAAATTTTAAAAAGTCTAATAAATGAGTAATAATTTTTAAACTTACAAATTTTGGTTTGAATGAACATGGACTTTTTATACATATATATATATGACAATTTAGTCTCGCGCGGTGCGTTTAACCTGAATGGTTCTTTCAGGATATACCAGTCGTTCCCTCCCTTCTTTGTCGGTTTTTGAACCGGTACACTATTACTTCTCTTTTTCTATGCTTATATCCACAACACGACTCAACATACATGCACACACACACGTACTTTGGTTCCATGACATCGAAAACGAGAAAAAAAGATCCCGTAAAAATTCTAAAGTAGTCCCTTGTCGAAACCGCCCTTACCTGAAAATCATCCCCGCTTTTTTTCTCATACCTGCATGCCAAGAAAAATTTTTAAAAATCTCGGAAATAAATACTCATCATATATTTTATTCAAGAATTTTAAATATTAATGAAAAAATTTTTTTTGTTACAGAAATACTGATTTTTAATTTTATGGGACGTGCAAGTGGACTGAAAATAATAATAAGGAATCGGTGGTTTTTGCCATCAGCTGTGATCTAGTCAATACTCTCTTTCTTGTACAACTTGGAAACTCCCGAAAAAAAATTCGCTGTATCTTCTTATAAATATTGGAGCCCGCGTTTTTTAAAATTTAAAAACAAGCGAATAAAAAATGTGTAAATAATTATTTTTTAAAGTACTTGTATATTGTTATTATTAAGAAAATATTTTATACGACGAATTTTGATAGAAAAATATAGATAGTAGAAGCAATATGTTCTATTAGAACATGCATTGAAGTGCTCAGTTGAAAATTTATGATAAAAAATTATTTACATCGAGATCTATAAACAAGTATGTAAAAAAAAAAAAGAAATGAGGAGAGTTGTAAAAATGATTTTATAAATAATGTGCCTTAATATTTTGTAAATATTTGAATATTTTAAATGTTAAAATATATGACATAATTTTATTATTAAATATAATGATAAATTTTAATTGTTGAATTATTTTTGCGTTCCTTTCCTTGTAGTTGTAAATTTTAAGTCTTTATGCAAATAGTTTAAGTACTTGGTCAAGTACAAAAGTGGTTACCTGAAATATTTAAATGAGTATTGAGTTGATTTATAATCAAGATAAATTATTTTAAAAATTTACGTGCAAATGACAAAGTGTAAAATTAAATTACTTGGGTTTGGGATAGATATTTATAACTACTGGGGAATTAGTTCCGAGCTTTAGTATTCTTAAGTTTAAAGATGAGTAAAGACTATAAGAACTCTTGAAATTTTTCGAGGTTTTGTGAGGACATACTCTGGCAATTATAGCCTAAGGGTCTCGGGTTTATAATACCCAAATATCCATAAACTTGGGATAGGAGTAGAGGGAATGTTTAGCCGTAGGGATAAGGGCGGGTTGCTCGTACTTGGTACCGGATATTATAGAACTCAGTCAGGTATACTAATTTTTTTTTTGCCAAGTATATATATATATAGATATATATATAAGTATGGACAGACCTGTCCGATGTACGTACAGTACATGGCATTTATAAATTTTACGAACCCTTATTGTTCTACCGTTCAAGTACTTAAATTTATGCATCATGATTATTGGTGATTCGGTAACCATTTTACAAAATACGTTTAATTTTAAATTTAAACTGGAAATTTTATAATTTTTCATGCTATTGGGTCCTTAAAATTCTTTGATGCATTTTTTGGTTCAATGAACAAATAAAAAAAAATATATAAGCATTTAAAATTTTTTATTTTTACATAATTTTAGAATTTTTTTATTGATAAAAAAAATTCAAAAATCAGAAAATTGCAAAAATAAAATGTGAGTTTTTTTTTATTGAGAAAAAAATTTTGAATTTTTACATTCAAAATTATTTATTTAAACAGTCATTAGAAATAGAAAATTATTAATAAACGATTTGATGACAAGTTTAAAACTAAATGATCTAATTTTAAATATTATTGACTTGAAATTTTTTAAATTTACATTAGAGATAATTTTAAAAATTTTTTAGTACGAGCAATTTTTGAAATTATTAAATTCAAAATTTGTATAATTTTTTCAAGTAAGATAATTTTGAAAAATTTTTATTACATATTTCAATTTTCTAAATTATTGAAAAAAAATATTTTAAAATTAAAAAATCAGAAAATGGCAAAAATAAATTATATGACATTTTTTTTTGGTGTAAAAAAAGTTTTGAATTTTTACGTACTAAATTATTATTACGTATTTATTAACTCGTTTTGATGTATGTCTGTTTGGGTGAAATTTTGTAATTAATTTTAAAGTAACTTCTCGATGAGCTAGAGACTTGAAATTTGGAACAAAGCTCAAAATTAGATAACAATGCAAGAAAATGAAAAAAATTTTTTTTTTAAATGAGAAGGAGAAGAACTAGAAGAGGAAGAAAAAAAAAAAAAAAAAAAAATAAATAAATAAATGAAAAAAAATCGAATAAAAAATTCATATTCGTTTGTTTGTAGGTTCGTACGAATTTTTGATAATTAATTTAAAACTAATTTCTGGATGAGTTATATTCTTGAATATGGCTCACAACTGGATGACAGATAAACAAACACCGTGTAATGAAAATACAATGGAGGAGATGGAAAGAATGTGACGACTAGGACCTCCAGCACCATAAATAGAGTCATTTATTCAGAATTGTTAACTAAAAAGAATCTGGCTTTAATTTGTTTTAATATTTTGAAGTATAAATCTTATAAAAAACGAGTTTGATATATTGGTAGGTAGAAATAGCGATTTTCTATTTCAGATTTGATTAAGTAAAAAGAAACTGAAATAAATCTGAAATTTGTCGCATGTCTCCGTCATTATCTTATCCAGGCCTTTAAAATCGATTTCAAAATTTCACTCACACAATACTAAGAAGCAGAAAACAATTATCAAAATAAAAAAAATTTTTAATATACCACATTTTTAAAACGAACTAAAAACTATAAAATAATATTTCTCAATTTCATCAAGATTTAAAACCACATACGAGTTCCGAACTTCTTACAGATAGTTTTAAATACTTTTTTAAAACAATTATTACAAATAGAAAATTATTAATATGTGATTTGATGACAAGTTCAAAAATTAACTGATCTAATTTTAAATATTTTTGGCTTAAAATTTAATAAATTAATATCAGAGATTATTTTGAAAATTTTTTAACACATTGTATAATTGAAATTATTAAATTTAGATTTCTTATAATTTTTTCGCGTAACATAATTTCCAAAAATTTTTATTAAGTATTTCAGTTTTCTAAATTATTGATAAAAAATTAATTAATCAATTTTCTGTTTAAAAATTGAAAAAATTAAATTTTTAATATTTTTTGTTTAAGAAATTTTTAAATTTGTATCAAATATAATTTTTAAAATTTTGTCCTAATAATTTTTTTCATTAAAAAATTTAATTTCGAATATATTTTAAAAAATTTATATTTTTTAAATAAAATTACTCGAATTCATTTTAAAAGGGATTAAAATTTCTTGAAAAGCTGGTCTCGTTTACTGAAATCGATCAGAATAAATAAAAGCGAAAGGCGTTTGACGGATTTGAAATTGAAAAATATTTTCATATATAATCGTTTCTCCGAATATAACTTTGAAGTAAACTAAATCGTATCTAATTGATTTACTAATAATTAAAATGTCTTTAACTACAAAGCTTACTTAAAAAAAAAATAAAAACGTCATCCCTTCTCTCCTTATTTCTATACAATCTACTAGGGCGGTCGCGTATGTTCTTTGATAATTTCCGCTCTTATATATGCGTTTTGTTTAAACTGTCACGCAATGGACAAAATATAGGTTACATACATTGTAACAAAGAAATGATCTTTTGCAACAGAAGTAAAAAGGACAAATGAAGATAAAATATAAATTTCTAAACGTGAATATGCAAATTCAAAAATTTCGACAATTGTAAAAAAATTTTTTTTGTCTACATTAAGAAATTTTTCTTATACAATTTAGCTCCTCATTAAACTTTTTTCGAGTCACGCGACTTTGTGAAGAAGCGAAAAAACCAAATATTAGCCCGCTAAATATCTCAGCCGGAAGGGATCAGATTTAGATGTCGTAGCAACAAAAGCCTATTTTTTATTTTTTTATAAAAAGCCCTGATCTTTTCGTCGCGTTTCGGATCTTGTTTGTTGAGTCTTAGTTGCTCGGTTGTTTGTGGTTCAGCTTCACGGCTCCAAACTCATCCTCATCTTCTTTCCTCCCCTTAAATATTTTTTTTTTTATAAATAAATAAACAAAAAAAAATATAATCTCTTGATGCCGAAGCACGCTAGCTCGCGATTACCGTGAGTTTTTGGTCGGTTATTTACTCAAAAACTTCAAGAGGACATTGACAGGGATATAATAACACCAAGCGACTGACGTTACCAGTCATTAACGAATTCTCGCTCTTACACATCTCTAAGAAATCCAATAAAAAAAATAAGTGACAAAAAAATTTTCCAATTTTTCTAACAACGAGAAAAGGAAAAATTATTTATAACCCTCTAATTTATTAAAATTACTCTAGAATTATTGTGTTTTTTTTTTTTTTAAATTACATCCGACTTTTTTTTTTTTTTTTTTTTTTTTAAAGAACGTTTTCATCACAAATGAGAGTTGGCTACAATTGTAACCATTTATTTTCGATTTCACATTACTTTTCTCTTTTTCTGATAAATATTTAAATAAAATTGGTCTGCTTATTTAAAATTATACAGGTCCTACTGAGCAATCGATACTAAGTTGCAAAGTGACCATAATATTAAAATTATTTTCTGAAAAGAAGTTTCACAAGTTGTTAATCCCCCATTAATGCTACTTTGAAGGGTAATACGGTACTTAAAATATGACATAAATATAAATTTTTCCACTTGATACACTGAGAAAAAAATGTACTTTTACTACACGGAAAGAAAATTATAGCAAGTATTCCTATGCATTATAGGAATGGTTCCTATAATGGTATAGGAATTGTACCCATACTATTATAGGAATGGTTCCTATATATTATAGGAACCACCCCTATACCATTATGGGAACCATTCCTATACTATTATAGGAACCATTCCTATAATTATAGGAGCTATTCCCATTTTCATAATGTTATAGAAATGGTTCCTATAATAGTATAGGAACCATTCCTATAATATTATAGGAACCATTCCTATACTATTATAGGAACTATTCCTATAATAGTATAGGAACCATTCCTATAATAGTATAGTAACCATTCCTATAATATTATAGGAACTATTCCTATAATAGTATAGGAACCATTCCTATAATAGTATAGTAACCATTCCTATAATATTATAGGAACTATTCCTATAATAGTGTAGGAACCATTCCTATAATAGTATAGTAACCATTCCTATACTATTATAGGAACTATTCCTATAATAGTATAGGAACCATTCCTATAATAGTATAGTAACCATTCCTATAATATTATAGGAACTATTCCTATAATAGTATAGGAACCATTCCTATAATAGTATAGTAACCATTCCTATACTATTATAGGAACTATTCCTATAATAGTATAGGAACCATTCCTATAATAGTATAGTAACCATTCCTATAATATTATAGGAACTATTCCTATAATAGTATAGGAACCATTCCTATAATAGTATAGTAACCATTCCTATAATATTATAGGAACTATTCCTATAATAGTATAGGAACCATTCCTATAATAGTATAGTAACCATTCCTATACTATTATAGGAACTATTCCTATAATAGTATAGGAACCATTCCTATAATAGTATAGTAACCATTCCTATACTATTATAGGAACTATTCCTATAATAGTATAGGAACCATTCCTATAATAGTATAGTAACCATTCCTATAATATTATAGGAACTATTCCTATAATAGTATAGGAACCATTCCTATAATAGTATAGTAACCATTCCTATAATATTATAGGAACTATTCCTATAATAGTATAGGAACCATTCCTATAATAGTATAGTAACCATTCCTATACTATTATAGGAAGTATTCCTATAATAGTATAGGAACCATTCCTATAATATTATAGGAACCATTCCCATAAATTGTAGGAACCATTCCTATAATTATAGGAACTATTTCCATAATGGTATAGGTATCATTCCCATAATTATAGGAACTATTCCTATAATTATGGGTAATATTCCCATATCTATAGGACGTGTTCCCATAATTTATGGTCGTCATTCCTATATTGGTATAGGATGAAATTTCACAAAATTATAGGAACCATTTCCATAATTTTTTTTCCGTGTAAGAACATTTACTTTATACAAAAACATATATTCTTCATAATTTTCAAGAATATATAATTTTGTCTCAAGAAGTCGTAGAATTAAAGGAAATAATTTTTATTTAATTTAATAACAAAAATACATTCGATGCTCTTTTCTTAAGAAATTGATCATTAATAATAATAGAATAAATGTTTTTAATGGATTGAACTAAGAAATTCTTGTTTGGAAAATAGTATTTTTTTCTCAATGTAGCAATAATATTTTTGGTTTGACCATAATAGAACATTTTTTTATCAAATACTTAACAGATAATTATAAATTTATTTTTATCACCAAAACTCTGAAGATTATTCTAGTTATAAATTTACACTTGTAAAATTAATTCGTATAAAAAAAAATTACTTTATTTACATTACTTTTATTTTTTTTTAATTTTTAAATGAATTTTTGTCATTAAATTCCATTATCAAAGCCGTTACTTCAAAAATTAAATAATATGGGGTAAGATGGGTTGTAAACATTTTTTTGATAATAATTAAACTTTTTTTATTATCAAAATGAATTTTTGTAAGTCGAATTTACAATGCCATTAATTATGTGATATGAAGTAAAGTGGGCCGGGAAAGAAAAATTATTCGATTGAAATTTTTGATAATTACTTATACTTTTTAACTTCCCGCTTAGAAAATCGATGATTTTCAAAAATTTCGGGAAGTTATTGTTTTCACCCCGATTTTCAAAAATCGAGTTTTCATCAGATGTCGACGTTTTGAGGTCCTAGGAAGCTATTCTGACTATTTTTAGAATGATGTCCGAGTGTCTGTATGTATGTGTGTGTGTGTGTGTGTGTGTATGTATGTATGTAAACTCTTTATAACTTTTTAACTAATAAACCGATTTGGATGGTTAAGGCGGCAATCGAAAGAGTTTTTTGGCCATCAACTTTTCTGAAAATTTCAGATCATTTGACCGAGTAGACCCGAAGATATTGGCCAATTACGAAAAAAAAAATTTTTTTTTTTTAGTTTTTTATTGATTTCTCGAAAACGACTTATACGATCGACTTCAAAATCTAATCAGCTCTAGAACTTAATAAAACGCGTCGATTGCCACCTCAAACATCTAAATCGAATAACTCGTTCGAGAGTTATCGTTGGAGAAAGAAATGGTAAAAAACAGTTTTTTGCGAATATCTTTGAAACGACTCAACCAAAAAATCCAAAAATCTAATGAGCTTTAGACTCTATTAAAACGCGTCGATTGCCACCTCAAACTTAAAAATCGGATAATTCGTTTGAGAGTTATCGCGGGAGAAAGAAATGCTAAAAACTGTTTTTTTCGAAAATAATGGCATGCAAAAGTATTTTCGAGCTCGAAGAGCTCGAAAATGTATTTACAACGATGTTTTCGAGCTCAAGGAGCTCGAAAACAGCGGGAAGTTTTGGGGCTGGCCCGCAGGGTCAACCGATGCCCAGATTTTTTTATTTTTAATTGAATTTTGTCATTAAATTTCATTATTAAAGTCGTTAGTTCAAAAATTAAATAATATGGGGTAAGATGGGCCGTAAAAAATTCTTATAAGTAAAATTTATGTCTTTTCAATATGAGGTGTTGCGTTTAATGGGCTGTACAAGAAAATTAGTTTTGTCATGATAAGGAATTTTATTTTTTATATTTTTATAATTAATTTTTATTATTAGGACCTGTTACAACGGTTTGGGGTAAAGTGGGCCGTATATATGATAAATCAAATAGCATTTCTGATAATTAATTTTACTTGTTTTATTTTTAACCCTTTCCCGGTTGACCTTGAGTCCCTACTCTCAATTTGAATTGTACGTCTTCGTTTTAAAGCGAGAGAGCGCTAGGCTGTTAAGAAGAGAAGGGGCAGAAAAAATAGTAGAAGGGGGCGCATGCATGCACTACTACGATCAAACCTTCACTCACACGACTAAACCGTTACTCACACAGCCTTAACAACGAACTTTGATTGGCGCTACCCCCGTAGAGCTTACACCGATTCATTTCGATTCACACTTTCGGGAAAGGGTTAATTTGAATTTTTATCATTAAATTTCATTATCGAAGCCGTTAATTCAAAGGCTGAATAATATGGGGTAAAATGGGTCGTATAAAAAACGATTGATAATGATTTAACTTTTTTGCATTATCAAAATGAATCTTTACAAGTAGAATTTATAATGTCTTTTCATTATGAAGTGTGACGTTTAATAGCCCATACAAGAAAATTAGTTTCTTCTTGATTATTAATTTAAAAATTATTTTTTATCATTAGAATCCGTTGTAACGGTTTGTGGTAAAGTGGACATATCGAAAAATAAATAAAATAATATTTTTAGTAATTAATTTCATACATCAACTTTTACATTTAACGATTGGAAGAAAAAAAAAATAAAGAATCTTTAATTATTCAAAATGTCCGAAAAAAATAATAATATTTGAAGCATTAAATGTGAGCAATTGTCAAGTAATAATTTATTTAAATTAATGACTGCTGTATATTAAAGAATATGTAAGTGCCTCGACAAGTTTATAATGCAACGGACGAAACAACCGGCTCGCTATTAACATTTATTTCAATTACTCCAATACTGGGGTAAGTCACTCGAGGGTTGGGTTCAGGTTTTTTTTATAGTCTTTTACTTTTTCATATAGAGTTTTAGTGTCACCCTACACAACTTTTATACTCTAGTACACAAGTTCCAAATAAAGTCCAGGCTAAATACTTGAAAGAGTATAAGCTCCGATCCGCTCTCTCATATATTTAAATTTAAATTATTCAAATATATATGAGAATGCGCGATTTTATTTGCAATAACTTTTTTTACGAGACCGTCTTTTGTTTACATGACTCTTTTAAGCCAGCCTGGACACCAGAGAGGGAGATACCAACGAATGCTAAAAAATGAATAATAAAAAAGTATATAAGGAACGCGCCAGACACACGCGCGACCGTTGAAATCTTGAGCGGTAGCTTTGGGTCCCTTCTTTATATTTCTCTTATTCTTATTCTTAGTCTTGTCCTTTTTGTGCTTCTTCATTTCGTCTTCTTTTCTTTTATACACATGTACTCTGATATTATGTATACGCATTGAAAACCCGGTTCCATTCACCCGATCGTCGTCATCGTCTCGATTTTTCACTTTCCCATTACATTCAGACACACCTCTCGATATACATAATAACATAATGAAAGTAAAAGTCAGTCAGTGTCAAAGCGTCTTCAGATCATTACAAATCTTTCTTTATAAATATTCAGGTAACTAAATTTTTTTTGGTTATCGACTACTTTTAAAATTTTTCCGACTAAAAATATTCACCGAAATTTTTTTTAAAAATAAAAAAATATCAAGTATTAAAAAAATTTATATAAGGGCGCTATTTATTATTATTTTTCGAGTGATTCCAATATACCTCGAAGGATTTTATTGCTTTATAATGAACCATTTGGCACTATCAAAAAAAATGGCAAAAAATTAAATTTTTTTTTGCTTTATAGAGGAGGACCATTTTCTTTAAAACTTTCGAGACCCATAAACGAAATTAGGGAAAACTTATTTTTTTAGTCAATCGTGACAATGAGGCTTAGTTAGTTTAATAATAAACCGATTAAATTCTCAAGGGGTCCGTCGTACCCTCGTTCCCTGATCTATCGTATTTTGTTCCTGATCATCCGCTACATTTTCAAGTATTTCAAGGATTTATTTTTTTAAATGTCACTTACGTGGTGGAGTGATGCGGCAGTTATCAAATAATTCCAATTGTCACAGTATTACAGACGAATTCCATTAACTTGAACATTTAGTATACAGAGGAACGGAAATTTCTTTAAATTACCGAGTTAACGAATACCCCTTCTCCCTTAAAAAGTAAACTATAACGCATGCGCTTTTACATCACATGCATGATGACATATAAATATACAAAGATACATTCAAAAGTATAGCATCGAGTGGGAGACCGTGTAGCTCGTAGTAGGGGTCAAGATTCAGGGGAAATCCCGAGTTAATGGAGTTTGACTGTACCTATTGTTTTTTATATCAAAGTTCAGCTCAATATCATGATTAATCACATGAAAAATATATTTTTAAACAGTCATATTGTATTTTCATTAAAGATTATGCTTTAATTTTTTTGATGCATGATCCAATTTATATTCATATTAGAGTGTTTCAAAAAGTAACAATTTTTTTTCTTTTGCACGCCTCATAACGCGAAGCGTTTGAGGTTGTGCTCTACTCTCAACACGTCAAGGCCAAGCAATTTTCTGGCCTTAAAATGACTCTATAACGTACATATTTCATTCATAGGATAAATATGAGTACACGTATATCAAGAATAGACTTTAGAGAACTTATTTAATGTTTTTTCAAAAAAATTTGTTTTGTTACTTTAAAGAAAAAAAAAGTTTAAAAAAATTTTACTTGGACGTCCGGATGTCTGTATGTATACACTTTTTTGGGATGTAGTCATGATAACTGCCAAAAAAATTATCGTATCGAAAGCGGTTTTTTTTTTATTTTGTTCAGAATTTTCTCAAGATGAACCCTTTCGATATTCACTATTGTAGTTTCTATAGTTATTTTTATATTTAATTAAAAGTGATGACTGATAGCATTTTTGTATACAAAATCTCGTATATATTTTTTCCATTGGTGCTACCTCTGACGGATATTTTTGCAAACATATATATAGATATATTCTGCGGTGGGCTTTTTACCGGTGCTGCATCCAAGCGGCTGATTTTTGCACAATTCTTTTTTAATTTTCCTTCTATTTTTTTGACGTCAAATGTTGACATAAACAGTGGCGTGATAGTAGCGAAATTTTTTTTTTTTGTTTTAATCTTTAATTTAGAAATACAAGTTATTTTGACTTCAAAATTAAATAAGCGTTATGAGGCGTGCACTTTTGGATTTTCCAAACTTTTTTGGAAATAGGTTCAAGTTTCATTTAGATAAAAAAAAGACGCCTGTGAAAATTAGAGCTCTTAATGTTAACATTAAGAGGTTCCGCATTGCACTTTTCTATTTTCCATAAGAATAACATGGAAAACATATTGTATGCGTCTTCTGATTTTTATAAGTAGCTAACGATGCGTCATAGGAAAAATTGGCAGGTATATTTTTGTAGGTAATTGAATGCTCTACAAAAAAAGTTTCTTACCATTTTTTGATAAATCTATTTGTTCAAAAGTTATTTGAGGTTGAAGTCAAATTCATATTACATTTTGAGATCTTTTTACTTTTCCAGCAAAACTATCAGACTCATCACAAAATATTATAAGACCTTTTTTGTAGTCAATTTCATCTCCTACGAATTATTATCCATAAAGTTTTTTCGAATTCCGCATTGTTCTCTAGTTATTTTTATTTTAATGTCAAACTCTCAAAATCGATCAGAAGATTATTTTTTCTATGAGCTTGATACTAAAATGAAAATAACTAGAAAACAATGCGGAATTTGAAAAAACTTTATGGATAATAATTCGTAGGAAATGAAATTGTCTACAAAAAAGGTCCCATGCTATTTTGTGATAAGTCTGATAGTTTCGCCGGAAAAGTAAAAAGATCTCAAAATTTAATATAAATCCAACTTCAACCGCAAATATAACTTTTGAACAGATGGATTTATCAAAAAATGACTAGAGAAGTTTTTTGTAGAGCATACAATTCCCTAAAAATTATGCCTGCCAATTATTCCTCTGACGCATCGTTAGCTACTTATAAAAATCAGAAGACGCAAACAAAATTTTTTCCATGTTATTCTTATGGATAATAGAAAAGTGCAATGACCTTTTCATGTTCATATTAAGAGCTCTAATTTTCACAGGCGTCTTTTTTAATCTAAATGAAACGTGCACCTATTTCCGAGAGGAAAAAAAAATTTGTTATTTTTTGAAACACCCTAATCCATATAAAATTAATACATTGTATTATTTCCAAAACGATTATTTTTGAAAATTTAACAAAATTTTTAATATCGCACATTTTTATTTTATCTAAGTCAAAATTACAAATATACCCACTGAATTTCCGAAAAAAAATTTTTGACAATCACAATTTAAATCGGCTTCAAAAAACGTAATACCGTCAATTAACCGACCGTAAAAAATTCAAAATAAAAAAAGTAACTGACATATTAAAATGTCAAATAGATATCTTTATTTCTTCGGTCATAAATAGCAATTCCGTTTTTAATTACACCGACAATTACCAACTAGTTCGATAAAATTTACTGACTTGTAGTTGGTCGCGATACCAAAGGAGTTAAAGCCCATAAAGTAAAATTTTTTATCACTGCATTAGGATAGTAACTTTCTCACTGATTTCTTTTTTTTTTATTTATTTTATATAAATCTCTACACTGTTCTTCGATGAGTATTTTCTCATTGCAGACTGAAAAGTATAACAAGTAGATAAAATAACCGATCAGATGTTGAAGAGAGAGAAAGAGAGAAAGAGAGGGTCTGAAAAGGTTTTGCGGTAATGGTGGCTGGATTTAGTTCGGAATAAAGAACGAGTCTATAATGTATTCCAGCATCCAGCCCGGTCATTTTATTAAACTCATCCTTATTTTTATTCCTCCATTCTCGTGCGTTCTCATTTTTCAGGAGCCACAGGCTCAAACTTTTTGGTTATATTTTTATTTCGATCAACAAACGGAATAATTTTAAACTCAAGAAAAGATTATTTAACATTTAAAAAGATAATTAGAAGAGTGAACAAATTTTTTAGCGAGTTGGAATCCGTAACAGTTGTTTGTTCTCATATTTAAAATTTTTTTAAAATCAAAACCTTTGAGCTGGTTCCCAATGAGACCGGCACGGCTCCTCAATGAACTCGACGCACGCCAATAGCTGCCGTGCCTTCAGGAACAGGACTCGCGGTAATTAGCTCGTGGGCCTTAATGAGTCGAGATGAAGAACGTCTCAAGGTCAAACCGGATACCACGCAACCAATCTTATGTATTTAAAAATAATATCGGCTTTTTACTTAAAAAAATTATTGAGTGTTAATAAATGTGTCTTATTTTATTTATTTAATTATTTCATTATTTATTTCAACTTTTTACATTCAATAATTTATATCGCTTTGTTTTTATCCAATTATTCAATTAAATTAATTAAATAATTTTTATATAAAAATTAATTTTTTATATTAAATAGAAATTTTTACTTAAAGTATACGGAGAAAAAAATTATTTAATTAAGTAATTTTTTGCGAAATTTGAAAAAAAAAATTACATTCCGAGAAGTAATCTTGAAAAGTTGTAAAAAATCAAAACTTGTACAAAACTCAAAGTAAAAATCGGTTTGCCAGTTGACCCTGCGGGCTAGCCCCAAAACTTCCCGCCGATTTCGAGCTCCTTGAGCTCGGAAAATTGTTGTGGATACATTTTCAAGTACTTCGAGCTTGGAAATACTATTGTATGCCGTTGTTTTCGAAAAAAAACATTTTTTACGATTTTTTCTCAAACTATATTTCTCGAAGGAATAAACCGATTGAGGCGGTTAAGGTGGCAATCGACGCGTTTTATTGAGTTCTACAACTGCTCAGATTTTGAAATTGATTTATAGAGTCGTTTTTGAGAAATTTCGAAAATACTAACAAAAATTTTTTTGTTATCTCTTTCGACAACGGTTTCTCTTAAAAGAATAAACCGATTTTGATGGTTGAGGTGGCATATGACGCGGCTTTTGAAGCTGAGGGCCCAGTCAATTTTGGGATCAATCAATCGAGCACATTACAAGATATTGGAAAAAAGCATTTTTGAAAATAGTTTATTTTTGGAATATCTCTGAACGAGCCCTACTGATCAAGTTCAATTTTCTTTCAGCTTTTAGGCATTGACAATCCGCGTCGAATGACACCTTGACGATCAAAATCGGTTCATCCGTTCAAAAATTACAGATATTTACATACGTACGTACGTACATATATACGTACATACATCATACACTCGGACATCATCGTGAAATTAGTCAGAATAGCTTCCTAAAACCTCATAACGTTAAGATCTCTTAGAAATTCGATTTTCGAAAATCGGACTGAAACCTATAATTTCCCGAATTTTTGAAAATTTTCAATTTTCTTAGCGGGAAGTTAAAAATTACAACATATTATTTTGAATAATAATTTCTGTTGATTATAAAAATTACTGCATTCAAAATAAAATTTACAACCCGGGGAAAATGATTTAGATCTGCCAAGATATAATTATATCTGATCAGATCTAATATTTAGACATGATCAGATCTCATTATATCTGACCAACCACTGGTTATATCCGGTCAGATCTAATCAGATATAATTAGATCTGGGCTAGATTTAATATCAGGCATGATTATATCTGGTCAGATCTGAGTATATCTCGTAAGATCTGATTAGATACAACTTCATCTAAACTAAATACAACACTTAACATAATCAGATCTTATTATATCTGCTCAGATATAATCATGTATACATTGTATTATTATTGAAAATTGTTCATATGTAGTTATTTACACTCACGCGATCACATATGTGGGTCAGCGCAGTGGATAGCATCAAAGACTTTGAATCGGAAGGATGCAAGTTCGAACCCAGCAGTGACCGGGATTTTTTAATTAATTATAATCATTTGTAATTTCTTGTAAGTAATGTTCCTAATATATCAGATTACATTTCGGATTGAATCGAAATTATCTTTTTTTTTTTTTCACAATTTAATTTTATTTTTTTTAGTAGGGATCACCGGGGAAAAAGGTTCAGATCTGACCACATATATTTATATCTGATCAGATCTGGCCAGATCTCGCCAGATAGAGACAATTTAAAGATCTGGCCAGATCTATTTTGTCAGATCTGTTCAGATATAATTATATGTGATCAGATCTAAACCTTTTTCCCCGGGTAGCGACAATTAATAATTGTAATGTACCAATAATTTTGAGTATTGTACTTAGTAAATATTAGTTAACGCGCTTTGTGAAAGATGTATTCTGGCGAGAAATTTTAACAATCCAGATAGTAATTTTTACAATCTCAAATAGTAATTTTATCCCCCGGAGTAGCAATTTGTCTTACCGACACTCTAAAATTAGTACAGTACCTACGTAGAATAACATTGGAGATGTAATATTTATCAACTACGAAACAAAAATTGTGACTAATGTGCTAACTTTTAATAATTCTAATAACAATTTATACTTTTTGTAAGATTTAACTATTTTTATATGAATAATTGAATTTTGATCTTTCCAAATGAAAATTTAACGAAGCTTTATTGTAATTATTATGATAAGTGAAAATTACAATCTAGAAAATAATAATTTAAATAAAATATTAATTTTCTCCAAATCACCGTAATTTTTTTTTTGGATTGCAATTGTTTATTTGAGATAGCAAATTTTTCTCTGTGATTGTAATTATTATTTAATTTTGACCCGTATTTTTCTCCGTGTATGAAAAAAAAAAATCCTCGATCATTTAAAATAAATTTATATTCTATTTTCTATTTACGCTTTTACGCTCCGTTAAAATAGTCTATTGAAATGAGTGAAAAAAAAAATTTATGTGCTCTAAATTGACTGTTGTTGGTTGGTTTTATATCACGCCCCATGTATAAAGTCAGTGTGGATGAATGAAAGGACCGGAAACTCCGGGAAATTCCTTTATTTATTTTTTTTTTTTGAATTTATAACTTTTCGCGTGTATCCATCTTCAAAGAAGATAAATAATAACCATAACCATAACCATATAGCAACAGGAGGTCATTTATACTGGTACATGAATGAATGGATCGGACACTTTTACCCCAGGATTTAGTATCGTCTTCTCGACGTGTCAATGCCGTTCAGTTTTACTCACGCATGTATATGCAGCGATGATGGTAGTGGATATCATCTGGGTCTTTTACACTCTCAGACTTGAGGATGACGATCGTTGGCCTCGTGGTAGCCCTCGCGGGTGGTCTACAAGTGTCCACATACATTTAATGCAAGAGATCATGCCGTGTTTCTCATCTTTTACCTGTTCCTGTGTCATACATTTCCTTACTGCATATTTTTTTTATTTATTTCAAGCTGCGTATAAACTCAAACATAATAAAATAGCAAACAGAGACGTCAACCGGAATATATATTTGTATAAATAAAAGTTAAATGTCCATTGTGTTATTGAAATATATATAAACATACTCGAGACTTGTGACTCCTGTCTTGTGTCTCCTGTCTTCAGGACATTCTTCAGTCTCTGGTTTTAAAGCCCAATGTCCTTTTTATATCTTCATCCAGAAATTCGACGTTTCTGTGGGTGGTCAATGCAGACACCAGAAACTGAACACGAATCAGTCAGATGCTGTGAGATTTTACCGCAGATCAAGATGGGTACCTCGATATTATTTCGACCACCATTGCTCTAGTGTTTTAATGCAACCTGGTTTTTTGTTTCGGAGATTAAGATTTAACTGTCGCGTGACATTTTACGACTGTTTTTTTTCTTTTCTTTTTTAGTATGATCGTTTAGATAAAAATAAGATCTTATTTTGGGCTGCTGCACTTTTCGGAACTCGGGTGTAAATTATAAAATTAAATTTTTTATTTTACAAAGAAAAATAATAATAAATAATAATTATTAGATTTTTAAAATTTCTTGATCAAGATAAAAAAAAATTAATGAGGGGGGAGGGGGGCACTTAAGGAAATAGTAAGTTTTCGGGAACGCAAATACGTGAAATATTTTTTTTTTTAATGACATTCAAAATTAATAGAAAAAAATTATCAGTTTTTGCGGGAAAAATAGGGTCCCCCCTAAAAAAAGTGAGAAACAAAATTTCCAGAAATTGAATAAATTTGATTAAAATAAATTTTGTTATAAATAGAGGAAGGGGAGCAAAATGTGGTAGGGTAGGCAAAACGGGCTACCCCCGCAATTTAAAAAGAAAAAAAATTTTATATTTTAAATGGTTTTTAAACATTCCAAAATCACTTTTATAAATACTATTGAGCGGTTTTTTGATTTTTTTTTTTTTTTTTGTTAAACTTTTTCAAAATTCAATTGTGAGTTGAAAAATACTAATGATTTTTGTTATATGATAAAAACCATTAAAAATTTATTTTTCTTCTTTTGTATCCAATAATCATGTAAAATATAATTTTTTTTAAATGTTAATTACTTGCAAAAAAGTTTAACTTAATTAAATTTATTTAAAATCCAGAAAATTTTTTTTTTTGCTATTTAGGGAGTACCCCATTTTTCCCGCAAGAACGATTTTTTTTTTTAACGGTAACTGAAAATTTTTTGTATTTATTTCGAATATCATTAAAAAAAAAAATTCATGTTTGAGTTCTTGAAAACTTGGTATTTCCTTAAGTGTTCCGTTTAGCCCCCCCCCCCACCCTCTCCCTAATTGCCAAGCAAAATTACATTTCACATAATTAATGAATGCAATGGAAGAAAACAAATTTTTACTAGTTTTTATCATTAAAATTTTTGGACTGACATTCGATTTTTGGACTGACATTCGGACTGACTTTTGATTTTTGAAAAAGTTCAAAAACTACTCACAGTACAAAAGTGGCTTTGAAATGTTTTAAAAACAAAATTTTTTAAGTCTTCAATTTTGTCCCCCTTACCCCTAATAAAAAAAGTTGCAATTGAACGTCTTCGTAAATTTTCTTTTTTATTAAAAATAATTAGGTTATTAAATTTTTTATTTCTTAATGGATGTGGCTTCAGGTGGTATTTTATATCACAAAATCTCTTGCAGACAAAAAATAAAAAATGTAGGGTTACTTTATGCGACTTGAGATTTCACTGATTACTCTCTACTCTAGTTTTAGTGGTTGCCTTGTGGGCGAAAACACTCGTCTTTCTTTTATATATTATCTAAAACTACATATTTATTTATTTATCTCTTTACGTTATTATTTAAAACCCGTAGATCTAAACTAAGACAACTAGGATCTGTTGGAAATCGGTGTCCCGTAGTGAGCAGACTATAATTTTTTTTTATGCTGGTAGATTTAAATCTCAAAATGTCAAACTATTAAAAACAACTATATTAAAAAATAATTATCTATACATATTTATTATTTAAATCACATATATCTTAATAGAAAAAAATATATATTAGTATAATTATTTAAACATGTAAATAAATATTTAATTATCATTTTTTTTTTATTAACCAACCGGTTTTTTTTACAAGCGCCGACAGGATAATTATCAATGATATTCACAGAGTATTCAACGGGTGGTCCTGTCTTTGTATTAGCACCATTTTTTATATCAAATAATAATAATTATCGTAAAAGTAAAATTTTTACTAAAAAATTAGAAATACAAAAAATTATTGAAATTTTTTTACATAACTTTAAATTAAAATTTTGTCGAAACTGTTCAATGTACGGGCAAAATTGTATAGTACTTTATTGTAGAGAATTTTATTCTCTTCAAAATTGTATTCGGGTATATTTGTCATATTTTCAACAGATTTATCAGAATTTAAGTTTAAAGACAATATAATTTTGATGTACTTACTAGGGACAAAATTTTTGTCTTAATTTTGAAATGAATGGTTCAAATTTTTGATATTACGGCGAAATTATTGGTCTCATAAAAAAAGTTTTCAAACAAAAGTTGTAGAAAATTTAATTTTATAAAAAAAATCTCTCTTATGATTTTCTTTTACGATAAATATTTTCGCCGTAATTCCAAAATTAAGATTCATAATTAATATGGTTCAAATTTTTGTTAATTATGAAAATCTTTATTTTCAAATTACGACTTTCTTATTGGTCCTAAGAAAAAATTATAAGAGCCATTTTTTTTAAGAAAATCAAATTTGGAACAACTTTTATTTGAAAAAAATTTTTTTTTTAATTATGTACTAATTAGATTTTAATCTTACGTACAAACCAGGTACTTTAAATCAGAATTATGAGTTTGTTTGTCAAAGATATGGCAAAATTGTATAGAAATAAATTTATAGAGGATGAATTTTGCTACAAAAAATTACTCGACAATTTTTTTCATAGAATTGATATTTTATAGGAAATTTGAATTTGAACTTTGATTAAAATTTAATTCAAAAAATTTTTGAAAATAATAATAATAAATATATGAAATGAAATATAATAACAATACAATTTTCGATAATTATGTTTGATAAAAAATGAAGCCCTCTAAATTTTCGATGCTCGGATCGGCACGCGATACATTTATGATACGCATAGTGTGGTCTTATTTAAAAAAGTTCTTGAGCAATCTCAAGATTGGCTCAAAGATTGTTAACAGAGATATTATAATGCGGGATTTGAATTTACTGGAGTGATCCAAAAGCAACCAGGATATTATAAAGAAATAATAAAAATAAATAAGACGGTGGTAGGTATCCTTTAAACGGTAATTTAAATTCCCAGGTTTTAACGAGCCGACTTGTGCGCGACATCTTAATTAAAATTTAAAATATATATAAAAAATAAGGTATTGTAAAAAAAGATAAAAAAATTCGAGCGAGTTTCACATTTTGATCACTATCAGGATTGTGGAACAAATGAACTAGTGTAGATGAACATAGATTTTAACTGACGATCGGTAATCACCGATCGGCAATCGTCTTAGAGGCCGTAAGATCTCTTGCATCGTGTGTCGGCGTCAAGAAGCTCTACCCTGTTTATTTTATTTTTTTTTCTCTCTTTATTTTATTTTTTATTTTTTTGGAGACACGACACCAACACTAAATCTATAGCGGAGTCGTGTTAACGAAAAATAATAAGCCATTTAGGCGGAACTAACTTATTAACATGGTGTCGACAGAAATTCCAGTGTTCTACTCTTATCGAGCGGATTTATCGGATATATTTAACGATTTGGCAACAAGATAAATTAGTTTCATTTTTTTTTCAAATCTTACAATTTATCATTTTTCTTTTTTTTTTTTATCTATACCTTCTAATATTTCAACTTTTATTTTAAATAAATTATTCAATTAAAATTAATATACGTAGAAATCAAAAAACACAAAATTTAATTTGCCAGTTTTTTTTTTTTTTTTTTTTTTTTTTATTACATTTTTATAAGCAGTAAAAAAAAAGTAGTCGTTATATAGAGGGGGAGGGATTTTATTAAGAAAAAAATATGTAAATATCAATATAACAGTCATGAGGAATGAATATATGAGGCAAAATGGACCACCAAATAAACTGACAAAAAAAGTTATCAAATCAAGTTGCATATCGGTACTGCCATTCTAATATGTCGTATCCCACATTCGTATAGGTTCAGTCACGCTTAACATTTTTGATTTTAAGTTAATTTTAAGGAAGCAATTAATGACATAAGTAAGAAGGTAATGATGCACCATTTTTGACTCCTCTTACAGCATAATTCAAAATTATTTGTTTACTACAAGTGCTTGTATTTTATGAAAACATGAAAATAAATTTGTAGGTTATACCAATGTAAACATAATACAAATAATTTTTCTTTGCCGACTGTGAAACGTTTTTATCGTCTCCTAAAAAATTTCCCAAATGTGGGATAGGGCACATTAGAATGGCAGTATCGATATAAAAAATTAATCTTCAAGTTTCGTAAATGACTATAACTTTTAATAAATAAATTTCATATAATTTTTTATAATTTTATTTTATTTTACAAGTCCCAACAGCCTAAGCCAATCACAGGGCCTCTTAAGATATACATAATTAAGACTAACAAAATACAATTTAAATAATTTGTATGATAAACTTGGATTAGGTTTTTTCGGTTGCGTTTGATGTAATACGTGCTATAATATTAGCAGTTATCGACAAACTATCAGACTACACAGAGAGAAAAATGTCGCCAGAATGACTATCCAATGTATCTTCAAATGAAGTATCGTCAGAATAACGATTCATATACCTTGTTTAAGAATACTCACATGCTAATGTAATAGTCTATAGTATTGTTAATTTGAAGATATGCGTTTCGGTTAGGATGAGTATTCATTCATTTAATTTAAAAATACAACAAATAGCCTTTGTAAACATATGTAGTTTCGTTGATAAAGGTATCTGTTTTGCCAGCGTGGACAGAAAAAATTTCTCGTCGGACAATTAAAGTTTGTCTAAGCATCGAAATGATAACACCGAGCCAAGCTTGAGTGATGGTATTGTGCCAATACTGCATTTTAGTATTGGCCCAATATCCAGTGTCAGTATTATGCCAAGACTGGCTAAACAAGCACCTACACTTATTAAAAATAAATAAAAAAAAAACAATATTAGTAGACACACGGAAAAAAAATATTGTGCTCACCACTCAACGGTATCGTGATATTCACTCTCTTCGGTTGGTTATACGTTGTATACGGAAAGTCTTGGTCTATTGGATCGTGTTTATCGCGATCCAGGCGGATCCCGAAATTATAAGTTCATTTGAGGAAATCATAAAAAAAAAGTGCAATAAAAAATTATTATTTAATATGAAGAAATGTAATCAAGTAATAGAATATACGTAAATAATTGATGTAAATTTTTTATTAATAATTTGGTTATGAGTGGTGGCGCTTGAGAAGTAGATCGCGATAATCACGATTCGTTTTGGTATGATATGGATACGTTAACTGACGATCACTATACATTTAAGTATATTCACAATCCGTAGGATCATTATAATAAGTATCTAGTGTTTCATTCATATCGATATATATATCGTGAAAATCAAGTAACAATTTAGTACCAATCACGATACAACTGTCGCTCTCCGTTGGTGAGCGATAAGCGCAATATTTTTTTTTCCGTGCATGTTCGTGATGGTAACATATGGAAATAAATTTGTACAATAGAGAAATCGGGTAGATCGATGAAACTAATTTTTTTTTTGCATTTGCTGAGTCTCGAACTTGGTCCTTCATGGCTGCTAGGCAAGTGTCTTATCCACTAGGCTGTTACGCTATACATAGAAGCCAGAGGTTCTTCGGTACAGTTTGTTATTTAGACTGGTAAACCAAGGCTTGTTACTTGAGTATTGGCTGAACCTTGTTCCCAGACTGGCAAAACAAGATTTATCAATTAAATGTCTGTTGAATCTTAGCCCAAGACTGGCAAACCAAGGCTTGTCACTGATTACTGGCTGAACCTTGTCCCAAGACTGGCAAGCCAAGATTTGTCACTTGAGTAGTGGCTGAATCTTGGTACAAGACTGGCGAATCGAGGCTCGTCACTTTAACGTTGGTCGGATCTCGGCCCAACCTTTGAAGACCAAGCCTAGGTAGCCCAGTATTGTGCCAAGACCGGCTTCGTTGTCAATATTGTTTTCCTACAAGGAATACACTCAAGTCCACGAACGATACTATCTTTGTTGCACTTGCGTAGTAAATGGAAACTTTGGCCGAGTTTTTCTCTTAAACAAACGAATATTATCATAAAATTAAAGCGCATTCCTGTGAAAAATGTAAAATCAAATTTCTCAAGAAAAATGTCACATCAAATTATAAGTCAATAAATTTAAATACCAACTCATTAATAAATTTAAAAAATATTTATTTAAAGCAAACAGATACATATATTTATTGAAAATAAAAATGCTCTATTAGCATTCACCTGTATTATATGGACCGTGAGCAAAAAAGAATCAAGGAAATAAATATTCCATTGAGATATATATTGAGGATTTATTTAGCATTGAGGCGGCGATACAGATTCAAGGGATATAAGTTCGTTAGTTGTCTTCCAACTCCGACTCCAGGTCTAACTCCAGCTCCAAGTCAGCATATATATCCAATACAGCAGACTTAACTACATACGGATTGTATTGAATAAGTCGCGTCGATGTATATTAAACGAGTAGGCGTGTTTTCCACCTCTCGTTTAGTCTGCAAGTCATCTCTTCGCACCTCGCTCGCTTATACTGCTCTCGTATTCACCGATTATCGTATCCTCAGGCTCTCCAAACAGTCCGGTGCACTGTCTTATGCTTATTCTTTCATATATATATATATATATATATATATATATATATTTTAATACATATGTATATATAAGAGTGTAGTGTAGGTCCCAAAGGGAGAGTTCCCTGGCGCGCGAAAGCAGTCGTACATGCCACAAGAGACTCGATGTCTTCGTTATCTCACCTCGTGGGGTCTTCTCAACATCCGTTTCTTTCTATACCTATATATATTTATTTATAGTGTCTATATGTGGACTTGTGTATGGACACCTTTACGCGGGATATCAACATGAGAAAAAACGAGCTCCAATGATTGCTCATCACGCGACCTAACTGTCCTCTGCCTGCTCTACCCTCTATATATATCTATATATGAAGGCTATTTTAAATTAAAACTTGCTCTCTCTTCCGAGGTGTATTTAAAAATCACGATAATAAATGTTAATAGAGCTTATATATTTATTCGAGTTACATTTCCGTGGTATATATTAATATTACTTTTTGTTTTGTTAATTAAAAATATGTTAAAATGTTTTTTTTTTTTTTTTTGAAAATTTATTGGGACAATCGATAATTAATTTGACAAGTTATTGTTTTATTTTAAGAACGAATGTTTATGGTAATAATGTATTGATAAGATATTTTAATTAAGTTTATTGAAGACATGCAAATTATTATTTTACTCAAAGAAAGTTTTTTAATCCCGTGCGAGAAAAGTATATATCCGGATATATCCTAGGTAAAATTGAATATATGGCTAATATATGCGATATATATTCAGATTTACCCGGATATGTACGAATACATACTTTTTTCTTACGGGACAAAGAAAGATAATTTTTTAAAAATAAAATATGATTTAATTTCGACTTAATGAACTCGAATATTTAAAACTTGTAAATTTCTCAAAACTTTTTATTTTTTAGAATTTTTCAAGGGCTTTAAAGGGGACAACTAGTGTGAAATTTGGAAGAAATTAATTATTTTTTTGCATACTTCGGTAGTTTATGCCTTCAAAAATAACATACTACAATTTCTAATATATATCTTGAATAGTTTTTTTGAGTTGCAGCCATCTGAAGCGCAGCCGCTTATCGGTTTTCAAAAATACATTTTTCAAAATTGCTGCAGTTACAATTCGAAGACAAATCATTCGATCGATTTGATTCGAATTGCAACTTCTTTCATACATGTTTCTACGTACCATGAACCTCGAGTTTTTCGATCAAATCAAAAATGTAATTTTGGTAGGCTAAAAATCATCAAATTTTCGCGCAAAATTTGAAATTTTTTTTAAAAACTCCGCCATTTTGTTAAATTTAAATTCTTTTCTTAGCCCGAGGATCATGGTATAGAAAACACCTTCTAGTTTTATAAACTCTCTGGTTTTTTGATTTCATGGACTGTGAAGGTCGCTATCACTGCAGCAGAGGGACTTTTTTTTGGAGCGTTGAGAGATTGTGAACTTGCTGAATTTTGAATGTTTTGGTACAAAAATTTGATCTTGTATTCATTATATATCTACAAATATATCCTTTAAACATTAAAACATTCTATGCAGTAGTTTTCTTTAAAAAAATTTCCAAAAATCATCTTTTTTTCAGGACGTCACACTAGTGGTCTCCGTAATGAACTTTAATATTTAAAACTTTTTTCTAGTCAATGGTCAATTGACTGCTAATAATTTAATTGGCTGGAAGTTTATTTACAACTAAACAAACAAATACATAATCACAGCAACTAATCTTGTAAAACAGCTAAAAAAAAAAAAAAGAAGTTCATTGACAAGTTTATTAACAGCTGAGTAATTTACCGGTTGACCGTAACCTTAGAGACAGAATTGTTTAACTTTATTGAATTGGCAATACAAGCAAGTTCACCCCCACACTCCTCTCAATACAATGTCCAGTCAAGTCTAATATAACAAACTCTGTATCTGGAAGTAAACCCATGGAACGGACCAACGACTCCAGCAGAGCCATTGTCTGTCGCCAGAGGCGTGTGTTGAATGAGTAGAGCAAGAAGCAGCAAAACGAAAAGCAAAGTGAAGCAAAACTAAAGCAAATCGTAGCCTTAACTTCCATGGAGGAGACTGTAGAGCTTCATTGTCAAGACGTTGTTGCTGATGAATGCCCAGCTATCTCGTTTAACTTCAATTACTACTCAGTCTCTTTTCACTTCCACAGCCTCCACTGGCTCTCATCAGCTTCACCGTCTCTTCGTTACTCTGCTACACGACATACTTATATTACCTCACCTAGTCTGCCACCAACTAATGCCAGGTCTGAAGCCCCAAGCCAACTCGGGCGCATTGTTAAAAAATGTATAAATTGAAGTTGCTTACCTGTTCGTTAGATTGTTCTCTTCTCGTCTCGACTCTTCTCTTCTGTCTTTATTGGGATACTCCAATCAACAAAACCCCAAAGACTTATATAGTCTTGTTTTTTTTTACACACTCATTCACAATTCAAACTAATGTAAATAACTTACTGATGCAATTGTCCTGACGAGTGGACTCCACCGGAAGCACTTTGTTTTTCTAGGGACTCTTAAATGTTTCCTTTGACTACTGGATTTTTCGGTGAAATTTTTTTTAAAGAAAATCAAAAACATCCGGTTTAAACCCTGGGAAAATGTCATTTTAAAAAATCTTTTTTAAGTGAGCGGGAAAAAATTTTTAAATCAAAAAATTAATTTGAAAAATTTTAATAAAATTTTAGGGTAAGAAAAAAAAGTTTTAATAGAAAGTAGGAAACTGGTGATTAAAATTTGACCACCTGGCGACTCTGCGGGGGTAGAAAATATTTAAAATTGATTTTATCTTAAACAATATAAAAGTTTTATAAAAACACTAGGATGTAATAAAAAAAAAAAAAAAGATAGAGATGAATGTGAAAATATAATTTTTTTTTTTTGACTGAAGGAGGAAATGACTTCAAATATTTGAAGTCCTCGAACTATTGAACATTAGAATTTTTTAGAGGTTTCCGGAGATGAAATCTTTTAGAATGAGTTTTTTTTTGTTTGATGAATAAAAAAAAAGTAAAATATTGGAAGTGGAAGCAAAAAATGGATAGATAATAAGCAAGGAGTCTGCGAGCCTCTATAATGTCTGTCTGAATATATACAGGATTCATTCGAATAAGAGCATAGACCCAAGGAGCGAGAGATTAAATATACAACCGGGATAATAACTATCTCTTGATTATCATTATCGGAGCTAAGTATTTTTAATTTCATACTTCAAAATTTTATATTACATACAAATATCTGCAATTACTTCTAAATATAAATTAATTTATTTCTTTTTTTAGGAATAAATATCACAAATTTATATTTTTATATTTCCCACCTCTAGAATTTAAAACAAAAATTTATATGGAAGGGTAAAATGGTCATTCAAAATTTTTAAAAAATATTTTATCATTTATTAATTTTGATAAATTTTCATCGAAGTAAAAATTAAAAATTTGTTTTTTAAAAAAATTTATGAGATTTGAAAAATCTTTCGAAATTTAAATTTTGAAATAAAAGTTTTTTTTAAATTGCCTTCAAAAAAATTTTATTATTAAAAAGACTGTCCCATTTTGCCCACCTTCATTGCTATCAAATATTAAAACAATTAATTAAAGTCATTTAGAAACAAAGTGCTTGGAGTAAATTAATATTTTACGTGATTTTAATTCATTAAAAAATTTTTAAGTCATTTATATTTAAATGATACCGAAGTTAGCCGACGTCTAATAATTTTTGAATTTTTTTTAAAAACGATGAACTGTAAAAAAAAATGTTTTACAAAATTGCACTTGTAGTTTTTTTAATTCTCTATATGTGCATTTTTTTAGTTTTTTTCTTTTGTACAATTCATCATTTTAAAAAAAAATTCAAAAATTATTAGACTTCGGCTAACTTCAGTATCATTAAATTTAAAAATAAATTCAAACTTGAATAGTTTAATTTAACAATAAAAATTGATATTTCAGAGTTAAAAAAATTAATACAACATATATATGTATGTATGTATAGAAAACCGTAAAGAGAACAGTTGAATTGATTTTAAGGGTGCGTGTGACATTGAACTATAGGGCACGGGCCGTGCCTATCGACGGTAAATCACCTTCTATTGTTATTCATCATCATTTTATTATTATAAATATCCACTAAAAAATAACGCACGTGGATATAAAAAAATTTCTATCCAGTGAGGCGTGATTTTGCAAGTGTCACAGTAGGAGTAGTAACTTGGATCGATTTTTCATTATAAATCCGTACAATAAAATAAAATAAATGAGGATATTTTAGTTTAAAAAAAGTAAATCCAACAAAGAGCATTATGAGCCGTCTAATGTCCTATTGATAGCTGACCGCAGGAATAAAAAATTCCAGCAAGTTAGATTTTCTAGTGGCAGCATTAGTGTTAGCGGTCAGTCGTAATTTTTCGTCTCACTTTATTATATTTTTTTTTGTCTGTCTCTCTTTAGAATTTTTTATTTTTTTATTATACGAGCTACAAAGACTGTCGAAGTGAAAGAATTGTAATATTGTGAATGGTGTCTCGGTCAATGCCGAGGCGTGAGAGAACCCCGGGGACTAGTATAAGGGAGAATTATTGTGTCCACAAGTGAAGTAAAGAGAAAACGCGAGACTCTTGTGGAAGTGAATGGAGCTCGAAGAATGGCTTCCAAACGAGCTAAAGTTAGTGCCTGTGCCTATATGGCGACCAAGAGAGTCGGAATAAAAAAAATAATAATAAAATATATAATAATAAAAAAAAAAAAAATAAAAAAAGGGAGAAATGGAGTGAAGAAAAGAAGCTGGGAGATGTAATGCTAAGGGCAAACTTACTGAACAAACCGTCAACTTGTTCTACTCTATACCAATCTTTATGGGTATTAATATATATGAGGTATATATGTTAGGTATAGGTATAGGTATAGGGTGTTTTTAGAATTAAATGGAACGCTCATCAGTCGAGCGATAATATTTTCGTAGGACTAGAGCAAACTCGATATGCCTCGACCCTGTGATCATTGAATTCACTATTATTCGAATGCTGCGATACTGATGTTCTTCTGATTTGTTTTCTTACTGGGGATTAGCTTGGATCCGTTGCTCAGAAAATGAAACGGGTGTATGGCTGATTTTTTTTAGGGTGATGCCCTTTTCTGCAATTATTTTTGGTCATTTTTTAAAAAATTCTCACGAGTTTATCGATGCTCAGTTTTTTTTCACATCCAATCCTATGTCACGGTAGTTTTTTAATATTTTTTTAAATCCTTAACGAAACGTTTTTAAATTTATTGACCGAAAATTTTTGTAAACAATAGTTAGCAGGCTGGGAAAAGAGAATGTGAAAATTTTTATCTGTTTACTTTTTTTGTTAATATTGTAACATTTTTAAAATAAATACCTGGTGAGAAAATTTTGTACACTCAGAAAAATTTTTTTTTTTCGATTCTACGTAAATTTTTATAATAGAAAAAAAATATGGTACTTTTTTTGCTCTTTATTTTACTCTATCCCAGAGAGTATATTACAGGCTTGGCCCAAGCTTGTAAGCCAGCCTTGGTAGGACTCTGGTATAATAACACGAGGCCCGACTTGGTTGCTAGGCTTGGCCCATGCTAAGTTGTCAGACCTTGCCCATGCATCGAGAAAACGGATAAATTTAATTAAAAAAAAATTTTATTAATATTAAACTCGTAGAATTTATGATCACAAATGTTTATACTATCTAAAGGAGGTAAATGATGTGAAAAATACTCGGTGAAAATTCTACTGGGTTCCGGACGCGAACTGCCGACTTTCCGATTGCTGGATCCGAACGATAGCTACTGGACGAACCTACTAATGTTGAACTGATAAATTAATATGATCTACTTATTAAATCATAGGTATAACCAAACTTGGAAAATCCTACTTTGGCCCAAGCCCAGGTAATAATTGTAACGGCCAGGACTGAGTATCCAGACTTGGGCCAAGAATTAATATTCGATTCAAAATTCAAATCGGATAATTCGAATTGTTGGTAAATTACAAGAAAAATTGTTCTAAAATCTACACGGAGAGAAATTTTTCGCGGATACTACTATGCTATATGGTCGTTTGGACCATACTGTATGGTAACAAGGATTTTTTCATTCGCTTAAAAATTATAAGTATAGATGATTTGACCATCACGGGAATGGTAACATTCACGATAGTCATTGCAGATGAGCCCATGTCAGTATGGGCGTCAAGCCCATACTGCTTAGCGCTATCCACAATGCTTCTGGTAGATAACGCTATTCAATATTGTGAAATTATGCTAATATTGTAGTATTACCAAAGTTTATTTGATTCAAAAAATAGGTTATATCCCCCATGAACAAAATTTATAAACAAAATATACTTTTCATACAAAATAAATGTATTAAAAATATATAAATATATAAAAAATATATTTCAAATAGCTAACCTTTGGCCGATTTTCATATATTTTTTAAATACTTTAAATATGTTAAAAATTTATCTTAGAATATATTAAAAATACACATATAAAAATATAAAAAAATTATATATAATATTAATAAATATTTAAAAAATATATTAACAATATATTTGAAATATAAAAACATAATATTATGGAAATGTTAAAAATATATATAAAAATTAAATTTTCATTGTAACCAACAACCTAGGAACAAAAAAATATATAAAATTTATATAAAAAAATATATTTCGATATATGTTTTTTATATTTTCATAACTATAATTTTTATGGACTTTAAGATATATTTTTAATATATTTAAAATATATACGAAAATCGGCCAAAAGTTAGCTATTTAAAATATATTTTCATACATGGAAAGAAAATTCTACCAAAATTTACGATGTCAACATCGTAATCGTGGACTAGACTTTCATTGGCGTCAAATTTTAAATGTCTTATTTCAAAATTTACTATAGTCTTTGTTAAAACTACAATGTAAGTTGTATTCTTTACTATTTAACATCGTAATTTTAACAAAGACTATAGTAAATTTTGAAATAAGACATTTAAAATTGGACGCCAATGAAACTCTAGTCCACGATTACGATGTTAACATCGTAAATTTTGGTAGAATTTTCTTTCCGTGTACATATTTATATATTTTGTATGTTTTTTTAATACATTTTTTTATATGAAAAATATATGTTTTTTAAATTTTAACGTATATTATTTTTTATAAATTTTTGGTTTATGAATGAATGGTTTTAAAAAACACAAATAACAATTCACATATATTTTAAATAACAATTATTTCTTAACATACACAATGATCCATACACTTGTTTACATAAATAAATTTTTATCTATTTATCGACGGAGTATTGCTGCTATGGGTAGTAATCCGATAGTGTATTGACTACCGCACAAAGATCTATTGCGGAATGCCCTAGTGGCGTTGCCGTTTCTTCAATATAGTATGGGCCTCAAGCCCATACTTGTCTGGTCAATTCTACTATACAGACATGTAAGCTACGCAAAATTTTCTGTACTATACAGTATGGTGAATAACGCCATACTTATGGTACTTGCTGCAATACTGTAATAAGAGTATGGCGATAAGTACCATACATTTCTCTCCGTGTATCACATGTGAATGGAAACTATATAAAAAACAATAATTTTTTTACGCAAGAAATTTTTTGTCAAAAATCGAAAATAAAAATTTTTCAAGAAGCGAAAAAATTTCTCGGCACATGGAAATTTTTCTTGACCCAAAAAAATTTTTGTGTCCAATTCATAATGCAAAAAATTTCTTGGGGTGAGTGAAAATTTTTTCTCCAAGAAATCTTTTTTTTCCGTGTACGTATAATTTAAGGGGGATAGCCACTGTGAAATTTCAAAAAAAAAAAATTTTTTTTTTTTTATTAAATCAAAATATATATATTCAAAAATATGTATCTAGAGTTTTATATGAAAATTCCGAATATTTTTCGAGTTATAGTCATTTTTGTGACAGCACGTCAACTGACCGTTGCATGAACTAAAAACTTTAAACGCGTTTTTCTCGAAACTACTTTTTTTGAACTGGTGGCATCTGTAATTTGCATAAATATGAACCGATTCGCAACTTTTTTTTTATCGTATTCGTCTATTCAGTGGCTAAAGTCGCACATAGGGGATTTTGAAAATTTTGATTTTTAAGATTTTTTAAGGCTGTTTGAATCCAAAAAAATGAGAAAAAAATACGAAAAAATTTTTAATATGTCGCCATTTTTTTTCAAATCCAAATTTTCAAAATCCCCTATGTGCAACGATAACCACATGCATACAGATTACAACGCGACTTGGTTTTTTTGTTTCAGATAATCCGTTTTTGAGTTAGAGATGCCACCGTGGTGGGGGAAATTATTGTGGTGCTCCACAAAAATGTTTATAACTTTATAATAGCATGATATTTTTTAATAAAAATTTGGGAGAATTATCTTCAATGTATACTTTATAAAACAAAAAAACCCGATCCCCAAATTCCTTTATTATCCCAGTCAAAAAAATTCCCGAAAATCACCTATTTTTTCGATCCTCACAGTGGCTATCCCCCTTAAATTTCTCGAATTATTCGAAAATTTACTAATGCTTTGAATTTTTCAATTAATTAAAAAATCAAAATCATTTTCCCACCTGTCACATTTTACACAAAAAGTAATTATTTTATAAGCAAAATTTTTTCGGACAAAAAATGCTCGAGAAATAGAAAATTTTTCGGAACAAATAAATAAGAAAAATAAGTGTTAAAAAAATATAATTACTTAAAAAAAAAATAAATAAATAAATAACAGAGTTAAATATTTGTTATAATTACAGCTACAAATAAGTATAAAGAATTTATGAAGTTGATGATGATGATGGATTAAAGTGCATTATTTCACAAGTATAATTAGGATAATTAATCAATAAATTTCGTAGCGGGTTCATTAAGAGACTCGGTGGGTAACTCTAAATGAGAGTTAACTGCCAGCACATCAACTACTAACTCTACCTCTACCTCTACCTCTATTATAAACTCACCAGTTAACTAAAAAAAAAATAAATTTATATATTTATATATAAATAAGATATCTGGTAGTTTAGCGATAAAGATACCAGGCCAGCATTTAGGTTTATAACGCCCGGAATAAATGCAAAATAGCGGCGATAAGAAGTAGTCCCTCCTGATTATCTATCCCAAGGAGTAAGGATGCACATGAGTAGCCAATAAAAAATTTCAGAGGACCACCATGTTCTTCTTCTTCTTCTTTTACTTCTTCTTCTTCTTCTTCTTCTGCTTCTTCTTCTACTCAACCTTATATTTTATTTATTTTTTTGATTTTATTTTCATTTATAAATTTTTTAAATTTATTTTCTTCCTTCCTCCTTGTTTAACACATACTCCGAATATTTTTTACTCGGTCATATTAATAATTGCACTGCCGAAACCTGTCGGGGTTAGCGTCCGTCCGGGAGCAGAAAGAGAGACGGGAATATTATGATAAGAGTAGCCGAGAGTGCATCAGCTTCTTATTCTCGTTCTCACGTAATTGCAGCTAAAAAATATATACAATCGTGTGTGTACAAGTGTAAGGATACTGTCAGTGTGTGAGTGTGTGCATCATCTCGAGACGCGCATCCACTGAATCCACTTTGTCATTTTTTTTTTATTTTTCATCATCGTGTGTAGCTCCCACTTCGAATACTTATTCGAGACTACTCAACTCGCGTGGCGTGCGTCTTACGATTTAGACACGCGCACGTGCGTTACATTCGCCGATACAAGCTTATACCGATTCCATGGATTTTAATCTTTTATTTTTTATTTTTTACTTACTATTTCATTATTTTGTCGATTCATAATTTTACTAATCTATAGAAAAAAATTTTCATATATTTGAAAAAAAAAAAAAAAGTACAGAAGGGGCAAAATGCTCAGCCTTCTTTCTTCTTTTTACTTTAAAGCCAAATATGTATCTTCTAATATTTATGACCCGACACTTCAATGAATATTTTATGAGGTAAAATGGTCCATTAACGAAATAAATTTTTCAATGGCTTGCTAATTAATTTTGAATTATTAAAGTAATTTTTTTTTGCATACTTTGATAGTTTATGCCTTCAAAAATAACATACTACAATTTCTAATATATATCTTGAATAGTTTTTTTGAGTTACAGCCATCTAAAGAGCAGCCGCTAATCGGTTCTCAAAAATACATTTTTCAAAATTGCTGCAGTTATAACTCGAAGACAAATCATCTGATCGATTTGATTCGAATTGCAGCTTCTTTTATACATGCTTCTACGTACTACGAACCTCCAGTTTTTCGATCAAATCAAAAATATAATTTTGGCAGGCCAAAAATCATCAAATTTTCGCGCAAAATTTGAAATTTTTTTTTAAAACTCCGCCATTTTGTTACATTTCAATTTTTTTCTTAGTCCGGGGGTCATGGTACTGGAAATACCTTCTAGTTTAATAAACTTGCTGGTTTTTTTGATTTTATGGACTGTGAAGGTCGCTATCACTGCAGCAGGGGGACTTTTTTTAGAGCCTTGGGAGATTGTGAATAACTCGCTGAATTTTGAATTTTTTGGTCCAAAAATTTGATCTTGTATTTATTATACTAGACTTAACATGCTCGCTTCGCTCGCCTTCATTCTTTCAAAAATCCCGCCACTATCTCAGTCGACCAATTGACAACCGAATAAAATAGTCACAGAAGTGACGTAAAACGATACGACATCCGGTCATCAACTTTTTAGAAGAGGATATCCTTAAAACATTAAAACATTCCGTGCAGTAGTTTTCCTTAAAAAATTTCCAAACATCATCTTTTTTCAATCGACCATATTAGTGGTGCCCCGTAAATTATTATTATTATTATTCATTTATTTATTTGGCCATAGAGTCGAGACTCCTTGCGGCCATCCAAAATACATAAATTTACATTATAGTATATATAGTTTTAAAATCAACATAAAAATATAATCACTTCATTCATCATAAATTTATCGACTAATTAATTAATTAATTAATTAATTAATATGGATTCATCTTATCCAAAAAATAATTGTAACATACTTTCCTAATTTCATTAAGTGTCGGCTGTTGCGTACAAGTACTAGGTAACTCATTCCATATTTTAATTGCGCTCACACTGAAAAAAATAATCGCTAGCAGCTAGCGATTATTTTCTTTAGCAGCTAGCGATTTTTAATCGCTAGCTGCTAGCGATTATTTTTTTCAGTGCATTAAAAACGATTTGTCGTACTTCATGCTGTGACAGTTTGGTAATATTAAATAATCTCGACGGATATCTCCTCTCCGAAAACGAGGCTCTTGAACCCAAAAATTACTTGAAAGCAATCGTTTTTGATTTAAATACAATATTTTGTAAACTAGACAACAAAGAAAAAATTCTGGCCTCAATTTCAAAGTTAGCCATCGTAGATTATTATAATATGCTGTAACATGCTCATATTAAATAGAATAATTGTAGCTGAAATAGAATCAAAATTTGTATTTTTTTTTATATTTTTAATTGAGATAATTTTAAAATTATACTGTTAAAATCGGGAGTGATTACGGATTTTATGTAAATCTGAATTCGCTTGAATTTGGAGTTTTAATAATGAAATAAACTTTAATTTGGAGTGAGTTTTACTCCAAGGAAATTAAATAAAATACAGTCAGTCACTTCGCATTCACCCTGTGTTTAGTCTGCATTTGCTCCGCAAATTTATTGCACTGTATTTTTAAAAAATGATATATAAATTAAATAATTTTTTTCTTTGAATTATTCGAATTTTTTGATAGGATAATTTTCGAAAGGAAAAAGAATTTAAAAGAAATAAACGATCTATTTATTCCAAAAATAAAACTCGAACCTCAAATACATCAATCCCGTTAAATTTCTTCGCAAGAAAAAATAAAAAAAAGTGTGCACGTAAATTACAATTGGGTATAAACGTGTTAGTCGCGATCTGGTAAGTACAAACGTTAAAACCCGATCCTGTAGCCAAGAAAAACGAGAGTAAGTGCATGGGGCCTTTGCAAAACTGTAAGTCGAGTATTAAAAGTAAGCGAATGTGGCCCAGTTGAAATTAAAAATGAAACGTGCGGTGTTTACACTTACACGGCATACATACACAGCAGCCAACAAAATAACATTTAAGCGAGAAAAAAGAGTGTATATAACAAGCGAACCCCCACTGGCCTGATGGCCCACGGACCTACAAACCTGGGTTTCGTTATTTCGTGCTCTGCTCCACTCACCAATTGGAATAATCGGCTACCGACAGAAGTAATGCCAAGTTAAGTCGAGCAAAACCGTCGTCTCGGCTTTCTTTCTCTCATATATACTTACTTTTCGGCTTTACCTCTACCTCTCCCTTTTTCTTTTCCTCTTTCTCTACCTCCGACTTTGCTTCTGACTTAACCATTCTTCAGAGTACCAGTGTACTCATCAACGTTTTTTTATTCCTCAAAAACTGTAGTTTCATCTCCCTTGTGGTTCTGTTTTCAAACTCTGTCTGTTACTACCTCGCGTAAACAATACCAGCCATGGTGTTACCAGAAACCTTCACTACTACTCTTACATATTTATCACTTTAACGTGCTTTTTCAGTGTGCTCATGTGTATTCATATACGAGCAAACTAACACACATTACTCTGTTGCCCATTATAAAACGGTCAAACCGCGAACCTCAAATCTACTTATACCCTTCACCCAGATAACTCGATCATCACTATCTGAAAAACAATATCTCTCAATTGCTTTTCAATCATTACTATATTTTTTATATATTATTTCATTAAATGAGTATCGTCAAAAATTTGTTTAAAATCAATGAAAATTTGCTGTCGGAGGCGAACGAAGGCTATCACTAAAAGCCGAAAAAGAAAATTTGTTTTTCATATTTTCAATGAAGCTAAATATGTTGAACTTGATAAAAGTATGATGATTGACATGGCAATATCAAGGTCAAGAGTAAAAGCATTGAAAAAAAATTTCAGAAAATAATTATTTAGGAAAAAAAGGGGAAGGCAAATCGGGCCCGAATATTTTTTGTGAATTAAAAGTACCAGAGGCGTAAGAGAAAGAAGTCAATTTATTTATATATTTTTTTAACTAAGAAAAATAATTTGTGAATTCAAATAAAAGTCATTTACTTTGTATACAATTTTTTTAATTCAAGAAAATATTTAGTGTATGAAATGTATATTTATTTAAACTTATTTATACGCAAATAATAATTTACTTAATGCGAGAGAAAATATATTATTGTTCTTATAATAACATATATTTACTTAAATTAAGTAATAGAATGGGGCAGGGTGGGTAAAACGGACCACTTAAAAAAAAGTTTTTTTTAATTTTTAGTGAACTCATTACGGAGAAAAAAAGTAAGTAAGTTTTACTAAATTTGAAGAAAAAATTACAGCCTGACAAGTAATGTCGAAACGTTAAAAAAAATGAAAACTTGTACAAAACTCAAAGTAAAAATTACAACATATTATTTAGAATAATAATTTCTGTTGATTATAAAAATTACTGCATTCAAAATAAAATTTACTAGCGGCAAATAAAAGTTGTAATGTACTCTCTAAACATGAATTAGTGATTTTTCACTAATTCGAAGTGAATATTCACTTTTTGTCAATTTGCCAATCGTACCACGCAGAATTAGTGACTATTCACTAAATAAATATGTGAATATTAAAATTCACTGATTTGATATATGATAAGTGAATATGAAAATCCACTAAATTGAAAAGTGAATATGGGAATCCACTGATTTCATCGGTGAAAAAAAATATTATATTGCGAAAAAAAAAGTAAGACACTTGTAATTAGATCCGAAATGTGATCAATGTATTAGAATCATCACTCAGAGGAAGTATACATGATTTCGATTGATGAAAATATCCCGGTGACTGCTGGGCTCGAACCTGCATCCTTCTGATCCAAAGTCTTTGACGCTATCCACTGCACTGACCTACGCATGTGATCGCATGAGTGTAAATAGTATATTCGTTATGATACCAAACAATAACTGATGAAGAAATAAACAATCCATGATGTTATTATTGACGTACTCTTCATATAAATATATTATTGTTCTGTACTTCTATTTTTTTTTATTTTGAAAGTTTTTTATTAAAATTTTTAAAAATAGCACCATAATTATTAATTATATTTATATATAATAAAATATTCAATTATTTGCTAGTTAAAGTTACTAGTGAATTAGTGAAATTCACAAATTAAGAAGTGCATAACAGCTTCACTTGTTGAAATTATGAAAATATCGCTAGATTATTAGTGAAAATTATTAATTTGCTAGTGAAAATTATAGATCTAAATTTATTGGTGAAAATTCACTAATTTGTTGTTGAAATTCACTGATTGTTAAGTGAATACTGCTTCACTAACGTAATTAGTGAAATTTTCACTAATTCATGTTTAGAGAGTACCAATAATTTTTACTATTGTACTTAGTAAATATTAGCTAACGCGATTTGTGGAAGAGTATTCTGGCGAGTAATTTTTACAATCCAGATAGTAATTTTTACAATCTCAAATAGTAATTTTATCTCCCGGAGTAGTAATTTGTCTTACCGACATTCTAAAATGTACAGTACCTACGCAGAATAACATTGGAGATGTAATATTTATCAACTACGAAACAAAAATTGTGACTAATGCGCTAACTTTTAATAATTATAATAACAATTAATACTTTTTGTAAGACTTAACTATTTTTATATTAATAAGTGAATTTTGATTTTTTCCAAGCGAAAATTTAACGAAGCTTTATTGTAATTATTATGATTAGTGAAAATTACAATCTAGAAAATAACAATTTAAATAAAATATTAATTTTCTCCAGATCATCGTAATTTATTTTTATGGATTTTAATTTTTTATTTGAGATAGCAAATTTTTAACTGTGATTGTGATTATTGTTTAATTTTGACCTTCATTTTTCTCCGTGTGTTTGCCACAAAAATACATATGGTGTCTTTCACTATATTTAAATTTTATATTAATTATTCATCTTTAATAATTTCGTTTTTTCAGTATCGTTATTTACTATGAGTAATGTAATTCTCTATTCTCCTTTAAATTAGATTTAAACAGTTTTATTATAGTCATTTTTTTCAAATAAAAAAAGTATATTACACCAAGGGAGGAAAGTAGACCATTCCAAGCCACGTGCGCAATTGCCTACTCGAGCTGAAGGTTAATTTTTATCATTTATTCTCTCATAAAAAAAAGTATACGACTTTCTTTCCTCTAAACAGGGCAGCAATTTAAATTTTCAGTGTAGGTATGGTGAAAAAATATTTTTACTTTTTTTTAGGGAGCTCTATTTTGCCCGCCCAAGAAAAAAAGTTTTTTTCTATGACAACTGGAAAATTGGTTTAATTACTTCGAATGAAAGTAAAAAAAAGAAGATTCACTTTATTTAAACGCACAAAAATCTATTATTTTCTTAGCGGTCCCATTTCGCCCGCCCTTCTACACTGATAGAAGGATTTATTACAGAGTACTAAATGGATTTAGTAACCAAATTTTTAGTCACTTATTTGGGAGAAAAAAATATTTTGTACCCATTACCATAATTTATTATAATTTAATAAATTATTTTTTTATCTCAATTAAATCTTATTATGGTAAAATAAATATTTGTTTCCATCAAAAAAATATTTGGTAATCGGTACTAAATATTTTTTTGGTAAGTTTTGTCGGTAGATGGCTTGTTTAGGAATAAAAACTACGTATGTATTAGTGGGGAAATATCAGTGTGGCGTGTGTGTGTGAATATATTGCCGCTTTCACAGTATAGTGCGTTTCGTCTCAATCGGAGTTACTATTGTGATTTCCAAATCAATTTATTGATTTTAAAAACAATTATTTTCAATTGATTAAAATGAATTATTTCAAATTATGGAGGAGCTCTTAAAATCTTATTTAACTAAAAATTTGTTATTTATCTTAAATAAAAAATTATAATAAAATGAGGTTATTTTCTTTATAATAATACTATATATTTTTACTTAAAATTATTTATTATTCTTATTTTAATCTATTTTAATTTCAAAAATTCATTTGACGAAAGATTTGTTATTTATCTTAAATAAAAAATTATAATAAAATGAGGTTATTTTCTTTACAATGCTCTATATTTTTATTTAAAATTATTTAATGTTATCATTTCAATTTATTTTAATTTCAAAAATTTATTTGACGAAAAATTTTTTATTTATCTAAAATATAAAATTACAATAAAATGAGGCTATTTTCTTTATAATACTATATATTTTTACTTAAAATTATTTGTTATTATCATTTTAATTTATTTTAATTTCAAAAATTTATTTGACGAAACATTTGTTATTTATCTAAAATAAAAAATTATAATAAAATGAGGTTATTTTCTTTATAGTACTATATATTTTTACTTAAAATTATTTATTATTATTATTTTAATTTATTTTAAGTAGAACAATTAGGTTATGCGCTAAAATAAGTTAAAAAAATTAGTTCTTTAATCCTAATAAATGATTTATTGTGTCCCAATAAATCATTTCTTAAATACTACAAAATATTTATTTGGTGGAAATAAATGAGCTTTACTAAATGATTTGGTTCCTGTAACCAAATATTTAGTATTACAAATTCGTTACTAAATCATTTGGTACATACAACCAAATCTTGTTAAATACAACTAAATCCTTCTATCAGTGTACTTGCGATTGCAATTAATATTTCTCTGTATTAGAGGATCCGTTTTCCTTCCTCTTCATTTCCCTATTAAATTCATCCAAAATTTCTTGTTTTTAAAAGAAAAATTTAAATTGTAAATGAGAAAAAAAATCATATTAATAAATCACCATAAAATTTATCAATTTATTTTTTTGATATATATTACATATATCCATGAAAATATCAGTATCACTAACAAAAATACATCCACAGTTGCGTGTAATTACTCTTTCTGTTTTCTCTTGCAATAAAAATATAAGACTGTACGTGTTTTAATTTCAAATAATCGATTACCATATATACCATATATACATGTGTATATATACATTGAGGGGCAAAAAAAATGCCCGGGGAAAAATGTCGCACGTGCGCTTCAACTTTTGTATTACTGCTTGGTTACACACAACACACAAGAGTATATATTTATACAAGTGCATGTGTATTACGTGTTAAAATTTCGCTGTAGTACTCTTGATACCGTTGTAAATAATAAATAAAAAAAAAATTATATATATATATTGACTGCGATACTGTATCTTATTTTGTGATCCAACTGCCGATCGAGTGGATGACCGAGCCAAGTATGGCGATGAATCGATGTCGATTTGTGTCACTGGGAATTTTATAAAAAATTTTTTTCATTTTAATTATATCTGCAAAAAAAGAGAGATCTTGGATGTTGATACTCGAAATTGTATCATAAATGATTTATATAAATTATTTGATATTGTTATTAATTATTAAATATTATTATTTTCGAACAAGAAATATGTGAATGGAGTTTTTAAATGCGATGACAATTCTTTCTGTACTTAAAATGATGACTCGAAAGTACTAAAAATAAAATAAATCGAAGAAAAGTAGAACGATTTAAGTAAATTAAGTCGGTGTATATGTACGATATATTTATGGAGGGAATGAAAAAATTTCACCTGTAAATTTCGCCGAAAGTTTCGATTACCCTGATGGTAAATGCAAGCGCGTTATGTTCGTCGCACACGACCACTGTAAGTGTGTATGATGGATCGTAATCGATCAACGCAATTGCGATCCTTGAGATAATACTTTGAATAATGTAATAAAATAAATTTAAAAAGTTGTTCTTGATTCGGTTTTTTAACTCAAGATCGCGTGCCTTTGACGCATGCGTAAATTTTGCCACGCGACCGGCATACTCTACTTAAGAAACTCCGCTCACTTTTGTAATAAAAATATATTTTAATTGTGAAATAATGTTTTTTTTATTTTACTTTATAAATATTAAATTTTATTTTCAAATCATTGTGATTATTAGATTTCATTAATAATCGCAACTATTTAGCTAAATCTTCTACTAACTAAACAAAAAAATATGGCAATGCAATATATTATACAAAAAAAAATATTTTAGTTCATAAGAATTGTTTGTTTTCCTGAATAGAAATATCATTGCCATTTTTTTACTACAATTTGAACTTAACTTAATATTTATAATCGTACAGCTCAAGAGCGTCATTGTTGCATTAAAATGATTAATAATTATTGACGAGTTAGCCTTCATGGAGAAATCATTCTTGTTTGAAATGCTATAGTGTCATAGTAAAGCCAGACCATATTGAAGACCAGCAGAAATAAAAATAAACACATGCAAAAATTACTATGGACACGGAAAAAAAGTAGTTGCTGCAACAGCAGCTGTAGTTGAGGTTACTGCAATTTGGAGTAAAGAAATGCGAATTCCAAGTTGGAATAACCTCAACCACACGTGTAGTAACGTGAGTACTATTTATGTAGTATCCTTTACTACATATTGAAGTATTTGCTACTACAATGTTTTACTACAATATTAAGGTTAGAAGAAACACAATTTTTCTTCTGTGCAACGATTATATCACAAATTACTGTTACCATTGTAAATTTTACTATGCACAGAAAAAAAGGATTTCTTGGTGCAAGAAATTTTTACTTGCCCTAAAATTTCTTTTGCATTATGAATTGAAAACGAAAACTTTCTTGGGGCAAGAAAAAGTTTTCTTGTGCGAAGAAATCCTTTTTTCGATGTAGTCATAGTAATTTTCGTATATGTTTATTTCAATTTCTGACAGGTGGCTAAGATGGTCCAGTTTTATTGACCTCATATGACCTCATAACATCGTATCTGTATCTACGCGGAAAAAATTTTTACTTGTATCACGAATTTTTTTTTTATCCAAAATTGAATCTTGTTTCAAGTCATTCTGTTTTCTTAATCTACGAAAATATTCATTTTCATCAAAAGCAAAAAATTCTTAATTCAAGTATTTCAATCTTAATTGAAAATAATATATACTCTCATCAAAAACTAGAATATTTTAAACTGTCATTTCATTCTGTAACCAAGAGCGCGATATTCTTGTCTTAAGATTATATCATTCTCGTGGTTTGAGATACTACCGACTTGATTCAAGACAACATTTTACCCTACTAAACATGTATTTTTCTTTCTTTTTATAAAAAAAATGATATCAGCGTTGATCAATTTTTTTACGTTCCAACTTTATTTCCGAAAAACTGACTTCAGACGGGATTAAACTCGCGTCCATTGGGGGATATTTTAAATTTAAAACCAATTAGTTCTTAAGAGGCTGATATTTTTGAATTAAATTTTTACCACTTGCTTTAAGTCGGTAATATAGTTTGAACAAAAATTTAAGGTTCTCTAAGCATAAAATTAATTTTTCAATTTAACAAAATTATACTTGAGTCAAGAATTTAATAGTGAATTTTGCGAATTCACTTTTAGAAAGTATAGTTTTGTATGAGATTTCAATGTTTCATGTATTATATTGACTAGATTAATGTACAGCGCAGTAATGACTACTGTTTTTTTTCTCTATGCAAGAAAAAAAATTTTCTTGAACTAAAAATAAATTTTTTCAAGTTAATTTTTTTTCGGTGTTGTAATTGGGAATCTGAAAAAATTAGTTAACTTTGCATTCATAATAATACTAATTATTGATAATGAATTTCTCTTTTTGCTCCTTTTAGATGAACTATTATTATTATGTTTTTTGTGTAGAGATTTTTTTTTTCTATGGTTTTTACATATTTATTATTTAAATTTTAACCGAATATTAAACTTCGCACAAGTAATTTATAAATAATAACTTTAAACAAGTAATTTATAAATAATGAATACGTACATTTGACACTCGATACTTTGAGCCAATAATTTATTTTCGAAGCCTTCAAAATAATTTGAATCTTTCGATTTAATAACTTCCCGAAATTTTTTATACTCACCTCGGACTGAATAAATCTCTACTTATTCCTTAATTTTTTTAACGCCCTTATTTTTTTTCAGTTCTCACTTGAACAAAAAATTGATGTGAAAAAAAATTATCAGTCAAAAGCTTCCGTGACTAAAATCAAAGTGTAAAAAAGTAACAAAAGTGAATGAAGATACAAAAATCTTCAATTACTTAAATCACGTCTTTTACCTCTACTTCTTTTTCTTGTGCTTAAACTTCTCGTTGGCAAAAGTTCTTTTTCTTTCTTATCCATTTAACTTCCCGTAACTGTCAGTCGTGAAGTAAAATTCGTTCGTGCGAAATTTACTTCTCCGCCCTTACTACCGTATTTTAAAATATTTAAGCTTCATTATTTTTGCTGTCGTTCATCATTTCGTTTTTCTCTTTTTTTTTTCATATCATTATTATTAAAGGACTTTGACCCTTATGGAATGCAATGACTGCATGCATTGAACCTGAGTTAATAAAATTTTTTTGTCACTACTGTCATATATAATTTAAACTCACATTAAATAAATAATTATTGAATAAATTAATTTCTTATTTATGACAATTAAAAATATTTAAAAGTATCATCTTTGGATTGAGAGAAAAATAAAAATATGAGAGCTTAAAATAATAAAAAAAATTTCTGGATAAAATATGCCCACACGCACATGGTTAATTGTCGATAAGAGTGCGTGTGGATCCATGTATATATATATCCCGGACCCAGCAGCACGATGCAACGCAGGTCCTCCTCAGGCCCTTGAGTACCAAACCAGAGACGGGATATAGAAACTTAGATGAGATGAGATGACCGGGGGCAGCGCACGCGAGTTTATAATGATACACCACCCCGAAAAATAAATAAAAAATTTAGTATTGAGAGTATAGAGGGTACAGTAGAGAAGATAGAGGATGAATGAGGAGAAATAATATTGAGGCTCAAAATGAGTTTGCTACAAAACGAAATCCGTCTACTTAAATTTTTTTAACCTGTCTAAGCCCATTGATATTTTTTTATTCTAATCTCATGTCTATTATCCACTACGCAAAATTATTCTTAAAAATATTATTTTTGTTTCTTTAAATCGGGAGGAACCGGGGCAAAATGAGATACTGCTAAATTTTTATCCCCAGTAAAATTAAACTATAGGTGGCAGAAAATGGTCAGCTCTAATTTTTGTACCTAAAATTTTATTCTTTAAGGCAGTATTCTAGTTTGAGGGTGCAAAAAAAAGCTGTTTTTCATAAATTTTTAATGAGATTATGAATAAAGATATACATGTAGGGTTAGTTAGGCTTAATAAATACACTATTGAAGTACATTAAAAAAATTTTTATCATATATTTTATACACTTTTAACACACAAAAACATCATTCGAATACAACGCCTCGTTTAGTAGGTGGATCTGCGCTTGGTGTTAAAATTTCGAATGGACAATCTGAAACAGGAAATTTTTGAATTTTTAAGTTCAATATATCACTATCAACCGGCTGAAAATAACGAAATGGCGGTGAAAAAAAAACCCAATCGTGTAAATGTATTTCTTCATTTAAAATTCTCGATTACTTCGACACTAAGTATTCAATTTTTTTTTATTTCAAAATAATCTACACCAATAACGATAATGATATTCTTATGCTGCAACCTATTATTTGATAATTTTGAAGTATACATTATATTATCGGAAAATATTTGAGGTTATAACACTGAATGGTGTGAAAAAAACACTCATACCGTTTTGCAAGTACAGTGCTTAATATTTCACATTAAGAAAATTTCACACCGTCAGTTCACACCTAGCAGACCATATGTAAAGTTTTTGGTGACCATTTTCACACCAAAAATTTTTTACAGTATATTGTTCCGTTTTTTTACTAGTCATAAATTTTCAATTATTTTTAGCTTCAATCCTTAAAATTAAACAATTTAAGTTGACAACCCTGATTTGACATTTGGCGACAATAGAGCTCTACGTCTCCGCTTCGCGTTCGAGGTGTGCAAAAAAATCTCTACTATGCATAGTAAAAAGTGTTTTACCTATGAAAAGAAGCTTTATCTATAAATAAACTGATGTAGACCTACATCACCATGCATTTAAAAAATAAGCCTGTTCTCGATCCACAAATGATATGTATTCTTTTTTAAGACAAAGGCGCATGACAATCAGTCATTAAAATATTATGTAGACTGCATCCTACAATATGAATTCAAGGGTTTGTTATTAATAAAAATAAAATAAGTAATCAATAACAGCCTACACTTGGATTATACCAACTCCTATTAAACTTTTATGAATAAAAATACTTAAAGTAATGGTGAAAAGATTAATAGACGTATTCTTGATCGCCAAAAGTTTCGGCATTCCACGATAAAAATAAGCACCAGCCATTTTATTCGCCTAATTGAGTTACACTGTTTCTTGATGGGACGCGGGCCTGGTTTTAAGCCTTCACCGTGTCTTTTAGATTGCCTAATCGATTATTAAGCCTAACCGGTGGCTCGATACCACCACTAAAGCCATCGAATAAGGCTCATTTATACTTACAGACATTCGCGACCAAAGAATCCCGGATAAATAATCTTATCGATTAAGGATAAAATGATCATCTAATACCGAGTTAGTTGCTTATATATATTTATATATTTTTAATCTTAATTAAAATAATAAAATACCTATTCCCAATTAGATTTATTGTGCGTCTGCAGAGTCTTTGGTTCTCAGAAGTCTGAATAAACTTTTTAAATGATCGATGAAATATCTACAATAAAAAATAATAATAGTGGTAGTAGAGGTAGTAAAGAAAGATAAAATAAAATGTTTAGTTATAAAACGGAATCCCTTGTGAAATAGTCCAAGCAGCAGGGTATTATCAAGATCGCGTTACCCGCGAGATGCCATCTATCTGAACGGCGAGTAGACTATACAAAACGACTTATCGTCTTTAAAAATCATCTTGATCTCTTGCTCGTGACGTTGTTCTGTGCGTCGGGCAACATTTTATCCGTACTGTCGTGGATCGTGTCCTTTGTGTTTGTAAAATCTAGGACTGGGATATGGATAATAAAAAATCTTTCAGAAAATCCATAGATTTTTAAATTTAAGAAAAAAAATATACTTTACTTCACTTTGACGACGGTTTTATTTTCAAATAAAAAATTAATCCTTGAAAAAATTTTTAAAGTTGAATTTCTTTTAAAAGTAGGAAAAGGGGCAAAATTGGTCGTTTGAATTTTTTTCTTTTAATTTTACGATTCAATATAATATACATCATAGGGCAGAATGGGTCAGATAGAATTAAGTTTTTAGTAAAAATTTGATTAAATTTTTTAATTAAATTAAAGTAAAAGCCCCTATACCCACTGAGTACCTATACCATTAGTCGCTCACTTTAACTGTTTGATGCGTTTTTTATAATTTTTATTAAAAACAATTACAACTAAAAATATTAATATTGATAAATAATTATTTGCGAATCTAAATATATTAAAATATAATGTATCAAATTATTTTATAATAGATTATAAATTTAAATGAAGTGACTGTTTTCAAAATCGCGCATAACCGGGCATTTTTTACTTTGACATTCATTCGTCAGATTAAATTTGTGTTACGTCAAATTTTTTACGAATTGTTATGACTGTATCTTGTTAAATATACTTTTAAAATTTATAAAATTTAATATTATGAAAGAATAAAGTAATATAATTTATAAATTATTTTCCAAATCAATAAACTTATCATAGTTTAATTGATATTGTCTTTGAGCGACTATAGGGCCATGTGTTGATTGGGTAATGGTACATGACAACTTTTAGTGAGCGACTATGTGTACACTCAAGGGCCTTATTTAAAAAATTAATAATAATTAATTATCAACATTATCCTTAAAACTAAAATTTTATTCTAATACTTAAAACTTCAAAAAATAACTATAAAAAAAAACATGATTTTTAATTTTTTTTTATTAATTTATAGTGAGTGATTTAATCTCACTCCAATGAAAAGTGAGCAAGTACAGGAGCTATTACCTTAGTTGAAAATTTTTTCATTGGTAAGTTTAATTTCCAATGGAAATTAAAAAAAAAACTATACGAATTTTTTAATTCTAATTTTTATTAATGGTTGATTTTATTCAATATTTTGAATTTTTTAAATTGATTTTTTCGAGGGTCCATTATATATTGCCTGTTAAAATTTTATAGAAACATTGAAATTAAAAAAAAATTTTACTGAAAATAAAAATAAACCCAGTAATGAGTCAAAGTAATACCGCGGGCTTATAAAAATAAATTCGACAAATTTTAATTTAAAGAAAAAAAAATGAATTCCATTTTATTTGTACGACCCATTTAGTTATCAGTAAAAAAAAACAACAAACATAAAAAATACCAAAGTGGTAAAACAGGGTCTAAGATGATCTTTGGGATCAAGAGAGTAGCCGCTCGGTGCAGTAAGACGTAAAACTCGGAGTGAGCAGTAAAGCCGTAAAGTATGAGCCACTTCTTTTTCCGAAGACAAAATAATAATATAATATAATATATTTAAAAAGGAGGAACCGGTCGCACGCGCTTTTACACGCCACTATATACATTACTGGGTGGTGGCCCATTCACACGCGGAAATTCGCATATATATCACTGTTAATATTTTTTTTTATCTCCATTTTAATTCCTACGTCTTAATCCCGTCATCTTTTGCTCGTCATTCGGCGCTACACTCGTCATCCCATACTCCCGAGTTATTTTTTACGCTGGTTGATATCATAAAAGAGAAGCGACCGATTCGCCCATCGGACCGACTACGCTTTTTATTTTACTTTTTTTTTAATATGTATACATAATCCACCAAGCACGTTTTATGAAATTATAAAGCTATTAAATCCAGCTACTTTATGGTCTTCTGGTATTTCGACTCAGTCACGCAAACTCATGACATTTTTTATTATATATATATATATATTTTTTTTTTTTTTCAAATAAATTAATATCTTGGTTAATTAAAAAAAAAAATTGTACTACTAATTATTGCTCTGAATTTTGTCAGTGATTAATTACTATGCTAAATTTTTGTTTGTAATTTCTAACGGTTGAAAAATTCCATTTTTATTGCGGACAATTTGAACTTCAGTGAGAAATTTCGGAGGAAGTTATTTTAATGCTTAAATTTCTTAAACCTAAGACCTGGGACATTTACAAGTTGACAAGTGGACATTATTTATGATCTTGTAAGTAAAAATTTATATCAAGGTAATTTTTTTATTATTGTCGAAATGTTCAGAATTTAATTAAATATCTATAAGAAAATTCTCGTGCACTTGTTTAAAAAAAAAATTTTGTGCTCCGTTATTTAAAATTCAATTAAATGTTTTTCGACTTTAAAACAATTATGAGTCCGAGAAAAAGTACTCTCTTAATTTGAATCGGTGATAAATCTATTGGTTCATTCAGTGAGTGATAAAGTCAGTTGTGAATCAGTGAGATTCAAAGTTGCTCGCTGGTAAAATAGTGAGTATTGGGTTCACTGATTCAAATTAGTGCGAAATTTAAGTACCTCGAATGTCCGTTGTCGACAGCGATCTATGATAAGCTACACTAAGTTATACATAACCTGATGTTTGTTTATTAATGGCAATTAAATTAATTAATCGATTTCAAGCCAAATTGTGACTCTATTATTGCATTTTCTATTTTACATAAATCATATTATGTTTTTAATTTAAGCTATCCTCCAAGCCTTGATAATTTTTATAATGTAATCGACTATTATATTTGTAAAATTTCGCAGAAAGCTCGAAGTGCAGTTTTCTTCTTCCACATTACTTTGAATGATTTTAATACAGTTGATGTAATAGAAGTTGAATAAAGTCAATATGTTTTTAATTTATTTATTTTATGCAAATAATCATGCCCTATATGTATAAATTGGGTTACGATGAAAATTATATCAGCTTACTGTTGAATCAGTGAAACTCACTGATTAATCAGTAGGAATTCTCACTGTTAAATCAGTGACTATGTCCGCTATTAAAATTCACCGGTTTATCAGTGAAGTTCACTGATTAACCAGTAAGATAAAATGGCCACAAAGATTCAGTCAGTAGAAATCAATTTACTATTCTAATCGGTAAAATGTTACTGATTCAATCAGTAGAAATCGCTTCACTATTCTAATCAGTAAAATTGTTAATGAATAAAATAGTGATCGTAACAGATGTAATTAGTCATAACTATACACGGAAAAAACAAGATAGTACTGGTTACTGTTCTGCGCAGTAATCAACAAACAATATAGGTAAAAATACATTTTAACATGACTGATTCGTGTTAGAACAGAAGTGAGTCATAGCTTAACACGAACTATTACTATTTAAACAGTAACCAGTGCTGCCCTACACAGTACATGAAACATATGACTGGTTACTGTGAAAATAGTTGTCATTAATATCCAAAACAGTACTCAGTCCTGTTCTGACATGAACGGTTACTACATTCATATGTCTCTTTACTATTCTTGACAGTAGAGGTCTATTTTAACCTTTCTCTAAAGTTCAATTGTTTTCTGTCAGTGTACTTTAATTATTATGATAAAAAATAATATGTTATAAGAAAAAGTTACAAATAAATAATAGTGATTTTATCATTATATGCGTACAAAGTTGATAGCGATTTTAGTTCTTGTACGAATTGGAAATATTTAACTATTGAAGACTTAAATTACTGTTCAGCTACTCACATAAAGCGGAGGTCGGTATATTTGAAAATGATGGATTTAGACGTTACTTATCTTAAATGTAAAAAGATTGTTATTTTGTAAAATAATAATTGTCAACTTATGTAAACAAGAGTCGAATAAAGATACTTTTAAAAAGTCTGATAAGCCATTAAACTAAGTTATCAAGCTCTATTTTAATTTTATTTAATATATATTAATATTCCTTACATAAAAAAGAAGAAAAACTAATTATTTTTAAATATTTACGCAATCTTATCTATATCTATACATATTTATGAATAATAACCTGAAAAATTTAAATAATCTATACTTGGCAGATTTCAATTATAGACCTCTACACGGAAAGAAAAACATGGGAATTTTTCCCATTTTACTTAGGAGTAATTCCCTTGTTGACATGGCAAATTTTGCTTTATCGACATGGTAGATTTAACCAAGGAAAAATGGAAATATAACCATATTTTATAGGAATTTTACTCATATATTATAGGAATATCTTCCATGTTGCCATTGCGAACATTTCCATGCAACATAGCAATTTTTCCTATGTGGACATGGGAATTTTCCCCATGCCAGCATGGATATTTTACCATGTCAGTATAGGAATTTTGTTCATGTTACTGGAGTAATTATTTCCTTGTCAACGTGGGAAAAATACCCATGTCAACTTAGAAGAAATTACTCCAGTAACATGGGAAAAATTCCTATACTGACATGGTAAAAATATCCATGTTGGCATGAGAAAAATTGCCATGTCAACATAGGAAAAATTACTATGTTGCATGGGAAAAGTCCACAAAAAGATAAAATCACTAAAGTACCAAATATTTTGGTCATTTTGATCATTTAAGCTTTAAAGCGATAAAATAGGGATATGTGAAGGTATTACCGTTTACGAAAATAGAATTTCAAAGTTTCCGAAAAAATTTTGTGTAATTTAATAAAAATTTTTTTGTAGCACCTACGAATTAATCAATTTTGATTGTACTTAACAAATTACAAATTAAAAGCAGATGAACTTCGAACAGATTACATCCAAGAGCTATAAAATATTTTTACTATCATCGTACTTCACTTTAATTAAAAAGGTGCCATAATTATTGATGTTCTGCAAGTACATTCTTTATTAATTTATACATTTGACTTGCATTTAACTTGCCATTAAATACGGCTTGTACATCAACGAATGACCCATATTTAATGTTATGAAAATTTGAAACTATCAGTTTACAAATATTTTACTTTTATATACATGGTAATTTCTACTTTGTTAACATGGTAATTTTTACTTTGTTAACATGGAAATTTTTCCCATATTAACATGGGAAATTTTTTCATGTTGACATAGGAACAAATCCAATGTTAACATAGGAATGATTCCAATGTTAACATGGGAGTTTTTCCCATGTTGAGATGGGAATTTTTTCCATGTTAACATTGGAATTATTCCTATGTAACATAGTTATTTTTTCAATGTTGATATAGGAAAATTTCCATTGTCAATATAGGAATAATTCCTATGTTACAAAGCAAAATTTACCATGTAACACCGCAACAATTCACATGTCAGCATAGTAAAATTTACAATGCCAACAAAGGAATTTTCCCCATGTAAAATTGGAAAAATTCCCATTTTTTTCTTTCCGTGTACTGTCAAGAATAGTAAAGAGACATATGAATGTAGTAACCGTTCATGTCAGAACAGGACTGAGTACTGTTTTGGATATTAATGACAACTATTTTGACAGTAACCAGTCATATGTTTCATGTACTGTGTAGGACAGCACTGGTTACTGTTTAAATAGTAATAGTTCGTGTTAAGCTGTGACTCACTCCTGTTCTAACAGAAATCAGTCATGTTAAAATGTATTTTTACCTATATTGTTTGTTGATTACTGCGTAGAACAGTAACCAGTACTATCTTGTTTTTTCTGTGTACGAATTCAGTTTAAGAGAGAATAGTATATTATAATTCCCATGAATATTGAGAATATTGAGAATATCGTCTAACGCTACCTAAAATTCGTAGGTAATTTTTTCTATAAAATTTTCAGCGTGTATTGATATTCATGTTTCTAGATGGACCCAGTTCACCCTCCCTTTCTAGCTTATTTGACAAATTTATATTATGATGACTATATTTTTTTTGACCATCTTATGACCATTCGCAAGTATTTAAAAAGTTATAAAAATAAATGATGTATTATTTCCTCCTATTTTTCTCATGCCATGACTATATTTTTTTTTTATCAAAAGAAAATCTTTTAGCTGAAAAGCGTTGACAGTTTGGGGGGTCGTGAGATTTCCCAGGTGACTGAAATGACACCCAAGTCATTCGTTCCTTGTTCACGGGTTCTACTCAACTATAAATAATTCGTCTCACATTATAGAAGGATTGTCACCGTCCAGCTCTAGTATGTTTATACCCAATAATTCCTGAAGCTGAAATTCCAGGTGGTCCAAAAAATCTCTAACACCAGCTTCCAATTTAAATCTTTTTTTTTAAACTCTTGTTAAAAACTAAACGCGTACCAATTTCTCATAGTATTTATACTGTCAAAAAAAATTGATTTAATCTTAAAAATAAATAAAATTAAAAATATAAACATTTATTGAGTAAATAAATAAAACTAATAACATCAATAAATATCTTGTGACTTGAACATTGTAACATTTAATTACATGTTAAGTGTCCGTAAGAAAAATTTACTCATAAAAATAATAATAAAAATGTCTCGTGACATTCTTGAGTTTAAAAATAAAATAAATATAAAAGCGGATACTCTTTCATCAGGATGATAAAAATAAAAATAAATTTAAACTTTATAATAATCGTTATAATAATTCATCGTTGGTTTAATTCACGAAAGTATTAAAGGCGTTTTTTCGAGCAGTAGCCTTCCTGACTCTCACAAAGTAATAAAAAGACTTATGGAGTTGTATGTGTGTGCAAGGTGGAGTAAAAAATACAAGTACGGTTGCGTTATTTCTTCGCGCGTTTACTCAAACTCGGTGATAATATAAAAGGAGAGTAGCCAGTGGATAGCCCGGTGTCTCGACATTACAAGGATTACAAGATACACACCGGTCACCCCTCTTTTAAATTCTCTCCCTCCCATCAACGATGAGATAAGTGAAATAAGTATAATGTCGATGTACAACGCCAAGGAAAAAAAGTTAATAAGCACGGCACGCGCTACTTCTTCTTCTTCTTCTTCTTCTCCTTCTTCTTCCTCTTCTTTATCTTCTTCTTTACCTTCTCCACCGTCTTTACTTTCTTACATTAGTTATATATATTTTTTAAACTCAGTACTTTGCCAATGATATAGAATACTGTATCATGATCCTCCCACAAAATATATTTTAAAATAAATATTAATTAAATGACCGGAGGCTTCTTCTACTGTAAATGTACAAGCAGGTGCACGACCTCTTCATGAAAAATTTATTTTATTTTTTCTTTCCAGTCCATTTTATTTTTTTTTTTTTTTTAATGCTATGTCCAATTTGGCCCATGTCATTTACTTAAAAATTTTCGTTGTAATTAAGGAGTATCCGGAACTATTTGGTGTAGGAATTATTTTATACGTGAGATTAATTTTAAATTTAAAAATTTTTAAAAACTTGAAAGTGATTAATGAAAAAAAAAAAAAAAAATTTTATTTAAGTAATTTATGAAAATAATATAGTAAGTCATTAGATGAATATGGAAGGATATCAGAAGAAGATCAGAATGTATATTTATATAGATACAGGCGCGTGCGTGTGCAATGTGCAGTAGAGCTCCCCGATATGTCTGCAGACACCTTGCCCACGACAGACAGGTGCATGTCGCGTCTCTCTTTCGCGAGTTGACGTACTACTTAAACTTTATTCTGTCTCTGTTACAAGCACTGAAAAGTTGTACGAGGAGCGAGAATTATCGAGATACGAGATAACGAGAAGGAGATAGAATTATGATCGAAAAAGAGACGCACATGCCATCAAAATTGAATTATCTTTTAAGAGTTGTCATTGATCGAGTAATTTCTCTTTACATTTTAGATTTTTTGTTTAATGTATCGTTAGTACTTGCTTAATTGCTGCAATGGGAAAAATTTATTAAGTGAAAATTTATTTATTTTTCGAATTTATTGGGTTAAATGGTCCATATGAAATTGAAAGGACATAAGAGGAATTTACGTCATATTTTTTTTTTGTATTCAGCTTTTTTTTGTGTCTAGACGATTAAACTGGACGTTAAATTGATAAAATTGTTTATTTTATATTTTTCAATTTATAAAAAAAAAGTAATTTCTTAAAATGAAAATATTTTTATTTTATTTTATGACCTAAATAGGAAGTTAATTGTTAGTAAAGAAAAGTTCTTATTTTGTAGACTTTACGGGGAGAGAAATTTACAATAACAATTATAATATATTATGGGAACGGTTTCCATATTGTACACGCTGAAAAAAACTACTAATTATTACCATTTTGCCATAGGGAATGATTACCATATTGTGTGATAATCATTATTACTGTTTTATGTTTCCTGTACAGTAATATTTACTATAGCTGATAGTAATAGTTACCATCTAAGTAGTAATATTTCTTACATCTGAAAAATTTGTAAATTTCTGCTTCTGAGATAGTAATGATTATCATCTCAGACAAGAGTGCTTACCATCTCCGATAGGAAAAATTAACATAAGAGAATGAAAATATTAAAAATGTAAAGATAGAAATAGAATAAAAGTACCATTTGTGGCCACAGCTCTATTGGACATTTAATGCTTTATTTTAATTAATGAAAAAGTATAAAATAAAACTTCCATAGCAATAGCGTGATAAAAGTATCTGTGTACAGATTTTAAAAATTAATTATGACATTGCGTCTTTTACAAATTATTTTATTTTAATTTTTCAAGTATCCAAAACTGGCTCTGAAGTGGCTGCAAGTGGTACCTCTATCCTAGTTATTTCGTTAATATCGGAGGTATTACCACTTTTTTTTCAGCGTCTGTCATAACTGTTTTTTTTTTAAATATCGGTTATAGGAGTATAACTCATACAAATTATGGTAACCATTCCTATCTATATGGTGTTCTTTTCTATACGATATTGGAATAGTTCTTATAAAGTTATGGTAATCATTCCTATGTCATTATGGTAATCGTTACCATACTACTGTAGTAATCGTTACTGTACTACTATGGTAAACGTTACCATATATTATAGCAACTAATTCCCATAAGTTATGGTAAAAATTACCATAATATTATAGTAATAATTACCATAGTATACGGTAATATTTACTATAGTACTATAGTACTATAGTATAGTAGTACGGCAACGGCAACCATGATGTATAGGGTTTATTTCCATACGTACCTAAGAACCGTTCCCATATAGATATAGAATTTATTTCTATTCGACTATCGGAACTATTACTATGAGCATGGTAATTATTATTATAATTTAAATATCATACAATATAGGAACTTTTACCATATTTACAGGAATCATTCCCATAATTATGGAAATTTTTCCCAAAAATGATGGGCGTATATTCCATAATTCCCAGTAATTATTACCATAATATTATGGGCTGATATTGCATAAACATATGTGGAAAGTAACCCGAAACCATTAATGGATCCATATCTTTTACTTTTGGCATAAGTGAAGAATTACTATTCCATAAGTAAAAAAGTACAAATGTTTACACAGAAAGAAAATTATGAGAAGTTTTCCTAAGTATTATGGGAATGTTTCCCATAATGGTATAAGAATTGTACCCATACTACTATAGGGATGATTCCTATATATTATGAGAACCATCCCTATACCATTATGGGAACAATTTCTATAATATTATAGGAATGGTTCCCATAATTTATGGGAATAGATCCGATAATTTATAGGAATAGTTCCTATATATTATGGAAATGACTCCCATAATATTATAGAAAGTCTTCCTATAAATTATAGGAACCATTTCTATAATGGTATGGGTAACATTCCCATAATTATAGGAACTGCTCCTATAATTTATAGTTGTAAATCTTATACTGGTATAGGATAGAATTTCACAAAATTATGGGAACCATCCTCATAATTTTCTTTCCGTGTAGTAATTTTTAATTTATGATAGCACATTTTATACTAATAGAATAGTAATTTTTTACTTTTGTCAAAAGTAAAAGCTACTGGATCCCATTAGTGGTTTCTGGTTACTTTCCACATAGTAATTTTCGCTTAGTTTTTTTCCGTGTAGGGGAGACCGGGGTTGGTTGTCACAGAGGTCATAATAGACAACTTAACGAACGAAAGAGAGATGATACCTTCGCGATTCTTCGCCGTCGATCGATGAGCCGATCGCCATAAATGATCACTGTGACAACTAACCCGTGAGACAACCAACCCCCTATTAGGAACGGATACTATAATTTTCTCTTAGTGTAGATGTAACTTTGCTACTTTACCATCCATACGACGGCTCTAATTAAGTTCTATTAATTACAAATTTATTTATTTCTCATGTAAAAATACCGATGCTTGGGATCGTATCTAAAACGAAAAGTACGAGGACTAATGCTAGATATTTAAATGTCGCTAGTTAATAATTCTCAATTCCCCCTCATGTCTACGTCATTACAATATTTGTCTTTGGTATTAAAGAAAATAAAGTACAATTTAATAAACTTTGCAAACATTTCTTTAAGAAAAAGTATAAATTCTCAGAAGAATTTTGAATGGATGACTATAATAAATACTGATAATTATTTTTTTGAATTGATTCGAAAAAATTATATGAATAATTTTAAAAAAATTATCATTAATTATCCTGCCCGCAAAACTAATGAAAAATGGCATAAAAACATAAATAAATAAATATAAAAATGTGTTATTATAACTTTGGCGAAAAGAAAGAGGGACTTAGTGGCTCGCGCTTAACGATAATAAGAATATAAGCTCGAGAAGAGCACACGCGACGTGTACGCGCTCTAAAATAAGTAACTTACTCTTATTTTTCAGTTTTCAACCACGCCGCTCGTTTTTTATCCTTCCGAAATATAATTGGCGGTGCGATGCACCTGTCTCCCCACTCCTGACTCAATCCGCGGAGAAGAAACGGCCGTGTGCCACCTCAACTGCATACTGCATTGACTACCTCAGCCCCAGCCCTATTTTCCCAACTAACACATCAACAACAACACACCAACAATAACAATAACAACAACATCAACAGCAACAGCGACTTAATGAATAAAAAAAATTGGTAACGCGACGCGTGCCGCATCGAATATAGTAGCGAACTTTTTTATTATTTTAAAACCCGAGATAAGAGATCTCTTTATTCCTTTCCTCGGTACTCTTGTGTTTTCTCTTCCTTATACTAAACTCTGTCATCATCGCGATGCGAGGGAAAAACAGGTGAAAGTATCCGCTTTTAAGACACAACACGTTAATAATCTCAAGGTCTCTCTTTAAATAACGTAGCATCGTCTACTTGCCAATTCACTCGGACTAATGTTACGTCAAATTTTTTTTCTTTTTTTAAACTTGAAGACAAGTCTTGTTTGAATATGGGTTTAAAAATTATTTCAGTGATTTATTGTTATTAACGTATTTTCCAGTAACGGATCTGAGTCGGTTACATTTTAGGGTTTTTAAAAATTAAATCCATTGATCAAATATTTTATTTATTTAAACTTATATTTTCTCAACGGATTGTCTGTTATTGTTCCCTTGCTATTTGTCACATTATCCTCTAAACATACTTACGTTTCTTCTTAAGTATATATATATATATATTTTTTTTTTCTTTTATCAGTCAAGCGTAAATATTATTTATTTTGAAAAATAATTTGAGAAAACTGCTGAAAGTTTTACAATAAAATTTTTATTTTTATGAATTTTTATTTTTTAAATCTTAAATCTTTTAATCTCGAAAAAAATCCAATTTAATTATACAATGAAGCTAAAAATTTGAATTTTAATTTTGGGGTAAACTTACAATTTCGGTAAGATCAAAATTTTTTAGTGAGTTGAAGAAAAAATTTTAAGAAATAATCGAACATTATTCGTTTTGAAAATTTCCAAAAATAATAAGTTTTATGTAATTATTTTTGGGAATTTGTTACAGATGAATTTTTCTTGTTATTGAAGAGACAAATCTATGAAAAATTGAATTTTTTAGTTTTTAATAATTAAATTTTAAAAAATGGCGGTAAAAATTTGAATTTAAAAATTTGTTGTTGCAATATGTAATTTTATTTAAATACTTAAGTGAACCCAAGTAACACTCTTACCTTTGTGACATCTATAAGATATCAGTTTTTAGGCTGCTTTTGACATCGATAAGACACCAATATGTAGACAAAATAATTAGAAATTTATGCCACTGAAAAAATATCTGCTTAAAAGACTTGACACAAGTGACGACAAAAAGTAAATTACAAACAATGGTAAAATAAATCACCTAAATGATTTTTCAATTCACAACCCGACTAAAATTTTTCATAAAGACCTGACGAGGTCCTTATCAGGTTAACCTAATTTCAAATAAGGTTCCAATCAGGGTATCCTGACGAGGAATTGATATGGATGTAACGCTTGACCCATGAGGTCCTTATCAGGATTGCCTTATCAGGTTCTTACCAAGATATCCTCATCAATCTTCATCAGGGCTGCCTTATGAACGGTTATTAGATAATTTTGTCTAAGCTTTTCTCTGAAATAAAAGTTCTAAACGTAAAATAAAGACACAGATCCGATGCTTTACTCTGTGAACTAGTGGTGCACTTCAATTTTTTGATAACTTCCATTTGATTACGAGAAAAGCTTAAACAAAGTTCCCATTACTGTACAAGTGCAAAGATAGTACCGTTTATTCAGTTGAGTGTGAACAGAAAAACAAATGAAAACGCATCTTATTAGTCATTATTTAAAAAAAAATATTAAATTGCAAAAAATAAGAGAATTTTAATTCGACCGGAAACGTTATCTATTGTATTAAGAGTATTAATTAGAGGAAGTATACATATTTTTTATTGATGAAATAAATCCTGATGAGTGCTGGGCTCGAACCTGCGTCCTTCCGATTTAAAGTCCTTGATGCTATCTACTGCGCTGACACATATATGTGATCTTGTAAGTGTAAATATTATATTAATTACGATGACAAAGAAGAACTGTTGAAAAAGTAAAAAATCCGTGCTATTAACGTGATTTTTATATAATATTCTTTTGTACATTATTTAATTTGACGCCTGTAAATAAAGTATTTAAAGGGATCGGATAACTTTTTTTTTTTAATAAGGATATCCTGATGAGATTCTGATAAGAAACTCGTCAGGCTTGCCCCAATAAGGCAAATTAACCTGACAAGGTCCTTTTGGTACTTCAGGCAAATCAGGAAAAAATTCTAGTCGGAAACATCCACATGTCTTATTTATATCGAAAAGCCGACTTTGAGACAAAAAAAAAATTCGTCTTATCCTTTTAAAAGACATCTTAAAGTTGTTTGTGTGTTACTTGGGTACATAGTAATAAAACTTTGAAAAGATTTTAAGTAAGACCGGAAGTCTCAATTTTATTTTACAAAAAAAAAAATATAAAATTAGCGCATGATTTATCTCTGAAATTAAAATATTATATTTGAAAAATAATGGTCATGAATCTTTATCAAATTATTTCGTAATTATCGGTTTCTAATTTACAAGAATGAAAAATTAATATTCTGTTCAATGAACACCATAAATAATTACTTTAATAAATTAAAAGTAAAAAAAAAATTTTTACAACACTTTTGAGTCCGAGGACGCTTCGAAAGTGGTTCTATAAATAAATAAATTAATGCACCGGAAGTGAGAAAAAAATGAGTATTAAAACTGCAAAGTGCATGGATAATATAAAAAGTCAAAAAAATAAATGATTGAAGTAAAAAAGAATAAGATGCGGGTCTCTTTGAAATGACGATCGTCGAAAGTTACGAGGACGACGACATGGACACAAAATGTCAATGTCTCGAGATTTATTGAAAATTCGAAGCGTGGAATAGGGTGGGGCCTCGATACTGTACACACATCTATGAATAAAGAAAATATACAATAATTTTTTTTATTGTCAAGAAGAAAACGCGCAGATTCGAAACGGTCCCCGTGCCACGGAGGCCAGATTTAGGTTAAAAAAAAAAATTTTCTCTCTCGCTCAGATGCCTTCAGAAGCTTTAACTAAAAGCTTAATACTTAGATACACATATTTTTCATCTTTTACTATTAAATGTTTTATACATCTTTGCTTCTTTATAAACGCAGTGTATTTTTTATATTGTGAGATTGTAAGAAATCATCGGTCTTTTGAATTCATTCACGTGTTTTATTCTTTTCATAAAAATGTGTATAGCCAACGCCAGTCAGATATGGAGATTTATTTTTCTTCGATCTTAGATACATACTCTGTTGAGCAAGTGAATATAAAAAACCTTAAAGAATAAGATGAAGATGAAGAAGAAGAAGAAGAAAGAAATTTATTGTTGAGGAATTGATCGTGTCATCCCGATATTTCTTGATTTTTCTTTTCAAATCACATTCCTTCATTTTTTTTATTACTTGTCCGACACTCGTGTAATTCTGTCCTGAGTCTTGAGTTTTGAGTCTTGCGCAAGCGGTAAGCGGTTTGCGGTTTTAAAAAAAAAAAAATATAGGGATCTAAACGAGAGAAGAGACAAGGATCTTGGACTTATAAATAAAAAAGGGGGATTGGAATAGGAAAAATGCATACACTTTGTCGCGTGACTTGGCTTTTTTTCCTTCACCCTTCATTCTAACGTATCATCCCTTTCTTTTGTTCACTAAATTTTATGGTTTAGCCGTTGTACAACTTACTAACTCGCTATTTAAGACATTTCATTATTATACGCATTATTTTTTAACGTTCAATTATTTTGACACTCGAAAAAGTAAAAAAAAATTTTTCTCAAATTCATTTGCTGTAGCTTGGATTAAAAATGTCCTAGGAAAATATAATAAAATTTAATTTAAAGCTTTGAATCTCGAAAACCTCTAGCCCCTTTTCAAAATTTCGAAAAAATTTCGCTGGATTTTTTTGCCAAAAAAGCAACGAAAATCCTACAGATTTTTAAATAGAGACAGAACGTTTGTGACAAAATTAAAAAATTGTAATGAAGATTTTTTTGCGTCCAAAAAAATAATGAATTTGATTTTTTTCAAAAGGAGCTTTTAGGTTTATTTGTCAAAAATTATTTAAAATTTTTTTTTATACATTTGAATAATATGAATTATAAAAAAATATACTTCAAAATTTATCTATCCGATATTTGAATTTAAACCCAAGTCCCTTTGAATTTCTCCAATAAATATTAAAAATTTTCTTCTAAACCTGAGTTCCCTTCAATACTTAAATTTCCACCAAATCTCCAAGCCAAAAAGTAATTTTCAAATAAAAGAAAATGACAATGACAATAGCAGAATATGATTTATTAAATAATAAAATAGAAGTCGAATTTAGAGTAGTCTATAAGCACGTGCACAATAATATTTCTACCTAATGCTCAAGTACTCACGCGCCTATAATAATAATAATAATAATAATAATTTATTCGCTGCGTGTGACATGTCAAATGCGTAAGCACGCACACAACTTTAAAAGCTAATCCCAATTTGCATTCCACTGTATAAATTTTACATGGATGGGCACATGTGTAGGTATGGGTTTGGATTTCGGTATGAGCATAACTATAAGCATAATAGCCTATGGCATAGAACAGTACGTTTAAATAAAGCATAAAGTAATATATATATATATATATATTCGGAACCAAAAAACCTGACTGAGGCCGGCGGGTTTTTTCGGCATTCAGGTGGCATATGTCGAGCCGCTGAACGTATGTCGAGGGGGTATAGAGGGTTTAGAGTACCAATGAAGTAGAGGTTCTGAGTGTAGAGTAAAGTAGTGTAGTGTAGAGTTGAGGGAACACCGACCCCAAGAGCCCCGAGAGTTGTTTTTGGACCCTCGAGCTCCGATCCAGCATTGCTGTATAGTGAATTCGTAAGGGTATACACATACACACATATACACATACATACATACATACACACATTCATATATTTATAATAATAATAACAATGATAATCAGACAGTGGTTGTCATTTTTAATCACCAAAAAATCTTTATATTTAAAAAGTCAATTTTCTATATGATCAATAGGTTTAGTTTTCAATCGGGATTATGTCGTGGGTCAAATAATGGCGAGTTTAATGTTTTAAAGGGTGAGGGGACTATTTTTTTTGTGGATGATTGAATACTGATGAGAATTAAAATGAGGGCAATAAAATTGAAGTTTGATGGAGAGATATATGAACAAATCCAGTGCATCTGCGAGTGTAATGCAGGACTGGGTTTATAAAAAGGGATTTTGTGTAACTGTTAATGCTTTTGATAAAGAGGATTGTTTATTTTTTATGGGGAGATTGATATATACTGATAATTGTCGGCTGATTATTTTTTAAGTTTATATTTTAATTCGAGAAATCATTATAGAAATATGTATATAAATAATTTTAATATATACTATTTTAAATATTTTATAGATAATAATAAATTTGATGAAAAATTTTGTGATTTCATTTTAATTAATTAAACTATTGGTTGATTTCAATTGTAAAATAATTTGTTGTACTTCAATTTATGATAAGAGTAAAAATTTAAATTACAAAAATATTTCGCGGCCTGGATTCGAACCAGGGATTTTCAAGTTATCATTGAACTTGTAAACTTTAGGTGAACCTTCAGACGCCACCGTCCATCTTACGGCTTTAAATAAATTATATTATTATTATTTGAAATTTTTTATCATGTGAAATTAGTGTTTTTGACGAGTTTTTGACAGGTATCTACCTGCTCGAATGTGCTTGAAAGTGTTCCGAAAGTGGTCCGAAAGTGCATCGAAACTTCCGAGGAACTTCCAAGGAACTTACGAGGAACTTCCGAGGAACTTACGCGGAACTTCCGCGGAACTTACGAGACACTTACCAGACACATACCAGACACATACCAGACACATACCAGACACATATCAGACACATATCAGACACTTATAGGCGAGATGCAGAAAACTGACAAATAACCAATTTCAAGTAGCAAAGTTTACAAGCATGAACAATGCCTTGACGCCTTACCAACTTGGCTACCGCGATATATACCAAACTGACTTTCTAAACGCCTTTTAAGCTACAAATCACCATTTAAACTTCTATAACTCATTCATTTAAAAACTTTTTCAAAATTTATCGTCGGGTATCGTTTCAGAGTAAGTTAATAATTTTAAAAATCTTTTAAAAAAAATTTTACGAAAAAAAAAAAAAAAAAAATTCAACAAAAATGCCCTGAGCCGGGATCGAACCCTGATCAAAAATTCTGTCAATTACTCATCTATGTTTACATATAAAAAATGAATTAAAAGTAAATAAAATTAATTAATTTATTCAAAATTATCAACTGGATGTTAATTGTTAATTAATAATTACATTAATTATTAATAAACAATTGATAAATAATTAGAAAATAGACAATAATAAAAATTACTGCTGAATAATTTATTTAGTTTTTTTTTTTTATAGATTGTTTAAAAAAAAAAAAAAAACTTCTAAACAAAAATGATAAATAAATAAAATAGAAAAAAAATGATTGAGAGTCATCGTAAATAAAGGTAGCCGTATTTTAAAACTCACGAGGCTCACGAGCGACGCAAAGGTGAGAGGGGTTGGCAACCCTCGGTAGCACGAGCCTCACATATGTGTGCGAGCAAGAACTTGCTGTGCTTTGCTCTGTGCTCTAACAACAATAGAAATACCGAGGGGAGCAAGTGAGACAAGAGGACCGGGATCAGGACTAGGAGCAGGACCAGGACCAGAACGAGGACGCGAACGAGGGTAAAGAGGGTGCGCTGGTGCGTAGAGCCACGGGTCGTAGTTAAACTTGGAACACAATAGAATTTCGTCGCATGCCACGTTAAATTCTCCCGCTCCACCCTTCGCTATAAATTCTCCTACGTTATGCTTGACAAGATTTGCGCAAGGTTACTCTACACCTTTTTCACTCTCTCTCTCTCTCTCTCTTTCTTTTATTCCCAATACTCGTATCTCATATCGGTCCCAAGAATTTATAAAATCGTAGTATTAATTTTCATCTATTCAACCAATTTATATTTACGCACCTATCAGATATTCATATATATATACCCAATAAATATATATACAGTCTATTTGCATTGTAAATTTATTTATATATATCTTGATTTATATTCTCAAATAGAAATTTTAACAGATATTATTTAACTATAAATTTATACATCATAGATTTTAAATATTTTTTTGTTATTTAATTTATCTAAAGGATTATCGTGTTAAATTATCATCATAATATTCTTCGTCACTTAAATACATATACGTATAGATATATATTTAGTTAGGAAATTTACTAAAATGTTGAAAATAAAATTATTTATTAGTTGTTAATTTCAAATATTTCAGTAAGATAAAAATAAACTTAAAGGATTTATTGCTTAATTAAAATACTGTAGGGTAAAATGGTCGTTTTTGAATTCTTAATAAAAAATTATGGGGGGTTTGCACTTTTTTTATTTTTCGCACTCGAAGGAATGAAGAGAACTGTTCTCGTTGTACTTGTGCAGCAAAGGGAGACTGTTCAAATTTTCCGCGCAACGCGCAACTGACTGAAAACTTGCAATAAATTAGAGAAATGCTAGATGACAGAGTAGTGAATTGAACCATGGTATGTATTTTGTGATAGGAGCTTTCATTTGAGAAAAAAACTGACAAAATTATCTGCAAATTCTTTTTAAGAGGGGAAAGGGATCTTAGATAAAAAAAAAGGATATTTTGGTGATTTATTTTTCAGAGTACCTTCTTTATAAAATTCTTAAAATTTGTGGCAATGTTAAACATCATCCCAAGAATATTCTGTAAAATTTTCTTAAAAAAATATTTAAAAATAAGCTAGTGGTAGTGGGGAGAGACGAGTTTCAAAAAAAAGTCTCCATGCCGTAGGCAGGTTAACGCATGACTGTCTCATCTGAAATAAAAAAACCAAAAAGATTTCTTTAGTACATAAGTTTGATGGATTTGAACGAAGGAATAAACAAAATATTCATTTTTGAATTTTTGGTAAAGGTGCAATCAAAAAACTCTGATTTTTACCAAAAATTGCTCCTTTTGTTTAATTAAAAAATAAGTAGTTATTGAAAAAAAAATCCTTCGTTCAAATCTAAGATAAAATTATGTACTAAAGAAATCTTTTTGGTTTTTTAATTTCAGATGTGGCAGTCGTGAGTTATCCTGCCTACGGCATGGAGACTTTTTGAGGTGGCTCGTCTCTCCCCACTACCACTGGCTTATTTTTAAATATTTTTTTATGAAAATTTTACAGAATATTCTTGGTATGATGCGTAATAAGATCACAAATTTTCGGAATTTTAAAAAAAAAGGTACTCTGAAAAAAAAATCACAAAAATACCCTCTTTTTTTTTGTATCCCAGACTCCTTTCTCCCTTTAAAGCAAAGTCGGTAAAAACAGGGTACTTCAAAATTTTTTCTTTTAAACGCATTTACTTTCGAATTATACCATAAACAATATTTATGTCATATAACGGAAATTTACACAAAAATTATTATTCTTGTAAAATTCCAATTAAAACTATGAAAAAAATTTTTCGAGACTTCCATTTTGTTTGAAAATGAAAAAAAAAATATTTAAATCATAACTGAAAATTTGATTTAGTCTTAATTTGAGACTATATGGCCTTTTTGAATTTTCATACAAATAATTTAATGAAAAAAAATTTTTTTCTTTTTTAGGTCAGTAAATTGACATGTTGTATTTAAAGCAACAGTTTGAAACAAGTAGTCATGAGGAGAAAAAAAAGCCAACAAGTGGTTGAGGGTGCGCTTAAAGATTTTTTGGGGGAAAAGTAGGTCTTGGAATATATTTCGGTCCACGTATGTAACGATATGTGGTGGTAGGGGAGAAAGAAGTGAAATAAAAAGAGAGAGATAAGCCCTGGGGTTTGTTGGGGATTGATCGTTGGTGTGGGGTAGAGAGAATTTCTAGAGGCAGTAGGGGATTAAGGGTACGTCGAGTACGACGAGCGGGGCGCAGGAAGGAAACAACCATCTGCCCGCATACGTTATCCCCCACGAGGGACATGAGTGTGCATGAGTGTATAGATATAGATAGAGGGTTTAATGGTGTACGTAAATATATGGACATGGACATGTACCGTAAGAAAACCGCTCGGCAAAACTAAACCGGGAACTGTTTTAGAATTATGTCGGAAATGAACCTCGGGGTGGAACCACTGGCTGATATCGCTCTGATCATTACCCCGTAAACGCCGAAAAAATATTTATTCGTAATGAAAAAAAAATACCAGACAGAAGTAATTTTTTTTAATTATATGATATTATTTTTTGATTGTATGTCATTAAAAATAATGGGTTAGAAAACATTTTTGATCAATTTTTATATATATATATATATATATTTTTTTTTTTCAATTAAAATTTATATTATTATTACTATAGTATATTAAATTAATTTTTTTTATTGCTCATATATTTTTAAAATTATACATATTAATTATTGAATTTTAATTTTTGCAATAAAAAAAAAATTTCTATACTAAAAATTTATCGAAAATTTCTCAATTCAAATTAATTTTTTTAATAAAAAAAAAAAAAAATTCCGCTCTAATTTTTAATAAATAATAGAATAAAAAAAAAGTGTAAGACTCGAGATATAATGAAATCGTCAAATATAATCTCTGAAAAAAAAGAAAGATAGTGACAAAAATCCAAGGAAAGGATTGTCAATTACCGTATGGTCGTTACGGGAGCAAGTACACGATTTTAGTTTTAGTCTAAACAAATCAAGTATAAAAAGGAGACAGAAAATGTTGACAAGACGAGACAGAAAAGGATATGAGTTGATGTGAGTGCGTGAAAGGGGCAGCATCGGCAGCTGTAAAGCTCCTGCATGCTCGAGGCACGCTTCCATTTTTCATCTCTCTCCTCTGGTTCTTTTTCCCCTTATCCCCCTCTCTCACTCACTCTCACTCTTATTCTTTATAGTACTCTTTATCCTCGGTCTTTCTTTTTTATCTCATCAATCCCCCCATGCATCACATGTATACACATATATATACACATACCTACATGAGTATCTTACTCTCCTTCTCTGACAGACGCGTGCGCACGGCACCTTATAACCATCAACAGGCATTCTCTTGCTTATTCACCTCACCTGTCCTCGTTGCTTGTATACATCTCGACAATAAGTACAACAGAGACGACACTTGGTCACGCTTTGGCCACGCGACTCTATCCCCAATATATGTAATATACAATATACATATCTATATATATATACAATATGTATATATTTATCGTCCTTTCGATTAATCGGAAAACTTGTTTTTACTTTATACTAATTTTATTAATTTGCGTAATTTGAAAAAAAAAATTTTGGGAAAAAAAATTTTTGTTTTTGTTAATAAAAGCCAAGCTAATAAATCATTTGATGAGAAGCATAAAAAATTAATTATGCGATATTTAATAGAGTTAAAAAATAGTTTAACATCATTCCTAAAATACCGGAGTATTTTTTTTTATTTATTATTATTATTATTATTATTATTGTTATTATAATATTTAAAATATTTCGAGTTAAGTAGCTGAGCATCCGGTATGCATGGACATTTTTTTTTTTTTTTGGTGACAAAAAATGAGTGTATGATATAAAAAGAAACATGTGCATAGATAGAGAAGATGATTCGACTTGTAGTCATCGGCATTCTTTGTAAATTTGTTCATCCACGAAAAGAACATCCCGAAATTTTTTTTATTTATCAAAGGCGTATAATCAATTGTGCTCACATTAATTTAATTACCATTTTGGAGGTAATAATTTATTTTTTAACTTCTCGTAGTGAAAAATCGAAAATTTTCAAAACAAGGGAAGTTATTGACTTTGGTCCGGTTTTCGAAAATCGAGCTTTCAACAGATCTCGACCTTTTGAGGTCCTAGAAAGTTATTCTGACCATTTTCAGACGGACTTCCGTGTGTTTCAACTTCTTTTTTCCAAAGATAACTTCGGAACAAATCTGTGGAAATCGGCAGACCTTTTTGAAACTTAGATTTGATCAAACTTGAAAACAAATCGGTCGTGCAATTTACAAGTTATGCGACATAAAATAAAAAAAAAAATTAACTATTTGGCTAAACTCAAAAATCTAACCAATTCTAAGCCTTGGTGAGCCCTTTCCATTACTGTCAAGTTCGTTCAAATTGGTTGATTCGGTCCAAAGATATCGTCAGACAAAAAAAGTTTAGATATACACACACCCACCCACACATGGCCGATCGTCTATCTGAAAATAGTCAGAATAGCTTCCTAGGACCTCAAAACGTCAACATCTGATGAAACCTTGATTTTCGAAAATCGAACCGAAACCAATAATTTCCCTTTTTTTTTAATTTTAAATTTTCATAGGAAGCTAAGCATATATGGAAAAAATGTATGGTGTAATATATTTTTACAATATAAAAATATATAATCTTATATTTTCCCATATAGGTATTTTGGCTGTTTTAGATATATTATATATTTTCATACTTATATAAACTCATGCATTTTTTATATATAAATTGTAGATCATAAATTATGTATTTTTAAATGTATACATATATTATATATGAATATCACAATATATTACATGAATACATTTTTTTTTACATGAAAAATATATTTTCGAAAATATAAAAATTTTTATAAGGTACACTGAGATTTTGACATATATTTTTACCATATGTGGGTTTTTCATACGAGAAAAGTATGTCATAAATTTGATTTTCTACAATTTTGGTCTTATTATAAAATATCATAGAATCGATAATTTGAAAGATATCTCCATTTTAAGTTTAAAAAAAATTATCATACTTCAGAGTAAAATTTAAAAATTCAGTTTATTTTTTTACCCACACTGAAGACTAAAGTAGAAATTATTTTCAACAGCTTATAAAATGTATCAATAAAAATAAATTATTTTTTATTATTTCAAATGGACGAAAATTAAACGTAAATCCCTAGACTTAATGAACACGTGAGAAGACGGAAGAAAGTTAAAAAAATATAAAAAGTTTATTTTACTCGTTTACTTTAGTCGAGCTAACCCGAGTCTGGTTACTAAAAAGTAATCTCCCAGCCTTAAACTTAAAAGTTTCAGGATCTCAGACATGACATTTTGATATTGGAAGAAAGTTATCGATGCACCAGCACACATGGATGCAATTCAAGCTCTCCCAAGTGTCCAGCACGTGGCATTACTTAAAAACCATCCACATCCACACATATATACATATATAAGTATTAAGTATAACGCTACAAGTGATTTATTAAATCTTTGTCAAGATCACACATGTTTCACTCCGAACCGCCTTACCCTCTTTTTCTCAACATCTCCAAAGTCCTCTGTCTCGTTATACAGCTTTTCACTCTTCTTCATAATCTTTCACACTTTCTTTCATAACACCGATAATTTATAATTTCCATATCAATTAAAATTTTAATTAATAATTTTTTTTTTTTTATTCATTTAATAAAAGCATTTTTTTTATTAAGATAATCAGCAATGAATTAAATTCTTTATTAAAAAAAAAAATTGTGTCCATTGACTGTAAAAAAATTCTAAAAATAAAAATGAGTCCATTGGAACGAAAGGGAAAAAATAAAAAAATTTGAAATCATGCTGAGTATAATTGTACATATATGTAATAATAATAATTTGAATAAAATAAAATCGAGTGTAACAGAAAGAATAACAATAATCATATACAGTAGGATATTTTAATAATACATTTGGTAGTGAGTTGGAAAAATTGAAAGTATACAATAAAAGAATCAGTAATCAGTAGATATGCCATCATCGAGGATAGACATATATATAAGGGTGAATGACGTTGAATGTTTAATATATATATGTATGTATATATGAAAGGGGAATGGGGAGAGAGAAAGAAAGTGAGTGACGGAGGGGGTGTGGGGGTTTCTTTGTCAAGGCGCGTGCCCGTGCACGTGTGCAGGACCAATGCCTACGCACTTATATATATTTATTTCTTTTTCTACTGGGCTAGAACGTATTTTTCTATGTAATGGTAGCTAGTGTGTAGTATAGCGACGACCTGTCTCGGTTGGTCTTGGTCTTACGTCAATGCCGACGTAGGTGCCCGCTATTCAATTTCAAAAGGTAATTCAATTCCTGTACTAGGTACCGGGTGCCCCACACTTTTCTGTCTCTCTTGGAGCTCACCGGGACTCAATAACGTTCATTATGGGCCCTATGACCCCTCGGGGGTGGGCTTTTATATACAATGTACTAAATTATACGCGATCGCGAACGCTTTTCAACGCTCCATTGCACCACTTACGTATATTTTTCAAGCGAATTTGTTTTTTTACCAGGACTTGCACGTGTGTAAACTAACGTTTACTCGTAATTACTACTGAATTTTTTTTTGTTTTCACAGTGACGGCTTGATTATTTTTTCTCTAAGTATATATTTTTGATAGTAGTTGAATAGGAAATTTTGTTTTTTTTAAAAATTTAAAAAATATGAGTCAGTCTTGAAATTGATTTAAAAAACGGCTGTAACTTTTTAAATATTGACTTTACGGAATTTTTTAATTTAATAAAAATTGTCGGAAATTAAATTTTCTATAATTTTGGTCTTATTAAAATATATCGTCAGATCGATAGTTTAAAAGATAAATACAATTTTTGCAAAAAAAAAAAAAACCGGTTAAAAAAATTATTGTAACTTTTATACCATAAGTTCTTAAAATTTTTACAAGGACCAGAATTGTGATAAATTAAATTATCTACAGTACTTCTTATAAAAATATCATAGAACCAATAGCCTTAAAAATATATGTATACTAAAATTTTTACAATAATAATAAAAACACTTAATATTTAAAATATAAATTTTACAAATTACTATAAAAATAATATTTATATTTCATAAATCTGACATTTTTGTTGTTATTATTATACCAAGAATTACCTAAATCATCCCTAAAAAATTTATAAAATATATAAATATTCTCACTGTCAAGGGCAAATATGACAGGGCCGAGTATTAACATTTGGGACATCGAACTCTGAAAATAAAAGCAGGAAACAGACAATCCAGATCCAAGGATTCATAAAATCCAGTAAAAGTAAAAGTAAAAGCTTTTATTTGCTCGACTAGATCCATACTGCAGTATAAATAAAAATATACCCATATAAATAAATATGTAAAAGTGATGCACTAGAGTCCGGTTATAAGAGCTTTAAAAAGGCTCCGTTATACCCCCGGATGTACTCCATATATTAAAAGTTATAAGTACATATTATTATTATTTTTATTCTTATAAATTCAGTCGAGCCCTACTTAAATATTATATACGTCGGCTTACGGCGAATTTTGGCTTAGGAACTGGATTCAGTCGAATGAAAACCTGGGTACGATAGCAGGATATATATATATATATATATATATATATAAAAATCCCTCTCATCTTTTTCTCGCATCGCATCAGCTTTTTCTAATGTTAATCACTGGGGTGAAATTTTGATTTATAAGCGCACATACCTACCCCGTTCCCGCTTTCTACCTCTCTCTTGCTCTTGCTCCCTTTCTATTGTGCGATATAGTCTGATCTAATTAAAAAAAAAAAAGGAATAATAATAAAAAAGAAGATATGATAAAAAGAGGGTAAGAGACCGCATTATCGGGGTGCTAGTGAATAAATTGTCGTTTTAACCAGTTGGGCCGGTGAATATGCCTTATATTCCTTTTTGATCATCCAAACTCGTTCATTCTTTTCTTTAGTTATATAAATTTTTTATACGCTATATTATTCCGTCGTTGTTTGCATCAATTCTTAAACATTCGCTTGAATTATTTTTTACTTTTGCGCTTGAGACCCTCACTACTTTTTTACATTTATATTTATTTAAATTGTCAACGAATTTTTATTTAATAATTGTTTATTCTGCTTCAAAGAAATATTTATTTTTAATAACATATACAGTAATTTTAATTATTACAAATATTTTATAACTAATTATAGTGAACTATGACAAATATATTTTAATTTTTATTATAAAATTTTTTTTTAAATTTGAAAAAAAAAGTTAATAAAAAGCGCGATTCTGAAATTAAAATTTGGAATAAAAAAAAAACTGAACATTAATTGAGATTTTTACTTACATTAAAAAAATTTTAAGCCAAACTGAGTCTTTTGCTATACTTTAATTTTTTCTATCTCCGCGGCGTAGCTTTATAAAAATTCGGTGTATTTTCGCTAGAAATTTCAAAAATTAATTACGTGTTATTTTTTATAGATACAAAAAAAATTTCTAATACTTTTTCATTTAATTTTTTTTTTCCTACAATTTTTGTTTGCATGGTTTTCACGAATTTTTTGTTGCTTATAAAATATTTGCGAAAAATCTGTTTTTGGGGGTGTTTTTACTTTTTTTCTCATTAACCCTTGGAGTGATGACTTTTTTATTTTTGGGGGTGATTGTGGGTGACATCATAGACCAACCAAATTAGCACCAATTTTCGAGAAATGTCACTCATTTCGGAGTTTCGACTGGACCATTTGGGAAAAAACTAAATCAGAATCGTTTTAATAGAATGGGAAAAAACTAAATCAGAATTCGATTTTAATAGAAATAAATTCCCAATAAATATTTTCAGCCCGATCGAAAATTTTTCCTGTTACAGCTTACAAAGAAATTGAATTTTAATTGCGATAAAATTAAAAAAAACTGCTTCTTTTGAAATCTCGAGAGTAGAGCACAACCTCAACGCTTCGCTTATGAGGCGTGCAATTTTGAATTTTGAATTTCCCGCGAATGTAAAAAAAAACTTTTAATATTTAAAAAAGTCCTCGATATATGAACAATCTCTTAATACTATTTTTTTTGTTATATAATTTTTTTTTAATGTCATAAATAAAATATAATGAATGTGTAAACATAAATAAATGAAAACCACATGACGATCTCATTAAATTGCGTGAAATCCATATTTTTCTCACCTCTCAACAAAAAAACCTAAAACATCATCCCCGCCTACATTTTTTCCCAATATATTAACTATACTCATATGTATATAAATCCCATTAAGTATCGTTGTTTTGCAACAGATACGAAAACAGAAATTTAAAATCCCGCTGAGAACCCAAATACGAATACATGTGCAGGATAGATAAATAGATGTGCGTCATGGTGATGGTAGATGAAGTAGTCGGTGAAGTAGTTGGTGAAGACCGGAACTTTTAAGAGTTTCACGAGAGCTCAATATCTCCGCCCCGTAACACGAGACTTCCGTGGCGAACCGAATTCCTCCCGCCCATCCCCCAACAATTTCATACTACGCGTACAAACTCTACATAAAATAAAAGACGGGAAGATACCGCCGGATGTCTCTGCTCGCGATTCTACTCTCCCATCACTCGATATTTCCCAAAAAAAAAAAAAAAAAAAAAAAAAAATTTACTCCCAATAAATTCAATTTCGATTTCAATTCAATTGGATCGAATAAATAATAAAATAAAATAATAAAAATTGAGCACCTGGATTTTCAATCATAAAATTTAATAAACCTTTCATCCCTTGGTTTAAATATAAATTCATTTATTCATATCCGTAATTAGGGCGTACCCGATCCCTTTTTATTTGTCGAAAAAAAAATTTTGATCTGGCCCAGAGAATCGGGGAGCAAAGTTTTGCCAAATAATATAAGATAAAAAATGACTTGGATCGTAGTTGCTGTTGTGTTGGGTACTAAAATGCAAATGCCGAAATGTCCATTTATTCATTTCTTATCCCACCAACGAATCTTCTTGTTCTCCTTAAGGCTAATCTTACATCAGGCTCATGGTTTAAAGCCCAAGGATCATACCATCAAAAATAATCAGTTAAATAAATTTTAACATCGACTTTTGCTAAACAACAAATTTTTATTTATTTTTAATTAAACTTTCAACTCTGGGTTCAAATGAATACCTTTGATTTATCAAACATTAATTTATTTGTTATATAAATTATTTAAATAAAAGTAAACGTTTTTTATCAGCATTTTATAATGGAGTTTTTAAAAATGATTTTTTTTAAATTTATTGATGTAAAAATTTTTTTAGGTGAAAAAATAAGAAAAAATACTAGCTACTATTACTTGATCAATAGACAATAAAATCCAGTAACAGAAATATTTTTTTTACTCAAAATTATTAAATTTCATGCAACTAATTTACTTTTGCACGGATTGAATAATTTGGACCCTTAGAAAAAAAAACTTTTTTATTCAGAATTATTTTGGAGCAATAGCACCTCGAAGACACTGTAAAAAAACCGGGAGTGAATCCCGGAGTGGTCTGGATTTTATTTAAACCCACCTTAGTCGGATTCGGAGTTTTAATATTAAAATAAACTCCCCTTTGGAGTAAATTTATCTCCGAGGGGATTGAATAAATAAAAAATAATCTGCTCCGCATTCACTTCGAATTTAATCAGCGTTCACTACGCAAATTTTTTACAGTGTAGCGAAAAATAATTTTATATTATTCATAAATTTTACATTAATGTCAACAAGTACATTGAAAAAAAAATGATAGGGTCGTGCAAATAGTGTTTGAATCGAATCGAATCGAATAATTCGAATTATTTGATAAATTTGAATTTTCGACTAATTCGTAACTTTTTGAATTATTCAATAATTTTTAAACTATTTGAATTTGTTGCACAATTCGAATTCTTTGAATAGTTTATTTTTATTCTGAAGCTTTAGTATAATTCAAAATTTCCGAGTCATTTTTGAATTTTTTAATAATAAATATTAATTTCATTGAACTTTAATGCTTCCGTAGAGATCGTTAACATTTTTTAAAATTGAAGTGTTAGGCAGTTCTAAATTAGCATTTAAAAGTTTTATATTCTTGAGTACTTTTTGATATAGTTTTGAAATAAAACAATAAAGAAAAATCTACAATAGTTTGTCATAAGTTTTTGTTTGAAAATTTTGAATCATTTGAGTATATAATTAATGTGGGATATAATGAGAACAATTAAGTAAACAACGTCATGAATCAAAAACCATAAACTTCCAAATAATTTGAAAATTGACGACTTATTCGAAATTCGAACCGAATTCGTGTCAAGAAAATTATTTTTCAACTTATACATTAAAATAATAATGTAATAATTTTTATTGATTTACTTTTTAAGAAAATATTGGTTCTACAAAAGTAATATTTTCTTTCAGTATATTATTTTTATTACTCATATATTAATTGACACATTAAATTATAAAAATTTTCCTTTGTAATTTTACCAGTTTACCCTATAAAAATAAAATATAAATAATAAAATATGAACTGTACATTTTTTAAAATTTAAATTTAAATCAACAAAAATTTCCAACGAAAATTAAACAAAACCAAGTTACCTCTCATAGACATACTTTTTTAAAAAAGTATTAGTAAAAATACGTTGTACCATATGGTTTGCGCAGCAGAACCATACAAACAAATACACACACAACCACCCCAATACCGGAAAGAAACGGGCAAGTATTAACGCACATACACGTACCTTTGGAAGGGCGAATATGCGGCGCGTGCTCCAATCCCCTCTACAAAATATTCTCTTTTCCCCTAAGTGCTTCCTCTGCATGGATATACTATACTTATTATCCATACTACACTTTACACACACATGTACATACATACATACATTTATATATATACATATATATTTATACATAGAACCATGATGATGGCGAAACCTAAACCATCTCTCTAGAGCTCACTCCGAATGTGGACGCCATGCGGCGCGTAGCACGCGACAACTTTTATATTTTTTATTAAATTTTAAATAAACTTACATGTGTTCAAGTGTTGTGCAGTGTTTATTACTATTCCTCATATATTTAATATACATATTAAATAATAAATAAATATATAAGTAGCCAGTGGATTAACGATCTGGTGATCTCATAGTTGGCGCCAACCAGACAATTGGCGCCTACATAAAATTTAAAGAAACTTTTAATAAAATATATAAATAAATATATATAGAGCAAGTGAAAGTTATAATAATTATATCTGGATAATACGAGATAAAAATGGAGCGAATTATTCCCTGACACTTAACTCCCATTAATCGGACATTGTCTTTATTTTTTTTTATTGTCAATAAGAATTTTTATTATCAATTAAATTTTGTCCTCGAGACGACTGTCACAGACTATTTTATTTTATAATATTAGTACTTAAAAATAAAAAAGCCACAATGACAACGATGGGCGTGACTGTTTATTGCAACCGCGTGCAAATCAACGGTGACCAAGAGCAATTAATGTTACTACGCACACTGCAGGACAATGAGAGTAACATTTTAGGGAGCTCACCTCATCTCATTGTACAGAAGGGTCTTAATCACTCGAATAATAATAATAATAATCATCATAGTAATATTGTCTTACCGCCTTATGACCCTACTAGACTAAAGAAGCACGGGAAAAATGGCCAGCCGCCTCCAGTTGCCGTTGCCAAACGAAATGCACGTGAGCGCAACAGAGTAAAACAAGTAAACAATGGATTCGCTACTCTAAGACAGCACATACCCAATCATATTGCCGCGGGGTATGGAGACCGCGGGAAAAAATTATCTAAAGTCGAAACTCTGAGGATGGCCGTTGAGTACATCCGCGGGTTACAGAGATTGCTTGCCGAAGCGGATGGTGTCGAGTATGACGCGGGTAATAATCACAATATACCCTCACCAAGTAGCAGTATCGTGTCTGGACACAATGGATCTGGTGAAAGAATTGTTTTTGAAGACGAAGGGAATAATGAGGATGATGATCATCATAACCAGGATGACGACGATGACTCCCGCGTTACTCGGTAATTTTTTTTTAGTTAAAAATCTAATTTATTTTAAGGTAACCGGTATTATTATTTTTTTTTTAACGGTTGTATATTTTATTTTTTTGTTGTATCGCTTAAATTAATTCACCGATTCGAGTCTGTCCGGCTTGGGATTTTACAATGAAAAGAATAGGCTGGTAAGGGAATAACGCGCGAATGTATGTATATATATAGGTATATTTTATATAAAGAAAGTCCCCTATAATCATATTTTCTCAGGATTTATTTTTTTTTTTTTTATTTCGCGTTACACATAATCAAAAAAAAAATGGATGAGGGAGAAATTTATTTAAATATTTGTTGCAGACTATCGCCGGTGGTCGCGACGTCGCCGAAGGACTTGTACCAGTCGACGGGAGATGAAGAAAATTTGGAGCCAACGGGAGTTTTGGCGCAGACGGTTGTGCAAACGTTTTCGCGGAGTTTACCGTCGCCCGCGACTGAGTATTATCAGAATGAGGAAAATCTAGAGCCGCAGATCCTGTCGCCGTACAGTGGAGCTGGAGACAGCGAGGAAGGTGGAACCATTTACGCAGCGAGTCCCGAGGGATTCTCGGGGGCACTTTATTACAAACAGGAGATCACGGAAAACGGGGAGTTCATGGATGTTGTGAGCTGGTGGGAACAGGAACAGGGAAGATTGGTGCATCACACCCAGCCACATGCCCAACGGCTTACCCATGTCTGATTTTAAAAGTACCCACAAAACTAAACCGGTAAGTCCTGGTTTTTTATTTTTAATTTTTTTTTTTCATGTGCTTCACTTTATTACGATTGAAGTTGAAGAAGTGGAGACTGAATTCGATATAATTTTTTTATTGTTAATTTATTTTTGTGATTACTTAAATATTTTTTTAATTTATCATTTTATAAATTTAAATATTAGAGTAAGGTAAAAGCCCCTATACCCGCTCAGTACTATTAGTCGCTCACTTTAACTGTTTAATGCTTTTTTTATAATTTTTATTAAAAACAATTACAACTAAAAATATTAATATTGATAAATAATTATTTGCGAATCTAAATATATTAAAATATAATGTATCAAATTATTTTATAATAGATTATAAATTTAAATGAAGTGACTGTTTTCAAAATCGCGCATAGTCGGGCATTTTTTACTTTAACGTTCATTCGTTAGATTAAATTTATGTTACGTCAAATTTTTTAAGAATTGCTATGTCTATATCTTATTAAATATATTTTTAAAGTTCATGAATTTTTATATTATAAAAGAATAAAGTAATATAATTTATAAATTATTTTCTAAATCAATAAACTTGTCATAGTTTTATTGATATTGTCTTTGAGCGACTATCGGGCCATGTGTTGATCGAGTAATGGTACATGACAACTTTTAGTTAGCGACTATGGGTACACTCAAGGACCTTATTTAAAAAATTAATAATAATTAATTATCAACATTATTCTTCAAACTTAAATTTTATTATAATACTTAAAACTTCTAAAAATAACTATAAAAAAAATATAGTTTTTAATTTTATTTATTAATTTATGTTGAGTAATTTAATCTCACTCCAATGAAAAGTGAACGGGTATAGGGGTTTTTACCTTACTATTTTTAAAAATCGTCTTTTAATTTGATTTTAATTTAGAATTTTTTTATTTTACATAGAATTTATTTATTTTAAAAATTCAATCATAAATTTGAAGAAAAAAAATGTTTTATATTTAATGAGGAATTTAAAAATAAAAATTTTTTTTATTGACACATCTATTTTTACTTGGAAATTCATCTATTTACAATTAGGCAATCAAAGTTGCAAATGATTAAATTTACGCAGAATTTAATGATTTTAAAAATTAGATTATTTATTTTAAAGAAAATAATTTTAGTCCTTGAAAATTGATTTAAAAAAATTTCCATCTTGCATCGAAAAAAATTTAACGTTATTAATTTTTTAAATATTTAAATACATAAACAGCTGCTTCGCGTAGAACAAAAAAACTAGATTCAATTTTTATTTTATCAAAAAAATTTCCAGCCTACATTGATTTGAAAATCTAAAATTTTTTACTTTTATTTTTACTTAAAAATTTTTCGTCTGCAAGTGAAAGTTTACCAGATTATTGTACGTAAAATTTAATGATTCATCAGCTTCCATCATTAGTTAAAAAAAAAAAAAAAACATTTTCAGTGTCAAGAAATCCAATTAAATGCAGTAAACTTTTTTTTTACTCAACCATTTTTAGAACTCCGTTAATAATAAAAGAAAAAAAAAATTGTCGTCGTGTTAGGCCTTCATTAATGACCTTTAACTCAATAAAAATAAAAATAAAGTATCCACGTGATGGTCGTAGACACGGGATGCGTGGAAGCCCCGCAAGTGGAAACTCGTGTTCTTAAAATGTATTTCACGGACACGTGGTTCCAAGTGCTTAACTAAAATAAACTTCATAGCCACCGAGACCACTTGCAACTAGACACTAGCGATGAAAAGGGTTGTGTTGAGCGGTTGAGACCCCAGACTATTCATTTGTGACGTGTTTAAAGGTTCATCAAGCGTCGATACCGTCCCCATCCCCATCCCCATGATGTCTAACGTCCTGTTTCGCCCCGGATTTCTAACTCGGGGTATCACCCACGTACGCATCATGTTGGAGTGGATGAATGACAAATTTTTTTTCATTTGTAGTTTATTGTTGTAGTTTTATACGCGAATTCACTTAAAGGTAACCTTGAATATCCTTAAAGACCGAGCGAATTAAATAGCAGACCGCGAACGGAAGAGAGACTCCTACTGCCATGTGCCCGGAAACGTGCGTCGAGATGTCTCTTGCTCTCTGTCGTGTATTATAGAATTTTTATTTCAATTTATTTTATATATACGTATATTAAAATATATATTTGGATTTGTATTTGTACCATACATTTTGACCCTCAAAAAATCATGTGGTTTTACTTCTTCCTCCTTCTTTAGTTTCTATTATTCTTCTTCCGTTCAACCAAACAACTGCCCCCGTGAGACTATAGTACTATTTTTTTAAATTCATTCAACAATTAATTCAAAATTTTTGCAAAACCATCAATTGAAATTTTTTAACCTCAAAACAAATTTTATTATATAATTTAGTCTTTAATTTATTATATCAGAATCTAATCATCCTAAAGTCAACCAACTAAAGGTAAAAATTTTAGCAAAAAATCTTTTCCTTGATATGAAATGACTGATAATTTTCATTAAATTTTATATCTCACAACTTTTAGAGCGCAACTCGATCAATCGAAAATAAATATTTTATTTTGCCTGTCTTTTAAAATTAGTAAAATACTTTTTTTTATTCTCAATTACTTTTGAAAAATTTTATTTAATATAAGTACTTTTACTTAAAATATTTTTTTTTACCACATGCTCCGTAAAATTGAATGGTGGTTTTCTTTATAAATTTAAAAATGATCCGTAGTATGCACGCAAAAATATAAAAAATAAATTTTATTTAGACTTTCATTCATTTTTATTGTTTGAACAATAAACTCGCATCAAAGACAGTAATTCATAAAGAATATAATATTGAAAGCGAAAAAGTATAAGAGTGATTCGCAGAAATATATTGATATGAAAGTAAAAATTGTAACTCTTGGTCTTTAAATTTTATTGTTTGAAATGATTAAATACGTCATTTTGTCATGTAGGTATAGTCGGATCAGTAATACTTTAGGTTAATTCTTTCACATACATTGGAAGTCCACACACAAGTAAAATTTTATTGTTTCAAACTGTAAAAACTGATGTGCTTAAGATATACTTTGTACAATTTGAAAAAAGTAATAAATATATAACGTTGTATATACACGGAGAAAAAAATTGAGTAATTTTTATTAAATTTGAAAAAAAAATTATAATCTGAGAAGTAATCTCGAAACGTTAAAAAAAATCAAAACGTACAAAACTCAAAGTAAAAATTACAATATATTATTTAGACTAATAATTTCTGTTGATTATAAAAATTACTGCATTCAAAATAAAATTTACTAGCGACAATTAAAAATTGTAATGTACCAATAATTTTTACTATTGTACTTAGTAAATATTGATTAACGCACTTTGTGAAAGAGTATTCTGGCGAGTAATTTTTACAATCCAGATAGTAATTTTTACAATCTCAAATAGTAATTTTATCTCCCGGAGTAGTAATTTGTCTTACCGACATTTTAAAATGTACAGTACCTACGTAGAATTACATTGGAGATGTAATATTTATCAACTACGAAACAAAAATTGTGACTAATGTGCTAACTTTTAATAATTCTAATAACAATTAATACTTTTTGTCAGATTTAACTATTTTTATATGAATAAGTAAATTTTGATTTTTTCCAAGCGAAAATTTAACGAAGCTTTATTGTAATTATTATGATAAGTGAAAATTACAATCGAAATAGTAATAATTTAAATAAAATATTAATTTTCTCCAAATCATCGTAATTTTTTTCATGGATTATAATTGTTTATTTGAGATAACACATTTTTCACTGTGATTGTAATTATTATTTAATTTTGACCTGCATTTTTCTCCGTGATAAAATCAATTGCTCGACATTTTAAATTTTATTTATCATACTGAATGTTTTTTTTTTTACTTTTTTGATACAAACTTTAATGTTCCAAATAGCGAATGTTGAAGCTGAAATGTTAAACTATTATAATTTCATTTTTTTATCTACCAAACAGTAATTTGTATTGACTGTAACACTATTTGTTCACATATAAACTTTAAATTTAAACATTTAAATTAAGATTATTATAATTTATGTTTGAAATGATATTAAATTCTAACCACATTTTAAATTTCTAGTTAATTATTAATTTCTATAATTCATTTTTTTGCGTGTACAATCAATATACATGCATGCATGCATACATACATATGTATGTAAAAATGCATGAACGCTAAAATTTTGACCGAGTGGTAGATTCTGTTCTCTGTTCTCTGTTTTCTGGTCTCTGGGTTTTGGTCTCTGGTCTTTAGTCTTGTCTGGTTCACTACATAAATATATGTAGTTTAACTTGAACTTAACTCGAGAACCACACAATATAACAGAGACGTGCCATATGGGCAGCAATGTGATCAAGCAAGAGTCCATGTTGGGTGCTTACCATATGCTCTCACGTTCCGCTCAGCAGACGGACCGATTTTTCGTCTGTATTCTTGATATCTCCTACAAGTCTGTGAGAAACTTGCATCTTCACTGTCTTCCTTTCTTCTAAAAAGAAAAAAAATAAATAATTATAATAATAAGCACCACAATTACTTGAATAATACATGTAGATATAGATGGACTTAGATGCGAAAGAAATTAAAAAAGTTTAACGTAACACTCAAGTTAAGTCGGTTATTATTATTTTTTTGTTTTGTGTGGATATTATATTTTAAATAGCCAGTGTTATGCTGGTAATGTTTATTGATAAGATAGACGTGTGTGTTCGCTCGTGCTTACGTGACATGCGGGTGCACCAGCATAATTAACGTCTTTTGTTTCCGCGACTGTTGAGTTGATTAATTTAAATATCACTTAAACTTAATGTTCGGGAAATTTTTAAGAAAAATATTATTTTATTATTTTTCAACAAGTGGCCAATTATTTTTTTTTAAATTAAAATTTTTTATTTGTCATGGGTTCAAAAATATATATATTTTTTTAAATCAAATATCCAAGGATCTGATGACCAAAAATCAATTAAGAAAAAGTAGATTTTAAAAAAAAGTATCGTCTTTAGAATGAGATCCAGTTATAAGAATATAATTTTTTGGTCGTATTTTTTTTTCGAAATTAATTTATTAGGGCTTAGTTTAATTTAAAGGCTTAAGTAGTTGGTATATAGAATAACTGACAGAAAGTCAAGAAAGGAATTTATTAAATTAATTTGCCGCGTCGACGCATCCATCGTAAAGTTTGTGGATGACCTCACTTTATAATTGTCATGAATTGCTCGCTCGATCGCCGTCTACTCATATCACACAAACTCCCTTCCTACAGACACATCATAAATGAAACATACACTTATTCTTACACTAATTTATTTTCTATTTCCATCGTCCATCAGCGTATATCTCCAGATGGAAAATGACTCAAAAATTAATGTGACACTCATACTCAAGGCGCCTCAGTCCTTTGATTTTTAGTTAACTTACAACTTCCATACGATTCTGGACCACTTGAGAATAATCTTTCGATAACACTTTATTTTTTTTTTTTATATTTTTCCGTCTTACAATTTTATTGCATTCATATGTCTGCTCAACTGTTTCAAGATGGTGATTTTTAATTATTTTTTATCAAAAAAAAAATTTCATTAAGGGGGAACACTAGTGTAACCGATTGAAGAAAAGATAATTTTTGGGAATTTTTTTTAAGAAAACTACTACATGGAATTTTCTAATATTTTAAGCATATATTTGTGAGTATATAATGAATACAAGATAAAATTTTTGGACCGAAAAATTCAAAATTCAGCGAGTTATTCACAATCTCCCGCTCAAAAAAAAGTATCTCCACTGCAGTGATAGTGACCTTCACAGTCCATGAAATCAAAAAAACAAAAAAGTTTATTAAACTAGAAGGTATTTTCTGTACCATGACCCTCGGGCTGAGAAAAAAATTGAAATTTAACAAAATGGCGGAGTTTTAAAAAAAATTTCAAATTTTGCGCGAAAATTTGATGATTGTTGGCCTGCCAAAATTATATTTTTGATCCGATCGGAAAACTGGAGGTTCGTGGTACGTAGAAGCATGTATAAAAGAAGCTGCAATTCAAATCAAATCGATCAGATGATTTGTCTTCGAGTTATAACTGCAGCAATTTTGAAAAATGTATTTTCGAGAACCGATAAGCGGCTGCTCTTTAGATGGCTGTAACTCAAAAAAACTATTCAAGATATATATTAGAAATTGTAGTATGTTATTTTTGAAGGCATAAACTATCAAAGTATGCAAAAAAAAAAAATTGATTTTTTTCAAAATTTCAAGTGATCCTCCTTAAATTTTTTCAACAAAAAATTTATTTTTGTTTAAATTCTAAAAAATCAATAATATAATAAATCGATTAAAAAAAAAAAAAGTAACCGTTAGACGTAACATAAAAACTTTAAAAAAAAATTACTTCCGAATTATTTTTGGATTCAGTAACAGTCTCATCGATATCGTCCCTTAGGATGCACGTGGAGCGTGTCTTTCTGAGGGTAAAGATACTTTTGTATCCTCTCTTTTTTCTTTTTTTTTTTTTTACTTTTTTTTCTCTTTGTCCACCGTCCTATTGTCCTGCTCACGGTTATATAAGTCCTACATACGTGTATAGATACAATACTTGATATATATTTACACTATATGTGTACATACATAACAGTACCATCAGAACGCACAGTAGCTAAAAGTCTGAGTCTAAATTCACCGATGATTCATGAGCATGAGTATGAGATATATATTTTTTTTTTTACCTGAACTAGAAAAAATTAAATCCACCAATTTTTCGCCTGCACTTTTTTCATGTCAGACAGTACACTGCGAGTCAAACATAAAAAGTATCGTGGGAATTACGCTTTAAATTGTAGTTGGTAAAAAAAAAAAAAGAAAAAAAAAAATAAATAAATTTATTCGACAAAAAAAAAAAATTTTAACGTCCTCATACGTCATATGCATTTTATTTTGTATTCATACATATTGTTACCTGCATATTAAATATATGACTCAAACATAATTTTTTTGTTGTCATTCTTTTTATTATTTATTTATTAATGATTTTAATTAATAAATCGATATACAAACTAGCTGATGAAATCCAAAGTCAAGAGTTCGAATCCTTACCCATACAAAGTTGCCGTTAATGGAAAAAATGCCGTAGGTTGGCCGATGTCCAACTGCAGTCGCTCGGCCAAGCATTGGCAATTAGTAATGGCCCAAACTTGGTTAATTACTAGCAGCCGATTAATTTTTCATCAAGATAGCGTAATCAATTTGAAGTGATATTTATTTAAATTTTTGGATGTATATGTTATGGTATTACTGGTTTCATATCGGAATATGACCCCGTATCGGAAACGACAGTCATACGACGCTGCCGATGGCTGGCCAATGAATGGTTCTTTATGACTGGCCAATAAATGGTTACCTATGACTGGCCGATTATCGGTTTGCAACGTTGGGCCACTATTTGGTGAATCAGTGGGCCATGAATGATTCTTGTTAAATGAAAAAATCTACTCATCAATTACTAATTATTCAAATAACTTATTATTACAGTTTTCTTTAATTAATAATTCGTTATTTTTGAATTAAACTAAGTCTTAATTAATAAATATTTTAATTTTCCGATTAAAATTATTTACAACTAACAATTAAAATATTTTTTAATTCGTTATTATTTGCAATCAACAATCGCAAATTTTATAACTTAACTTATAAAAATTAATTTATTTAAAAAATAAGACATATATTTTAAAGTAAATATTATTTTTAATAATAGTGGTAGAGCAAAATAATTCCAGTGGGTTCTTAAGAACTAATTAACTAAATTTAATAAATTTTATTTTAAAAAATCATGTAATTATAATAAAAATAGTACGAAATTATTTTTTTTTTAAATAATCGATAATATTAATTAAATTACTCGTTACATTTCATAAAACTGAGTGGTTGCAGCAAAATGAATAAGTAGATCATTTAAAAGTATCTACTCAACATCAGCAGGTTCGTCCGGTAGCCAGCGTTCAGACCCAGTAATCAGAAGGACGGCAGTTCGCGCCCAGAGCCCAGCAGAATTTTCACCGAGTTTTTTCACATCATTTACCCCACTTACATAGTTTAAACGTTAATGATTACGAATTCTATTAGGAAGTTAAAAAAATAAAAATTTTTTTAATTTAATTTATTTGTTTGCTTGGCTGATTGCTGGCTGCCATTGATCGGCCGATAGTCGAGCGCCATTAATGGCCCGAGGTTATCATTCTGACTATAAGCCGTTTATCGGCCAATAAAAATTGCCATTGCTGAGCCATTAATCGACATTCTTGGCCTAGTAATGGCCCGATGCAGGGCCGATTTCCAAACTTTGTATGGGTATTGGTTTTTTTTTTTTAACTAAAATTTTCAGATTGTTTTAATTAATTATTAAGCATCTTTAGCATTTAATTATTGATAAATACTATTTATTAATAAATTGTTTTGTAATAAGTTAACAAATTAATTAATTAATTTTTTACTGATTTGATCCCGAATTTCGCGGTTTGAATTTTGATTACTTTTAATTATTAATTTTTATTTGTATAAATAGTTTTATTTGAATAAATTTTAATTGAAGTCTTTACTGATTGAATTTTAAAATACGCAATTCGAATCATGGACATTTTTTTAACAAATTATTTTGTGATGCATATTTTCATTGAATAAATTATTCAATTAATTTTTACTATAATTTAATAATTTACTTCATTAAAATTTTTTTTAATAAAAAGAATCTCAAGTAAACTATAGTATTCTCAGAGAACACTGCATTTTTTACATCGAAAATCTATAGAAAAATTACTATAGATATAGTAGCAAGAAGACAGTATGGGATTATGGTGAAAAAAACCGATTCCATAGAAATTTTACCAATACATCGAACAGAATTTACAACGTGCATTGTAATTGATTATACTAAATTAGAACATTGAGTATAATATATAAAATAAAAGTAACAAATTGAAAAAAAGATTATGATTGGCAAAAAGCTGGAAGAAATAGGTTAGGTACATTAATTAACTCAACATACATGCAATCACTCAGTAACAACAAAACATACCTACGAAAAAATCGACATGCATGATCATTTGCTACTCTCATGGATGACCAGGCCCGAATATTGGCCAGCAATGAGCATGTATGATCTTCCTTGAGAAGGAACCTCTTTCTGAATTACTATGAATGACTCCGCGGACATGCATGATCATATTGAACAGATATGAATCATGTCAGTTATAACTCATATATGATCAGATATGTATCATGCATGATTAGATATAAATTATACATGATCAAGAATGATTAAGTCTGATCATTCTAAAGGATTTGTCTTTTGGATAAGAATACTCATGCCTGCTTATGCATGACCATGTCTGAACCATGGATGAATTTTAATGGAGCATACTTGACAATGTATGACTCAGGCATAATTCATGTATGATCATGCATGATCGGGTATGTACTATGCATGATCAGTCATGAATTATGCATAACCAAATATAAATTAAGAATGATCATGCATGCTGATTTTTTCCATAAGCATGTTAATTTTGTGAAATTGAAGTAAATTAATCCATAAAAATTGGCAATCATTCAAATACACATCTATAATTATTATACAGAAGAAAATTTACAAGATCTTTTACATAAAGATGCTCGCTTACGTCTTAATACGTCACATAAGTCATTATAACCTATCAATCATCAGAATGAACAAAAAGAGCCGAATATTTCCGAAAGAACTCGAATTTAAAAGATTTTTGACATTATTACCATGCTGTGTAGTACGAAGTTATTGTAAATATTAAAATAAAGTAATAGATTTTTTGATGTCAAAAATATTACAGTAAAAATAGTCATCTTTTAGAACAGATTTTAATAAAATTTTATTAAAAATTACTGAAATAAATAGTTAATTCTCTAAAATATCGAGGCGAAAGTCTCCGGGTGTAGTTTAATTTTTAAGTCCGCGGTTCTAATTCTTATTCAAATTTCTTTGCATTCTATATTTTATTCAAATTTAATTATTAATCAAATATAGCTATTAATAATTTATAAATGATAAGCAATTATTCAATGAAATGTCATTATTTAATGCAAATAAATTGATTATTAAAGACTATTATTTAAATATCGATAGTAAATATAAAAAGTTTGTAACTAATCAATTTATAAATATTTTTTTTACAGGTGCAGATACAAGTATACGAGATAAATCTAAAGAATCTGAAAAAATGGACCAAATAAGATGTTTACTGCTCATATATATAATAAGAATAAGGAAAAATTATATTTAAATCCGGGTCATATTGTAAGAAATTAAAAACGCCCGCATAGTCATCACTGTCTTTGTGATTTAAAAGCAACCGTCAACTATTTTTAACGTTACATATCCAAATTAAAAAGTTATTAATGCTCCTATCGCCTATTCATACTGTCATATATATTCAAATATATATAATGAGTAAGTTCGTGCCTTGTGTCAATAAAAGTTTCTCTGCTGATAAATTTTTTAACATAACAATATTATTTATTATTTTCATATAGTAAATAAATAATTAAATAAATTATAAATATTTATGGATTTATATTAAAAATAAAAGTAAATAAACGCCAAATGATATTAATAAAATTAGTTAATTAATATTTAAAAAGCGTCATAGTTGTCGCGTGATCTAATCAGGTTAATTAGTGCCTTTGTGTGGTAATGCCGCTATAAAAAATATATATACTATATTTTGTAGAAAAAATAATAATAATATGAGACAATAGCCTTGCGATAAAAGCATTTATATAAAGACAGTCGAGTGCATTTTTAATACAATCGAATAATTTTTTTTTTTTTATTTATCGATTTAAACTTTAAAGTAAACTCTCTTAAAATAAAGGGCGGTATATATTTTATTTATATATATTATTACGGATGAATTAGAGTACTTAAGTTTGCTCAAAACACTTAAACTTTAAAAGTTTAATTATTATTATATTAAACTGTAAATTATAAACTTTTAAATTTATTTTTTACTTAACTTTGATAACGAAAAAAAAAGAGTATTGTATTATTAAAGAAAATAATGATTCCATGTATATTATAATTATTATTAATTGTGTAGGTTTAAAAGCTGTGAGATATTTACTGGTGTAAATAATTCACTGAGATAAATCAAAACTGTACATAAAAAAGTGCCTTAGATTTATTCAATTATATGAGATTTATAATTAAGTGTATATTATATCATGTATATTTTAGAATGTAATTATTTTTGTATCTACCGTCGAGACTATTTTTTGTACTTTTAATTTTTTATAATTAGTATTTAAAATACATTTCATATTTATACTAAAAAAAAATTTATTTGTTTATGATCCTAACGTCAGCAGACAATTAACAATTAAAATTTTTTTTTTCAGCAAACCAATTGCAAAAAAAAATAAATAAAAATATGCACATTACGGTGCTCCATTTAAAACGAACATTTTTTTTTTTTTTAGCGGACACAAGAAAATTTTGTTATTTATGTTGAAAAAAAAAATTCCCTGAAAATTTCAGCTCTTAATTTTAATTTTAAGTACTTCCTATCAAGCATCAAAGTTTTCCCATTCAAAAAGCATGTAAATCGAATAACTTTTCTTTAAAATTAATATAACAGCCCGATTTTAAGCTATCGTTTTGAAACCAGTTTTTATTTGTAGAGTATTTGTTGCTTTTTAAATGTGTATGCGACGGTTTTTGTCTAACACGATCTACGTCGATTGTATCAGCTCCGAAAGACAAATTTTCAGGAAATTTTTCTTTCAACATAAATAACAAAATTTTCTTGTGTCCGCTAAAAAAAAAAATGTTCGTTTTAAATGGAGCACCCTAATGCACATGTAGAAAATTAAAAAAGCTACATGTGCAATTTTTTAATTATTTTGTTTTTTATAATTAATCATTTTTAAAAAAACCCAAAAATTATTAGATGTCGGCTAACTTCAGTATTATATTTATTTTTATTTACTGACTGATTTTTCAGTGATGGATGGAAGAAAGAGAATGCTGTTTATAAATTTTGGAAAGAAAATTTTATTGTCTACAATTTTGGTTCGATTGTAACGTCAATAGTTTCAAGCCCAGATAGCAAAATGACGTGGTTTGGACGTCTCATCAACATCGTAAGAAGTCTTTAAGAAAAGTTCTCAAGATGTTGAATGAGGCACCTAGCGAACTCAGTAAGACGTTCTTCAAAGGAGTTCTCAAAGAGTTCTTTTTTCTGACTTCGTAGATAAAACTTCAATATGAATTTACGATGACGTCTTTAAGGAGCTCCTAATTTTGACTTCATAAAGAAGTTAAAAAAAGAATACATTTAAACATCAAAAAACTGGCGTCTTATTTATAGAGTCTTCAAGAACTCTTAATTCAGAGTTCTTAAAAATAACACCTTTAAGAAGTCAACATAAGACTTCTTGAGGACTTTTTCAAAAAGACGTCGTATATCAGTTATTCCGACTTGAATGCTGTCTGAGAAGTTATAGAGATTTTAAGTGAAAAAGACATTGAAGATACAGTAGAAAAGTTTTGTAAATAATTAATGAATTGTTTAAGTGCTTGTAACTTTTAAATTAATATTTTTAGAGAATTTCTTACAAAAATCAAAATTGTAGATAATTAAAATTTCTATAATTTTTATGTTATTAAAATATGTTGTAAAGTCATTGGTTTAAAAGATACAGCTATTTAAAATTTAAGTAATCAATTAGTAAGAAAATATATTAACAAATTGATTAAACGAATGTAACTTAAATTACTGTGTTGAGCAACTTTTTTATATACACTAGAGTTATAGAAAATTGAATTCCATACAAATTTTGGTCATATTAAAAATTATCGTAAGATCAAAATTTGGAATTTATAGAAATTTAAAGTCTGACTTGAATTAATTATTTAAAAAAGAAATTTTATTTTGAATTGCTCATAAAAGTTGAACTATTAAATAATTCTTCAAAAAGTTTTCTACGACTGCATGCAATTTATTTAAATTGTAGTAAATTAAATTTCTATCCCACTAATCATATTAAACATCTAACAGTGTTATATGTCTACTCGCAATATCTCTACTCAAATGAAATTGTTATAACTTATAACTCTACTTTTTTACTTCTTTACTGACTCAACTTTACTCAAATAGATCAACTTAGCCCCAACTCTACTTAGTTATATCTTTACGCAGCTACAATTCTACTCGCGTATTTTAACCTATCGATTAAATAACAATCCTTTGTAAGTAGAGTTGAGGCTGAGTAAAGAAGTAAATGAGTAGAGTTATAAGTTATAACCATTTCCCTTGAGTAGAGATGTCGTGAGTAGACATGTAACCCTGCCAAACATCTATTTATTTCACATATTTTCTATCAAATTTAAAAACAACAGTATTTTTTCTTCCATAAAATCGTTTAATTTTTCCCTATTGAGTCATAAATCAAACTTGCTTCATCATTTCTTTTTTTGCCCAAAATTTATCAAAAAAAAAAAATAAAAAAAATAATCGTTGCTGTCAATCGTATTTCTTCACCCTCTTTTGCCCCTAATTTAGTCGTGCTCGGTTAACATGAGCAACAAAACAACAAAAAGAATAAGTTCGTTAATTTTGTTACCCGATGAAATTGGTCACGCTCAAGGGCTGATACATCTATTGATATATATCTATATAACTCACTATTACACACTAGACATAAAATTTTCTGTTTATATGAGGTGGGGTCTCTTATTTTCCTCCACGAGGGTCCGTTTCCGTACATAAACTTTCACTTACTGTTTTTTTTTTCGAATATATATATGTTATGTACATACATGCGTGTGATACAAACAGGTATACCTACATAATATTTTTTATATATATCCTATACGTGCCACGTCATTTCCGCTCGCCAAGTATTTCCGGCTGTTATTTTAGTACTTTGCTGTATTAACCGCGAAACCCCCTCATCTTTCATTATTACATATATATATTTATTTTTTATCTTTATATATTAAAATAATCAACCCTCTATATTTTATTTTAAAAAATAGCCAAAATATTATTTTATAATAAATTTAAACATCTTCTAAATAAGCAAGTTACGCTAAAAATTGAATTTCAAAGTCAACGGTTCGAATCTCTACCAATTTATTAAACAATTTTTTTCAACTTCAAAAAATTCAGGAAGTTATTGTTTTCATCCCGATTTTCAGGATGATATCCAAGTGTACGTATATATGTATGTATGTATGTGTATACGTGTGTGTGTATGTGTGAACTCGTTATAACTTTTTAACTAATTAACCGATTCGAATAGTTCTTGCAGCAATCGAACGACCCGTACGAAAAAAATATATTTCCCGGCAAAATAGAATATATCTAGCTTATATCTTTAGTATTGTCTTACTCTCTAAAAACGAATTGGTGAATATCACGTGACAATCACTATTTGGCAATGAATAGTAACTTATTGCCAGTGAAACCGACACGGAAAAAGATACACCCGGGAATATATGTTGGCAAAATAGCATACATACGACAATACTACACTATAAAAAGAGCGGTGTTAATAATGGACTCATTTTAACTCCGCCCGGTGTAAAAATGAAATTACACCGGTGTAGGAGGAGTAGTACACCGGTGTAGAAGCGGGGTAAACTGCGTCTGCTTGGAGAATTAACTTTAGAGATTATAAAACACAAAAAATGTCAGTTCTTTATGAAAATTAATAAAAAATATCATTTATTAACAAGTATAGTGATTGAGCCAATAAAAATATTCACAAAATAAAATATTTTAACACCGGTCTAGAATATTTACACCGGTGACAGCGTTATTTTAACACCAGAGAATTTGTTTTAACACCGATTTAGAATATTTACACCGGCGGCGGCGTTATTTTTACACCGCTTTCGGTGTTGAAATTTAACACCGCTGATTTTAACACCTACACCGCTTGGACTTACCCCGGTGATTTTTTACAGTGTAAAGATATAAGCCGGATATATACTATTTTGCCGGGATATATATTTTTCGTGCGGGAAAGTATACCACTATTTGAATTAGTGACATACTTTTTAGAAGTAAATAGTGAATAGTCATTTTTTACACTATTTTAGATTTAAGAGAGTATGTACGCTCTTTTGCGGCATATGTTTACGGATATATCTTTTTCTGTGTGGAGAACTTGTTAGCTATCAACTTTCTTGCAAATTTTATATCAATTGATCGGATAGGCTTTGAGATCTATAAGAAAAACAAAAAAAAATAGTCTACCCGCATGAAAAAATATGTAAATAATATATATGTCCCATATAGCCAATACACTGATGTATATATGTCACATATATATTTTTTCGTATGGGTATTACACACCTAGGGAGGAAAGTAGGATATTCCAAGCTGCGTGTATAATTGTCCACCCGAGTCGAAGGCGAGAGTGGAAAACACGTGGAACACGTAGTGTGTTTACATTTTTTCACCAAATCTGCATCTAAAAGTTTAAATTTTTGCCTCCATTTACGGAAAGAATAGCGCATGCGTTAATTTTTTATTAGTTTTTTCGAAATTTCTAAAAAACGACTCAATCGACTGATTCAAAAATCAATCAGATCTAAAGCTCCATAAAATACATCAAATAGTGCATAATTTATTTGCAAATATCTTTGAAATTACTGAAACAAACGATTCCAAAACCTAGTCGGCTATGGAATTCAATAAAACGCGTCGATGGCCACTTTAAACATCAAAATCAGATCATTTCTTCAACAGATATAGTGGGAAAAAAATGTTTTTTTTTACAAATATCTTCAAACTAATTGAACCAATTGTTTCCAAAAGATATTCAGCTTCAGAATTTGATAAAACGCGTCAATTTCAGCAAGAACCATCTCAATTGGTTAATTCGTTTGAAAGATATCGTTGAAAAATGAAATGATAAAAAACGTTTGTTATAAAATTTTTTAGAAACGACTTGAGGAATCGATATCAAAATCTAACTAGCTCTAGATCTTAACAAAACGCGGCGATAGTTACAAAAGAACCATCTTAATAAGATGACCGAAATTTAATACAAAAATGTCAAAAACAAAAAAAAACTTTTAACACGGAAAGAAAATTATGGGAATGGTTCCTATAATTTTATGAAATTTCATCCTATACCAGTATAGGAATGACGACCAACAATTATAGGAACACGTCCTATAATTATAGGAATATTACCCATAATTATAGGAATAGTTCATATAATTATAGGAATGATACTTATACCTATACCATTATGGGAATGGTTCCTATAATTATAGGAATGGTTCCTATAATCTATGGGAATGGTTCCTATAATATTATAGGAATGGTTACTATAATATATAGTAACCATTCCTATAAATTATAGGAACCATTCCTATAAATTATAGGAACCATTCCTATAATATTATAGGAATGGTTACTATACTATTATAGGAATGGTTCCTATAATATTATAGTAACCATTCCTATAATAGTATAGTAACCATTCCTATAATAGTATAGTAACCATTCCTATAATATTATAGTAACCATTCCTATAATATTATAGTAACCATTCCTATAATAGTATAGTAACCATTCCTATAATATTATGAAAATATCAATTTTCAAAAAAGTCTGGAAATCACTTTTACAATACACAAAAGTATTATTAAACATAAAAACAACTATTCAAACATTGAAAAAAAAAAAAAAAATTTTAAATATCGCAAATAAATTAGAGGGTCTTTTCGGCGGCCATATTGGATTGAAGCTTTTTTGACTTGTGTGGGGTTTCAAAAAAACACTCTACACGAAAGTCCAGATTGTTTTAATTTGAATTGCAATTTTTAAAAATATATAAGTGATAGGGGTAGGTCGTAGAGGGGTGTTCCGCCGGCTATATTGGATTGAAACTTTTTTGACTAGCGTGGGGTCTCAAAAAAACACTCCACATAAAAATCCACATTTTTCTAATCATAAAAGTATCTTTAAAAAAAAAATATATTTTTAGTTGCACGAACGTTCGTAACTTCAGGGACATAAAAAAAATTCGTATTTGGCAAAAATCATCAAAATTTTTCAACTGAAATTTTTTCAGCATAGAACATTCAAGAAAATTCAAATTTTAAAAATAAAAATTTATATTTCGATAAAATTTCAAATTTGGGTGAAATCTCGAAAAGTTCATACAAGTTTTAATTTAACATGATACTGAAGTAAGCCGATGTCTTATAATTTTTGGATTTTTTTTAACATTAAATTTCTATACTATTTTGCAAAAAAAAAAATTTTATTATATTATAGGAACCATTCCTATACTATTATAGTAACCATTCCTATAATATTATAGTAACCATTCCTATAAATTATAGGAACCATTCCTATAATATTATAGGAATGGTTACTATACTATTATAGGAATGGTTACTATAATAGTATAGGAATGGTTCCCATAATGGTATAGGGGTGGTTCCTATAATATATAGGAACCATTCCTATAATAGTATAGGTACAATTCCTATACCATTATAGGAACCATTCCTATAATGCATAGGAATACTCCCTATAATTTTCTTTCCGTGAACTTAATTTTATCTCAAAACTTAAAAATGAATAAATAATAAGAAATCTACTTAAATTTTGGATTCTAAATGGCTTTTTTCTATCAAAAAATGTATGTAAACTAACGACAAAAAATATTAATCACTGAGTCATCAATCAAACGTTAACAGTTCGATTCTCCACGAAAAAATTTTTCCTATAACTGACATTAAAAAAAAAAGTTAACTTATAAATAAAACATTATTTACTTTTAATTAAACAATAATATTACCGTAAAATTAAATAATAATATTATAAAATAAAAATAAAAAATAATAAATTCCATAACGTCTCGACCCCACGAGCGATAATACCGGACGTTAATGTGTAAATATGCACTAAAATGAATTATTTATTAAAACCGTTTTGTTGTAACATTACTACTGACCTCCTTATAGTCACGTAGTTATATATTACTGAATCTATTTTATTTTTGTCCTATTTTGCTAACTATTGAATCACTACCTTAACATTTTTCTTATTAATCTATTTTCGATATATTTCTCAAAAATTACCCATCGAAATATCACTCAAAGGAAAATATCTGTACAATATAATTAGTACAAGTTATATAAACATTAATGTTTATAGTGGATTAAATAGAAATGAATAATTTATTACTTTATTTATTTATTGTTAATAATTCATAAAATAATGCAACAACTGTCAGCAAGTCGAGCCGAAAAGTGATGAATTAAAATTTCAACAAAGTAACAGAAACCGGTGACCTAATTTGTAATTCAAAACGTCGAGGGCAAGGTCGTCGTATATTTTTATTGAATAAAACCCCCGGAAATTTTGATTATAATGAGCCGCGGTTATAAAAGTACCTGCTTCGCTTTGCTAACTAACACTGATTGCACAACGTGTGATAAAAGTGCCACTGTGACTTATTGTTATTTTTGTTTGTTTTATTAGTTATTCAAATTTTTTAAATATTTTTTACTTTTTTATTTTATTGGAAACATAATTTCTCTAAGTGATAAAAATGGATGTGGTACCAGTTCCGACGTCTTCGTCTTATCTTCCATCGGGATTTTTTTACCCGCTTATTTTTATTGCCGCGACACTGGCGGTCATACATTTTTATATAGAAAATTTGAGGATTGTTAAAATGGGAAATAAATTACCAGGTAAATTTGAATCGATACGGAGCTAATACGCAAATTTATATTTTGTTTAATTATTAACTTTGGATAATTAATAATTATTTATGATTAAAATTTAATTAGGACCTGCAAAAGTACCATTTTTCGGTAATGCATTAATAGCAGTAGGAGTTGATCCCAAAGATGTACATATGGAAATAATAAAATATTTGCATTATGGTCGTGTAATTCGAGCTTTTCTTGGTACTAAGCTTGTCATATTTATAATGGACCCACATGACGTTGAAATTATTTTAAGCAGTCATATTCATATTGATAAATCACCTGAGTATAGGTAATATTAAATTTATTTAGTTTAAAAAGTTGTATATATACCCTGTGAATTAAATTATCGCACACCTCAAGTACGAAGCATCAAGTGTTCAATCAATTTAAAAATAATTAAGAGCCCAAAAATAAATTCAAATGAAAATCATAGACCCTATTAATTAAATTATTGCACATTATAATTACAAAGAGTTGTGTCAATTCTCTCTTAACGATATTATTTTTATTCTATAATATTACTTAGCTAATAAAAAAATTAGATGTCTGAAAATTAAACTAATTGAAACAATACACATCTCATCGATTTATTAATTTTACACTCCAATCACGAAGTGTTGTTTTTATTATCATTTAAAAATATTATTTACGTCCCTTAATATTCATCAATTGACAGAAATCTTTAAAATTCAAAAATCAATTAAATTAATACAATACACACCCTATTGATAAACCAATTTCACACTTTAAATACGAAGCGTTAGGTTTCTACTCTCTTTAAAAAAGTCTAGTCATATTTTCTAGTTTTTATTTAACTAACAAAAAATTTGAAATCCGAAAATTATGTAATTAACACAATACACACCCTATAGATAAATTAATTTTACACTCGAAATACGAAGCGTTGAGTTTCGACTCACATTCAAAAATATTATTTACATTTTTTAGTATAAGTTAACTAACAATTACTTCAAAAAAAAATTTATTCAATTAACACAGTGCACACCCTATCGATTATCAAATTTCACATTTCAAATACGAAGCGTTAGATTTCTACTCTCTTTCAAAAATTCTAGTCATATTTTCTAGTTTTTATTTTACTAACAAAAAATTTGAAATCCGAAAATTATGTAATTAACACAATACACACCCTATAGATAAATTAATTTTACACTCGAAATACGAAGCGTTGAGTTTCTACTCACATTCAAAAATATCATTTACATTTTTTGGTTTAAGTTAACTAACAATTACTTTAAAAAAAAAAAAAAATTAATTATTTCAATTAACATAGTGCACACCCTATCGATTATCCAACTTCACATTTTAAATACAAAGCATTGAATGTCATCTATTCATACTTGAAAATATTCTTTACATTTGTTAATATTCATTAACTGAAAAACAAATTTAATAATAATATAATTAACTCAATTAAAATATTACATAACCTGTAAGTTACATATTTCACACCTCTACCGTACAGTGCTAAGTATTAAATATGTGTACAAATAAATTTACTGACGAATCGTCAAAAATGGGCTTGACCGACAATTTATAAATGAATGAAAAAAATTTTTTAAAATTAGATTTTTCAAACCATGGCTCGGCGAAGGATTACTAATAAGCAATGGAGAAAAATGGAAAACACATCGTAAAATAATAGCACCAACATTCCATCTAAATGTGCTGAAAACATTTGTCCCATTGTTTTATGAAAATAGTATTGATTTAGTCAAAAGACTTAAATCAGAAGTAGGAAAAGAGTTTGACGTCCACGACTATTTGTCTGCTGTAACTGTTGATATTTTAATAAATACCGCAATGGGAGTACGTGGCCGTAAAAGAGAAAGTACAGGATTTGACTATGCAATGGCTGTTATGGAGTAATTTATTAATTCATTTATTTATCTAGTAAATTTATAATTTAATTATTGTTTAATAATAAATTGTATTTGTTAGTTTGTGTAATATTGTGCATCAGAGACAGTACAACATAATGCTGCGTATTGATCAATTATTCAAATTTTCCAAATACGCTAGTAAGCAAGAAGAGCTTCTGAACACAATTCATTCATTAACCGGTGGCGTAATTAAAATAAAAAAGCAAGAGTATGAAGAAAAAGGTGAATTGGCTTATCCAGAAGAGTATCGCACCCAGAAGAACATGAGTAATTCAAAAGACGAAATGGAAAAATTAAAGGAATCTACAATGCGTTATGCGCGTGATGATCTTGATGAAATTGATGAAAATGACGTCGGTGAGTTATATATAGTTTATTACATGTCAAGGTATGAAACAAGACGATTTCAGAAGAGGGTTGACTGTCCGAGTCGAAGATTAGGGCTGCCATCAACTGAAGTCTGAAATCGTCTTTAATACTGTTCCACGCACTATATTTTTCATATTACCTATATTAGTACTGGGAATTTTAATGTCTGAAATCAGTCGTCGTAGACTTACTTCTTACTGATAATGGGGTAAAAAATAATGCTGCATTTTAAATATGGGAATTTTAATAATTCAACAGAGACAACAATGCTTTCTTTAATTTTCTTATCACAACTGTCAGTTTGATTATTAATATTCAGAGGTTTAAAATAAACAAATACATGTCTGACAGAGATGAAATTAAGTCTGAAACTAATCTATCGGGTAAAAACTAATGCGTTTTTCCCTAGGGAAGAAACTGATCAATTTCTACCTGCTAAATAGCATTGGATATGAAATAGTATATTGTGTGACAAGGAATGAAACGAAACGATTTCAGAACAGGATGAAATTGGCTTCCCGAGTCGTAGGCGAGGGCTGATATCACTCGCAGTCTGAAATCGTGTTTAATTCTGTGGCACACACAATATTTTTCACGATTATCTGCATTGAAACTTAAAGTTTCATAGCCAGCAGCCAGTCAGAAATAAGTTTATTTAAGACCAATAGTGTCATCAGCTAGCACAGGCGTAAATTGTCATTGGTAATTTATACACGGAAAAAAATAAATAGGTGCTGCAACAGGACGCCGTCCTGTTGGTTCGACAGGATTTTGTCCTGCTAATGAAACAGGATTTTCCTGTTGTAGCACCAGGACCCATCCTGTGGGAGCAACAGGATTTTCATATTGTAGCAACAGGACACATCCTGTTGTAGTAACAGGACTTTCCTGTCGAATCAACAGGACTTTTCCTGTAGAATCAACAGGATAAGAAACTGGTTTCATGCACATATGGAGTTTTGAGATGAAAATCAATTTCTATTTAGTTAAAATTATTTTCATATCAATTTCAATATGAAAAAAATCCAAATTTTGAAAAAATCAAGACTAAAAAAAATTGAAATTATCAAAAAAAGATTTTTTCATCAGCTTAAAAAAAAAGTGGGTGCGTGTACTTATGTTTGCGCGTGAGAAGTTATACTTATTTGGCATCATTAAAAAATATATATCTATAAAATAAAAAAAAAATATATATATATATATATATATGGGAGAGGGGAAGGCAAAACGGGGTACCCCCAAAATAATAATAAAAAAAAATTTATATTTTAAATGGTTTTTAAACATTCCAAAATCACTTTTGTAAATATAATTGAGCGTTATTTAAAATTTTTTTTGTTAAACTTTTTAAAAAATCGACCGCAATCGAAAAATATTAATGACTTCTGTTTTACGGTAAAAACTATTAAAAATTTGTTTTTTTTTTCTTTTGTATCCAATAATCATGTAAAATGTAATTTTTCTTTATGTAAATTACTTGCAAACAAGCTTAACTTGATCAAATTCATTTAAAGTTCAGAAATTTTTTTTATCTTTTTTGAGGGGTACCCCATTTGCCCGCAAAAATAAAAAATTTTATTTTTTTAACGGTAACTGGAAATTTTATCTATTTACTTTAAATATCATTAATAAAAAAAGTTTTGCGTATTTGAGTTCTCGAAAACTTAGTATTTCCTTAGGTACCCCGTTTTACCCCTCCCTCCCCTACAAAACCAGAGATTTTTTTTTTTTTGTAAATTTTAATTTATTTTCCAACTTCGAAATTTTATCATAGGGACAAAAACAATTGGTGCATAAAACTAGTTTCTTATCCTATTAATTCCACAGGAAAAGTCCTGTTGCCACAACAGGATAAAATCCTGTTGCTTCCACAGGAAAAATCCTGTTTCATTAGCAGGACAAAATCCTGTCGAACCAACAGGACGGTGTCCTGTTGCAGCACCTATTTATTTTTTTCCGTGTATAGTTAAGCAGAAACTATAAATACTATTTATATTATTTATACTCATTTTTATAAAACTCAATCTCAAAGTCAGAATTGTCATTTACGTAAATAAAATTAATGGTTTGAAATTACTTTTAAACAACAGTCAAGTATCAGAGTGGAAATTGCGAATGTCTTCAGTCAACGGGCAGAAACATTATTTAATTCTTCCCAAATGACGAAACACGTATTTTGACGGCTGCTGGCTGAAGGAATTCGCAATTTATGCTTGGCTAATATTTTTTCGCGGCATTGGGCTGAAATTAGCTTCTTTCGACTGGCTGTAAAGACACTGAAACTGATGTTGGTATTATAAATAGTATATTACACACCTAGGGAAAAAAATAGGACATTACAACCCGCGTGTATAATTGCCTACCGGAGCCGAAGGCGTAATGGGACGTTTTGTTTTCCCCCGTGGTGTGTATACAACTTTTCACCATAACTGCACCTAATAGTTTAAATTTCTGCCTCTGTTCGTGGGAAGAATGGCGCATGCGTTAAATTTCATGATTCACTTTCTCGTAAGAGAACACAACGACTTTCTTCACACCAACCAGGGTAGAAATTTAAACTTTTGATGCAGATCTAGTGAAAAAACTATTAAAGTAATTAATTTAATAATAAATTTAATGATTTATGAATTGATTAATCACTTAAATTGTAGGAGAAAAAAGAAGGTTAGCATTTTTAGACCTTCTTCTTGAACTGAATCGCAATGGCTCAACACTGACTGAAGAAGAAGTGCGTGAAGAAGTTGACACAATTATGTTTGAGGTGTTAATTTTAAATAATTTATACAAGAATAAATAAATTCAATGATTACTATTTATGAATTTATCGATAGCTGCTATATTATCAAGGTTCTAATAAATAATAAATTATTCCAGGGTCACGATACCACTGCCGCTGGTTCTAGTTTTACGCTTTGTGTATTAGGAATTCACAAAGACATTCAAGTTAATAAATAAATTTATTTTTAATTATTAATAAATTAAATCCTTCATTGCGTTAAATAATCTGATAAAAAATTTCAAATTTTTGCAGGAGAGAGTTTATGAGGAATTGAATGGTATTTTCAAAGGCTCTGATCGACCCTGTACATTCCAAGATACTTTGGAGATGAAATATCTTGAACGCGTTATTATGGAATCGCTTCGTATGTTCCCACCTGTACCAGCTATTGCTAGACAATTAAATCAAGACGTTAAAATTGGTAATTAACAAGTACATACAGAAATTATTTATGATCAATTTATATATAACAGCATTTAATAATAAAATATTCTGTGTTAATAAAAGCAACCGGTGGATATGTATTACCACGAGGAAGTACGGTAATTATAACTCCGTACCAAATTCATCGTCTGGAGGAATATTATCCAAATCCAGAAGTCTTTGATCCTGATCGATTTTTACCAGAGTACACCCAAAACCGCCATTATTATGCTTATGTTCCATTTAGTGCTGGTCCAAGGTAATTTTATTAAAGTTTTTTTTTCATCTATTAATTAATGAAATAATTTTTTAATAAATATTATAATTAATAGCTAAATATTGAATATTGATAGAAGAAATTCATTAGAAGATAAAAAACTGTTTTATCGATTAATTATTCAATTAATTTATAATAATTAGTTACACAGAAAGAAAATTATGGGAATGGTTCCTATAATTTTGTGAAATTTCATCCTATACCAGTATAGGAATGACGACCATAAATTATGGGAACACGTCCTATAGATATAGGAATATTACCCATAATTATAGGAATAGTTCCTATAATTATGGGAATGATACCTATACCATTATGGGAATAGCTCCTATAATTATAGGAATGGTTCCTATAATTTATGGGAATGGTTCTTACAATATTATACACTGAGAGAACAATTTATTTGAGCCAAATGAGATTTGTTTCAGGCAAATAAATCCCATATTTGAATAGACCCAATCAGTATCTATTTCAGACAAAGATATGGTTCATTTGAATGAAATAATGATTTGTTTATAGTTAACAAATCTGTATTTGATAGCGCCACCATCCGTAGTGGAATTTTTTTCAACTAAGATTTGTTAACTATAACCAAATATATATTTGAATGAAATAAATGATTTTGTTCAGCCAAATAAATCTGTTTAGTTGGCTCAAATAAATTGTTCTCTCAGTGTAGGAATGGTTCCTATAATATATAGGAACGATTCCTATAATATTAATATTAATATTAATATTAATATTAATATTATAGGGACCATTCCTATAATTATAGGAACTACTCCCATTTTCATAATATTATAGGAATGATTCCTATACTATTATAGATATAGTTCCTATAATATTATAGGAATAGTTACTATAATATTACAGGAATGGTTCTTATACTATTATAGGAATAGTTCCTATGATAGTATAGGAATGGTTCTTATACTATAATAGGAATAGTTCCTATAATATTATAGGGACCATTCCTATAATTATAGGAACTATTCCCATTTTCATAATATTATAGGAATGATTCCTATACTATTATAGATATAGTTTCTATAATATTATAGGAATAGTTACTATAATATTACAGGAATGGTTCTTATACTATTATAGGAATAGTTCCTATGATAGTATAGGAATGGTTCTTATACTATAATAGGAATAGTTCCTATAATATTATAGGGACCATTCCTATAATTATAGGAACTATTCCCATTTTCATAATATTATAGGAATGATTCCTATACTATTATAGATATAGTTCCTATAATATTATAGGAATAGTTACTATGATAGTATAGGAATGGTTCTTATACTATTATAGGAATAGTTCCTATAATATTATAGGGACCATTCCTATAATTATAGGAACTATTCCCATTTTCATAATATTATAGGAATGATTCTTATACTATTATAGATATAGTTTCTATAATATTATAGGAATAGTTACTATAATATTACAGGAATGGTTCTTATACTATTATAGGAATAGTTCCTATGATAGTATAGGAATGGTTCTTATACTATAATAGGAATAGTTCCTATAATATTATAGGGACCATTCCTATAATTATAGGAACTATTCCCATTTTCATAATATTATAGGAATGATTCCTATACTATTATAGATATAGTTCCTATAATATTATAGGAATAGTTACTATGATAGTATAGGAATGGTTCTTATACTATTATAGGAATAGTTCCTATGATAGTATAGGAATGGTTCTTATACTATTATAGGAATAGTTCCTATGATAGTATAGGAATGGTTCCTATACTGTTATAGGAATAGTTCCTATGATAGTATAGGAATGGTTCCTATACTGTTATAGGAATAGTTCCGATAATATTATAGGGACCATTCCTATAATTATAGGAACTATTCCCATTTTCATAATATTATAGGAATGGTTCCTATACTATTATAGGAATAGTTCCTATAATATTATAGGAATAGTTCCTATAATATTATAGGAATGGTTCCTGTACTATTATAGGAATGATTCCTATAATAGTATAGGAATGGTTTCCATAATGGTATAGGGGTGGTTCCTATAATATATAGAAACCATACCTACAATAGTGTAGGTACAATTCCTATACCATTATAGGAACCATTCCTATAATGCATAGGAATACTCCCTATAATTTTCTTTCCGTGTATAAAAAATAATTACCAATGAAATAGGCGGAATTTTTTTTTAATCAGCAATTAATTTACTACTTTAATAAAAATTGAATCTAGGAACCGCACCCATATATATTATGGTAACCATTCCCATAATTATGGGTATAATACCTATATGGTATCGGAATAGTTCCAATGGAATTATGGTAAGCGTTACCGTGTAACTATGGTAATGGTTTCCATCATATTATGGTAATGGTGACCATAATATCATGGTAATAATCCCCATACATTATGGTAACCTTCACCATAATATTATAGGGATAGTTACCATAATATATAGGGCTTATTGCCATATACACTTAGGAACCATTACAATGTGGTAGTAGGATTGGTTCCTATTTGCTTATGGGAACTATTCCTATGAGTGTAATAATCATTACCATGATTTTTTCACATGCGATATGGGAACTGTTACCATAATGATAGGAATTGTTTCCATACTTATGGAAACTTTTCCCAGAAAGTATAGGTTTGTATCCTATAATCCCAAGTAAACATTACCATAACGATATGGGATGATATTTCATAAACGTACTAGGAACTAGTAAAAATTGTTATTTAATTATTAATGATAAAAATACTTAAATAAAATTATTTTATTAATAAACAATTAATAAAATACTTGGAAATTTCGAATTTTTTTATAAGTTTTCGAATTATTCGTAAATCCTTGAATTATTTAAAAATTTATGAATAATTCCAAAATTTTCTTTTGAACGACTTAAAACTTTAATAGTTTTTCAAATAATTCAAATTTCTGTTCGAGGCAAATAGAGCTCAGACACGAATCTACGAAAAATTATTTTTGCTAAATTTGAAAACTAAGCTCTCCATTAAATAAAAATTGAATATTTGAAAGCAGACCAAAATTTTATTGATTCGAATCGTGTAATTCGAAAAGTTACAAATTATTTGAAAAGTTACTAATAATTTGGAAATTCGAATCGAATATATATATTCGATTCGAACCTGATTCGCATATCCCTAAAAAATATTTAAAAAATTATTGCATTAATTACTAATTGAAAATATACTTAAAAACTTTTTTTTATTAATGAATAATTAAAAAAATCTTTTATAAAAATTATTGACAACTTGTTTTTTTATAGATCATGTGTCGGACGGAAATATGCCATGTTAAAATTAAAAGTTTTAATATCAACAATTCTCCGAAATTATCGTATCCACTCAAATGTGAAAGAAAAAGATTTCAAACTCCAACTAGACATCATTTTGAAACGAACAGACGGTTTCAAAATTGAAATTGAGCCGAGGAATTAAACTACTGCCTAATGATATTTTATTACACTTGCCATACTCTCATCTACTTCACTATCAATTGAAAAAAAAACCCATGTACTACTCATAAGATATTTTTAAAATAAAATAAAAAACAAGAGACAACAAACATTAAAAAAATATGTATTTTATTATTTTTTTTACATCTAATTAAGCTATCGCATTATTTCTATTATCATTATTATTATTATTATTATCATTAATTTTATTTTTTCTCTTCGTTCGATAATCGACCAACAATTCAAACGCCCAAGGTACGATGAACGCGCAATTTAAAGCTATTAAAACAAGTTGACCCACCTCAAAACTGTCCGTTGCATCTTTAATTATACCTATGAGTTGCAAAAAAAAAATTTATTAGTTTATAGAATAAATAATTGATTCATTTTGATAAAATGAAGATCTTTGTTCAATAAATTCAATTTTTATTACCTACTAATGGTCCGATTATAACCATAGCAGCTCCATTAACTAAAGTAAATATTCCGTAACAAGCTGCGTACATTTCAACGGGATAATTTTCTACGACAACTAATGGCTGTGGTACCATTAAAAACGTTCTTACAATTCCTATTCCCGCTGTGCATACATATATCCCCATTAATGTGCTACCAAAATAGAAAAACGCTGAAAACAAATAAATAAATAAATAATAACTTAAATAATGGGGTTCCGTTTTGCCAAACTCCTCCGCTTGAGAGCAGCATAACCGCGAATTCGGTAGAGCGCACATTTTTAAATGTCAAATTTAAAAAGATAAAAAATTTGTTCTAGAGTGATTTAGAAAAAAAAACCCAAGTAATTTTCAAATTTACAATCAATTATATGATGTTTTCGATAAATAATATAAATGTCGGATCATAATAAATATACAGTATATTTGTCAGTTAGATATATGTTTTTGAGTAGCTACAAGTGTCGCATGATTATCATATATATTCGATATCAGAAAAATTAAAAAATTATACAAAATATGAGTAAGTGTTTTGTTCCTTTTTGTAGAGGAAAAGCAACTTTCACTTTTTCCAATGATAGAAAACATCGGGCTCTTTGGGAAAAGACTATAAATGTAAATTTTCGGTCTTCGAGGTTATGTCCTAACCATTTCGCTAAGGATGTTATGTTGAAAAAAATGAAAGTTATTACACAGGTAAATAAATAGTTGAGTTATCTTCTTTTAATTGTGCAACGTTCCACGTAAAATATTTATTGTTATTTATATCCACATTATTAAATAAGTAAAAAAATTATTTTTAACGTTAAATTTTGGCGCGCCACCGAATGAGCGGTAATGCTGCCCCCTGGGCCGAGTTTGACAAAAACGGAACCCCATTCATCAATTTCAGGGGGACCACTAGTGTGAAATTTTGAAAAAATCAATTTTTTCTTGCATATTTCGATAGTCTATACCTTAAAAAATAACACTAAAATTTCTAGCGCATATCTCGAATAGTTATTTTGAGTTACACCATCTCAAGAGTAGAGGTGGGTAGTTCCGAACCTGTATGGTTCCATGAACTATGTCTTTTGTCGGTTACGTATCCGATCGTTCCTCAAAATTCACTTTAGTATACTCACTAGTTCTTTTTTGTCCGTCACTGCCGTCATTTACCAACAAGCATTAAAGCAGCAGAATAATTTTAGATTGGTGATTTTTTATGGAACTTTAAGTTGAATACCAATCATAATTCATTCTCTATTTAGTATAAAATAACATAGTTCGCCGAGAATGCGTCTTAAACACATAGGTTGCGTAGCATAATGTTGTGTATACTAGAATATTTTGTATGTCTACGTTATAAATACTGAACCTTCATGAAAATCAAAAACATTAAATAGTTCCACGGATGATTCCATGAACTAGTTCCTTTTCGCTCCGGAAACGTTCCAGGTTAAATCCGAAATGTTCCTGGAACTAGCCACCTCTACTGAAGAGCAGCCGCTTATCGATTCTCGAAAATACACTTTTCAAAATTGCTGCAGTTATAACTCAAAGTCAAACCATCCACTCGATTTGATTCGAATCGCAGCTTCTTTTATATATGTTTATACGTACTATGAACCTCCAGTTTTCTAATCGAATCAAAAATATAATTTTGGTAGGCTAAAAATCATCAAATTTTTTTTAAAAACTCCGCCATTTTGTTAAATTACAATTTTTTTCTTAACCTGAGGGTCATCGTACGGGAAATATTTTCTAGTTTAATAGACTTTTTTGTTTTTTTGATTTCATGGACTGTGAAAGTCGCTGTCACTGCAGCAGTGGAGGACATTTTTTTTTAGCGTTACCCTGGTAGAAAGTGCCCGACACCCGCTCGACTGTCGATCAGCACCCGATCAGGGAGTAAAAGTAAGACCCAATGACATGTACCCGAGAAGGTGCCAGAGCAGGGACGATGTCGTTACCCGAACTATCGAAAACCCAGTTAAGTAACTAGTCAGGGAGAATTTTGTTAGCCTCATTTCTTCTACCCTGTTGGGAACCTGTTCAGTCTGAAAATATATATCCCGAAAACCACTAACCCGATCGGGCCACTAATCGGGCAAATTGTTATGGGCCCGATTACACTAGCCCGTTTGGACGCCCGAAGTGGCTAAATATATAGGCCTATAGAAGATTGGGAATAATTCGTTGAATTTTGAATTTTTTAGTCCAAAAATTTTATCTTGTATTCATTATATACCCACGAATATATCCTTAAAATATTAAAAAATTTCGTGCAGTAGTTTTCTTTAAAAAAATTTCGAAAAATCATCGTTTTTTCAGGTGGTCACACTAGTGGTCCTCCTTAATCAATAGTTTAATACCTAATTTAGCAAAACCCATGACAACCATTGCATAGAAAAATATTATTTTAGCTCGACAATCAACAATTAAAGTAAATATCAAATACAAAATTCGTGACGCCAATTCTGCGGCCGCTGCAACTGTGACTGTTACTGCAGCTTCAGAGTTTGAATATCCTGAGTGCAACATCGCCAGAGGAACGAGAGATACAAATGTAAAGTCACTTACAAATACGAATGAAATTCCTAAACTCATTATTACGAATGTACGGTCTTTGAGAAGCGAGAGTTCGAATAAATCTGATAGTTGTTGGCTACAATTTTAAAAATAATATTGATTTTTATAAAATCACTTAAAAATTTTATGTTACACGAAAAAGTGTATAAACAATTTTATAAAAAATTTTAGGCCCACAAAAAAAATTGTGAGATATTAAACCATGAAAATAATAATTTCCAAGTTATAGGCAGAGATATTGTTCCAGTTTTTAACAAAATACAGTCGAATCTCGTTATAAAACTAGTTCGAGGATGTAGGGAAAAAAATTCTTAGAATTGAGGTTCCCCCACTATTTTACTTAAAAGTGTTTGCGCTCAAGCCTCGCTATAAGACTATCAACGTTTTGCGTTTTATTTATGTATTCGGTTCAACTCTGCTCTATTATTCAGTGAATCTATTTCATGAATAGTTATGTATAAACAGAATTTTGTCACGCTTTTCCCTTAATTAATTATGTGAAACCACGATATTGTAAGTATTTTTTATGAAAATAAATTACTTAAAGGGGTTCCCCCATGTGAGGGTCTGTTTTATAAGCTTTTTTTAGGAATTTTTTTTGACGACAATGAAAAGATTGAATTTTTAGTTTTTTATCATATTTATTTGTAATATTTCAAGAGTATTTAAAACAAATTTCCAATCGAAATCTTCATTACAACGTACGTTGTAATTATTCACAAATCCTAAAAATTGAATTTTAGCAGACTTCTAAAAAAAGTTTCGAATTTCGTTAATTTTTTTTTAATTTTTCGTTACGAAAAAAATAGTAATACTCAGAATTTTTTGATGATTTTAGTTCACTCGATGCATTTAGGCTTATAAATTAAAACGCTGTTTTTTTGTCTGATAAGCCGATGAGCCGAAATCGTGAAGGAAGTGTAAGCGTACTTTTTTTTCGAAGCGGGTGTCTTCAGAGTGGTACAACTTACGTTGTAATGAAGATTTTTCTTTGAAATTTGTTTTACATACTCTTGAAATATTAATAAATAAATGATAAAAAAAACTCAAAGTTCTGTTTTTTCATAGGTCATCAAAAAAAAAAATTCACAAAAAACGCTTATAAAACAGATCCTTACACGGATGAACCTCCTTAATCTACAATCCATATGTATGTACATTTTATCTCGATTTTAGTCGTACTGTTCATCAAGTCTTATAGCAAAATTTAGGCGCAAAACTTTCATTCAGTTCCGACTGTATTTTATTATATTCAATAGCTTATAACTTATAAAATATTAAATTTACAGTTATTATTCTCAGGATCTTTTTTTACAGCATAAAATTTCCTATGAAAAAAGTATTGGATGCAACATCTCTAATTTAAATATTTGAGCTATTTAAAAGTAATACGTACAAAAAATCAGGATCTTGTTTTTCACTTATGACTGATTTTCTTTTGATAATAAATTTTTTTTTTTCATTATGATTATTACTATTATTATTGATACTTAATTCTTTCAATTCATCAAGTGAAGCTTTGATAGTCAACTCACGACGATGTTGTGCTTCCATTAAAGCTCCAGTGATGCTGCCAATGCTGGAAGCTGGCATTATTGACAAACTATTTGTTAATTTAATTTTCATTGATTGCGATCTAGACCTCGGACGCATTTCGTTTCCTAAATCTGAATTAACAACTTCTATTGCCTAAAAAAAAATTTACTTGGATTTATAAATTTTTTATAGTAAAACATAAAACGATTTATTGAGAGTTAATACTTTGGAATTTAATATAAGTAAAGGTTCCTGAGACTGTGGATCATCTTTAATATTACGCAAACTACTCCAGCGAGTAGGTTCCATAAAATCTTGAGTTCCGTGTATCGTGGATCGCCGACAATCCGAACCAATCATTTTTACTTTCGTTAAATTCGAGTGCTCTGGCAGTGATTTTTTGGCTTTTAATTGACGTCTTTCTTCCAGCACCTCATTTGGATCTCTCAAATGCCACTCGACTGGGTGCATCATCATCATTCCCGCTATTGTATTCAGACTAAGTGCACCAATCAATGCCGCCGTACCTTAATTTATAATTTTAAACGTTTATTTTAAATAATCAACAAACTATTTTATTTATCAATTTCTTTTATAAATAATTTTAAAGAACCTCGAAATCCATAACTGGCCATCATTTGTTTAATTATCATTGGGTAGACTATACCTCCTAAACCAATAATAACTTGAGTTGCACTCATTACCTTAAAAAACAAAAAATATGGCAAAAGAGTCAATCAATGTGAAAAAAAAAAAAAAAAAGAAAAAACATAAAATAAAATATGTATTAACTTTAGGAGAGGCAAAGATGATAAAATATAAATTGTCAAACAATTGCAACGTTTTGTTGTATGGTACAACCTTATAAAGCTTCTATTCGGAGAAAAAAATCGGTCTGTCGGTTGACCTTGCGGGCCAGCCCCAAAACTTCCCGCATATTTCGAGCTCCTTGAGCTCGAAAAATTGTAGTAGATACATTTTCGAGCTCTTCGAGCTCGAAAATACTTTTGTATGCTTTTGTTTTCAAAAAATAACGTTTTTTACAATTTTTTCTACAACGATATCTCTCGAACGAATAAACCGATTGAGACGTTTAAGGTGGCAGTCGACGCGTTTCATTGAGTTCTATAACTGATTAAATTTTGAAATTGATTCATCGAGTCATTTTTGAGAAATTTTCAAAATACTAAAAAAAATTTTTTTTTTTAATTCTTTCGACAACGGTTTCTCTTGAAAGAATTAACCGATTTTGATGTTTGAGGTTGCATTCGACACGGCTTATGAATCTCCAGAGCCCAGTCCATTTTGGAATTAATCCATCGAGCCCGTAAAAAGTTATCCAAAAAAAACATTTTTGAAAAAAGTTTATTTTTGGAATATCTCCGAACGAGCCCTACCGATCAAGCTCAATTTTTGTTCAGCTTCAAGATATTAAAAAACTGCGTCGAATGACACCTTGACGATCAAAATCGGTTGATCCGTTCAAAAGTTATAGATTATAGATATTTACATACGTACGTACGTACGTACGTACATACATACATACATACACTCGGACATCATCTTGAATTTAGTCAGAATAGCTTCCTAGTACCTCAAAACGTCGACATCTGTTGGAATTTCGATTTTCACAAATCGGACTAAAACCAATAACTTCCCGAATTTTTGAAAATTTGCAATTTTCTTAGTGGGAAGTTAAAAATATCGATAACTCAAATTCTTTTTAAATTTAAAATGGAATGACTATGTGATTTTTTTCTATCTGTCAAAAAAATGGAATTATTGCAGATTTCAATACTATTCTTTCAATCGTTTCAAACCATAGAAAAATAAAACAAATTTTATTAACTCCGTGAGATATTTTCTCATCATTATAGTAAAGTAAGTGGTCAGAATTTAAGGAATCGAGTCCGATTGGCGCAGTTCGGGGGTTTCCGTTGAGGATGCACTTGCGTTTGTGATGTATATGTGGAGTGTGTATACAAACAGATGTTATGAAGTTAATTTCAATCTAGTCGTTTTTAATTTACATAAGTAAATATAAAAATAAGTTAATTTAGTATTAGTTTATAGTGAATAATATTAATTATTGAAGGACACAAGCTGGCAGTTGATAATTTGAAAATTTTATGGAAATAATAGGCTTTAATTATTTTAATGTTAAGACGATAATAAGAATCAAAGACTGCTCTTTGTATTTTATGTCTATAGTCATCCTGACGAAATCTTGGGATTTTTTTCCCATCACGGTTTCTTCCCCCACCCTTTAAATGTTAGTTTTAGAGGCTTTGCGCATGCGCTCACTATAATATTATGCTGGTGGGGGAAAGAACTGGTGGAAAAAAAATCCCAAGCTTTCATCGGGACGACTATACACGGAAAAAAATAGATAGGAATGGTTACTGTGCTACACAAGAATGATCGTAAAGTATATAGAAATTAATCTTAGCACATTGCTAGTTATCGTTATAATAGGAATGAGTCGTTTTTACATACGAATGAGTACGATCCAACATAGCAACCATTACTATGTGTTACACATTATGTCAAAAACGTGACTGGTTATTAGGGTGGCGCAAAAAAACCGACTATTTTTTTTTTTTCGATCTCACATTAAAATATGCAAGTTTTCAATGATTTAAGAACCCTCTCCAAAAATCAGCACGATCAAAAATTTTTTAGAGGTCGCTCACGAATTTCGAAAATTCAAAAAACAATTAAAAATCGATTTTTTCTTTTTTTTAAATTTTTTTTCTCATTGCGGCATATATTAATACACCAAAAATTAATAAGTCCCTCAAAATTTCAACTCAAAATATGAATTTTTAAAGGTCGCTCAAGAATTTCTAAAATTTTTCAGTTCAATATTTTTGATGTTCCTGAGCGACCTTTAAATTTTAATATTAAGACTTGATTTTGATATCACTTTTTATCCATTTCATAATGATTAAAAATTTCTAACGAGACAATAAAAAAATTAAAAATAGCGCAATAATTCTGATTTTTAAATTAATCTATATTTTAAATTGAAGTTTTCATAGGATTTGGATATTTTCAGAAATAAGATAAAGTCGTTGTTGTTGGCTAATTTTATTTATTCTTTGTTAACTGCTGTTAAATTATTTATTAAATTTACTTTATTTACACTAGGATATATTTTGTGATTCTCCTCCACTACTTGTAATACTCTTTGCATTTCTTCCTCGTTCTTGACGAATTGAATATATGATTGCATTAATGCGACACCGCGCTCAGCTGTATCATTTACTGTTTTCAACGCACAAACGATGTTCAAACTTTTTAAATAGGACTCATTCGAACTCCAAGTACTAGGATGGGTTGTTAAAAAGCGTTTATCTAGATTCAAAGCTTCAAAAAAATAATTCGTATTTTTATTTACAAAATGGTATATTTCTTTCGCTTCAATATCAGACTCATCAATTGTGATACGATTTACTGGTGATTTACATTGATTTTTCAAAGCTAACACCATTTTTATTTTTATTTCAACTGAGATATCACGATCAAAGAACGCTAGTCCAATTAAATGATCACTAAGGTACCATAAATGTCGAGAAATACTGGTTAATGCCGCAGAAGCTAATTTTTCATTTTTTTCTTTTTTGTACTGCACGAGGTCTTTTAATAACTGTAAATCAGTTCTTGGTGCTGTTGTAGGACTTTGACAAAGGAACCAAACTTTTAAATATATTTCAATAATGAATTCATTGAACGTTTTGAGCTTGTTTAACTCAGATTTAGATAACCGAAATTGTCCGCGAAAAATATATATTTTCAAACAGTATATTATTTTACTCATCCATCTAGCTCTGTGGTAAGCACCCGGTTTATATATCGGAAAACCTGTAGTTTCACCAAGATAAACCAACGATAACATTAATAATTCCCTGTAGTCGTCTCTAGGTTGTTGATTTTTTAATTGGTCATAAATAAAATTCTTAATTTTAGTTCTGTTTTCTATATTTCCACCTTCAAATTTAGTTTTATCTATTGTCGGCCATTTTTTTTAAAGCGTTCAAACAATTTTATTTGAGGACCACTAACTGCTGGTTCCAATTCTGACGAAAATATTGCAGTTAAAATTAATTCTAGAATATGATGCCTGCAAGCAAAGTGAAGCATTTTTTTATCCAATTTTTTTTCTAAATAAGCACAAGCTCCTTCATTTTTTCCTGTGTTACTGGCTGTCGTATCGAAACACAATGATCGAACTTGATTACTCAAATTCCAGTCAGAGATTACTTCAAAAACAGCCGTAGCTTGATTAATTCCTGTTGATCCATCAATTTTAGGAATAGCTAAAAGTTTAGTTATTCCTTGCCCTGAAACCAATATAGCCAATCTATCCTCAGATTCGGAGAAATTTGAACTTTTCATCAATTTAGAGTCCCAATGTATTGTGAGAGCTGTATCGGGTTTAAAAGACTCTCTGATATATTTCGCTAGTTCCTCTCGATGTTTTTGACGCGTTCGACGAACTGTATCTTTACTCAGATTAATCTTTGATATATTTTGTTTTAAAGATGCGGATGTTGCGGCTAAAATAAGTGTTGCTTTACGGTTTGATGTCTGTGTTCGGTCTAACATAGATGTTAAATCTGGAGTTATGAGATTAATTTTTTTATCATCTGAATTTAATTTTTTTCTTTTCTGTGGAGGGGATGGATAAATTTCATGTGACGATACACTCAATTGTGATGCGTTACTTCCTTGAGATAATATTAAAGTTGAACCTAAATTCTCAGACAATGGAGTTCCTTCTGCTTGAGTATATGGAGTAGAGTTTGACAGCCTATTCATTTGAGCTATTCGGAGTTCACAGTCAAATACGTCGCGTAAAGAATTTAAAAACAATTCTTCATTTTTTCGTTGAGTTTTTGAAGTCCTCAAACGATTTTTTTTTAATTTTTGCCACGAATCAAAGTGTTTTTTTATTTTTTCTTTGATGTGATAATCCTTGATAATAACTCTTGATTCCCAAATTTGTATAATTCTCTGAATAGTTACATTTAAACTATCAGCAATTGTCAATTTATTTTCATAATGCTGATATAAAAAAAAACTTAAGACTTGAAGATTGGATGGAAATTGAGTACTGCTTAGTTTGTCGTGATACTCTCCAATTAGCCATTCACCAGGGTTTTGTGTTATTTTAGATCTTAAAGACAGTTTTGTGCTCATTTTAAATCTATAAAAAAATATATATGATTAGACTAGCAATCTTAAATAAAAGCTCATATTTTTAAGTTGAAATTAGAATAAGTATGATAAAAAAATCAATTTCATGTGATAATTTGATAACATTGAAATATTTATGGGTATAAAAAAATGTTTTGAGGTTAAGAACAGAAGTAAGTAAATAACACATAATTATTATTGGTGCATACCTGTTAGATTTGTAAATTTTTCACTTCTTATAAGTAAATTATTTATGCTGATATTATATATGATACCACTTTAAATTAATAATTAACAAACATATTATTACTGAAAAAGTTTCACCAACGGAAACATCGAAAGCTCAAGTTAAACTAACGTCTAACGTTTTAAAACCATTGTTAACGAATAATTTCATTAATCGATAGTAGTGACAAAATTGTACATAGTTACAAAAAAGTAAACTCAATATTTATTTGAATCGAAAAGAAAATTGAAGAGAAGTGGTAGTAGCTGCCACCTAGAGAAAAAAAATCTTTGGCAACTAAAACTTTAAAATAATTTTTTTTTAAATATTAGAGGACAAAAAAATTTCAGACCAATAAATCAGAAAAATTTTGACGATATTGTTTTCAAGAATTAGTTTACTCATAATAAAATTTTAGATCAGCCAATCGAGGCTATTTGCCAAGCTAATAACTCTTCAATAACATTATATAGTACGGAATTTTTGAGAAAAAAAAATGATAATATGATGAAATTAATTTGGTGTTCATTCAAAATAATATCAAAATAATAAATATTACACTGATAAATTGTGATGTACTTCCACACAATACGTTCTCTAATAACAATAGTGGACTGCTTATGATAATTTAAAAAAAAAAAAAAAGATTAGTATCTAAAAATATCCAAATCCTATGAAAACTTCAATTTAAAATATAGATTAATTTAAAAATCAGAATTATTGCGCTATTTTTAATTTTTTTATTGTCTCGTTAGAAATTTTTAATCATTATGAAATGGATAAAAAGTGATATCAAAATCAAGTCTTAATATTAAAATTTAAAGGTCGCTCAAGAACATCAAAAATATTGAACTGAAAAATTTTAGAAATTCTTGAGCGACCTTTAAAAATTCATATTTTGAGTTGAAATTTTGAGGGACTTATTAATTTTTGGTGTATTAATATATGCGGCAATGAGAAAAAAAATTTAAAAAAAAGAAAAAATCGATTTTTAATTGTTTTTTGAATTTTCGAAATTCGTGAGCGACCTCTAAAAAATTTTTGATCGTGCTGATTTTTGGAGAGGGTTCTTAAATCATTGAAAACTTGCATATTTTAATGTGAGATCGAAAAAAAAAAATAGTCGGTTTTTTTGCGCCACCCTACTGGTTATCATGTTCACAGTCACCATTCGCTTTCCAGACAATACAGGTTCCATTCAGCAGCCGATTTGTTACTATATAAAATAGATATAGGTCCTGTGTGGAGATACTAATGACTCCCCGGACAAACACGTTTTATTATCGTTCAGTATAGTAACCATTCCTGTGCTGGACAGGAACTGTTGCTTTCAGTCACATGTCCGATTACTGTTTAGCGGGAACTAATGTTGTAAACAGTAGTCAGACATGTGACTGAAAGCAAAAGTTCCTGTCCAGCACAGGAATGGTTACTATACTGAACGATAATAAAACGCGTTTGTCCGGGGAGTCATTCGTATCTCCACACAGGACCTATATCTATTTTATATAATAACAAATCGGCTGCTGAATGGAACCTGTATTATCTGGAAAGCGAATGGTGACTGTGAACATGATAACCAGTCACGTTTTTGACATAATGTGTAACATAGTAATAATTGCTATGTAGGATCGTACTCAATCGTATGTAAAAACGACTCATTCCTATTATAACGAAAACTAGTAATGTGCTAAGATTAATTTTTACATACTTTACGATCATTCTTGTGTAGCACAGTAACCATTCCTATCTATTTTTTTTCGTGTACTATTTGTTTCGTTATCCAAAATTAGAATTTTGTTCATTATAGAAGTACACTAACAGAGCAACACCATTAAAAAGTTAATATAAGATTACATTTTACTAATTTCAAGACATGTAAAAGTACTGTCCAGTTAATTATTACTAAGTTTAAATATTGTTTCGTATTGTTTAAAAAAATTTAATTTAACGTAAATGAATTGGAACCAAATATTATTCTTAAATAAATTAATATTTTTTTTAAAAAGAAATTTATCTTATTTCAAATTAAAGGGGCTATTAAGCATACGCAAAAGACGTGAGTTCTTCTCATCGCAAGAGTAATGATACTAAACCGTTTCACGAGAGTGATGAAGGGTTAAAAACATGAGTTAAAATTACTAAATTTATATTGTAAATTTAAAACGTTATTGAAATTGTTTAATTTTGACAATTTTATTTTTATTTACACGGAGAAAAAAAAATAGTTCTAATTCCTATGTAGAATGGTAACCATTACTATGTTACATAGAAACGCGGATTTTTTAGCGTCGAGAGTCACCGGGCAGAGTAATCCCCCCCATTCTATATAGTAACGGTGACTATGCTAGCATAGGACTGATTACCATTCTACATTGACGAGAGAACTATGTAAATGGACACCACTGCAATGTTACCTAGTAACGTTTACGATCTTTTATTTATTTCATTTTTAGTAAATAAGGTTATGACAAAACAAATAACTCTGGTTACTATAAATAGATATATGTAGAAATTGAATTAATCTATTGAAATAATTAAGATATTGCTCAAAAAGAAATATCATTTTTTGATAACAGATAAATAATAATTAAATAAATTAAAATATTTAATAATATACATCGCACATATACATGCATACCCATACACATAAGTTACTGCGCAAACGTCCGCGCATGTTTACTTCCTTGTCTCACTTATTAAACTGTAAGGACAGCTATTCCAGCATAGGACTCAGTACCATTCTACATAGCCCTGATTCCTATGCTAGATGGCGATTTTTACTATTTTAGTTGTTTCAATGTAGCATAGTAATCATTGCCAGAAAAATGGTAATGAGTCCTATTCTACATAGCATTATTTACTATTTTACAAAAAATTAGTCTGGTTACTATGTAACATAGTAATCATTACTATTTTTTTCTCTCCGTGTATATTTAGAAATTTTTATTATTCGGGTATGCCAATATAAACTGCAATAATAAGTTTGACTGTATATTTATTGAAATTTACTATTCAATATAATAAATTTTACTAACCAGTTTAGTAAATTTTACTATATTACAATAGAATTAAATAAAATTATCATTTATTAGTTTTTCAACTTTTTATTATTATTATGGTTCTTTTATGACATGTGTATCGGAAATTTCTTGGAATTTCCGGATTAGCGGATACCACTTCTCCGTTAAAAAGTAAACTATACGCATGCGCTCTTACATCACATGAGTGATGCAAATATAAATAAATACAGATACATACAAGCATGTAGCATTGGGTGGGAGACAACGTAGCTTGTAGTGGGAGTCGATTCAGGGGAAGTTCCGAGATAATGAAATTCGAGATAATGGAGTAAGATCATATACTTAAAAATTATTTGACTCGATCGAGATTCGAACCCTGATCTTCCGCGTGTAAATCCTGTCCTCAGTCTGTCAGTCCGATATCTTCTTTGAACGAAGGTACCTTGAACTTGTAATACAAATTCGTATACATTGTCCCTACCAATTTAAAATTTTATCGATTTGCTGTGCAAAAATTACAAATCGTTAAGTAATTTTTAGTTGCTGTACAATATTTGATGTATATTTTAGTTAATTTTTATACTTTTACAGCATAAGAACCGTTAAATCATATAATTAAATGCACTACTCAACGTTTAGTAATAATTTAATTGACTATTTGTAAACATTGCTGTTCTATTAATAAAGAATACGAATGAATTAGTAATAAAAGTAATATTTTCAAGACTTGTTTTCTCTGTGTATATATAAGGTAAAAGACCCTGTTGTTGACCATGACCCTGTTTCTGACCTTTTCAACTTTTTTCTAACTTATCTAAAAAACTATAACTTTAATAAGAAAATTTATTTTTTCTTAATTTATAATAATCTACTTTGAGCCTAATTAAAGACAATTTAAAAAACATAAAAATTATTAACTGAATAAAAAAAAATGATTTAGTCGTAAGTGGCTGAGGAAGCCATTTTTTAAGTGTAGTCTAAACAGCTGACATTGAAAGGTGCGACAATTGAATCTGTGCACTAATTATCATGTCAGTAAAAAAATTCAATTAAAAATGTATGGATAGATCAATATTTAATTAAAATTCATTTTAATATACGTATAAAACATATTAACATGAGTTTTGTTGCTAAAATTTGAAGGTCAATAACTAGGCTCAATTTTAAAGGAGTGATGAAGTTGTTGACCCTCACACTCTAACCTACTACGAACGAGGTTATCTATTTAATTACATGTCTATAAAATGTAAAAATAACAATATTCATAATTTTATTAAATTTTTTTTAATATTTTTTATAATACAGGTATAAATTGACATTTAATATTCATTTTTATAAATAAAAGATTATATTTAGATCTTGAAAGTATATTTTTGGAGTGATGAATTGGAGGAAAAAAAAATAAACCAAAGTAATTTTAACAAATGATTTTAATTTTTTCATTTCTGTAGTGTTTTATAGCATGATTAATTATTTATATTTTAAATATTTAAAAAAACTATGTATTTGTTATAAAAAATATTTAATTTATTCATCTAAACAACAATTTTAGTTTATTCAAACTTAGTAAGTACTTCATAATCATGGCTTAATGTGAGGGTCAGAAACCAGGCCATTGTGAGGGTCAGAAACTGCGACCTGAAGAATTCTGACGGTCAGAAACTGGGTCACCAGAAGTCAATTTTTAAAACCTCAATTTAAATTATTAATCAATTCAAATAATTATTTTATGCATAAGACTTTATTTGACAAATCCTAAACTAGTTGATAAAATTTCTTTTTTCTCATTAAGTTAAATCTTACATTAACTATTATAGTATAACCTCAACTAGCACTCTTAAAAGGTCAGAAACTGGGCCCCTTACCTTATATATATATATATACAAAAACTACATTATTTACATTTCTCATTCATGGGAAGTTCGCTATCAACATTATTTTTATGCACGTGTTTGCCTTAAATTCAATCTTGCAAAGCAATATAGGGGAGCCTGGGGCACGAAGGCCCTCCTGGGGCACAAAGGCCCCCTTCAAAAATTAGGCAAAAAATTTTTTTTTTATTTTCCGTCAAGTTTTGACCTCTATAATTCTTTTATCATATTTTAGGCCAATATGTGGGGTAAAATGGGCCACTTAAAAAAATTATTTTTTTTTCATTTTTCGTCAAGTTATGACCTTTATGGTGTTTTTATTATATTTTAGGTCAATATTTGATATATAGGGCAAAATGAACCACTCAAAAGAAAAATTGTAACGAAAAAAAAATTTTTTTTTTTTCCGTTAAGTTAATGGTTTCGTGACAATTTTTTTTTAATGGTCCATTTTACCTCACACGTCACATATTAGCCTAAAACGGCATAAAAACATTATAAAGGCCATACTTTGACGGAAAATGGAAAAAAAAAAATTTTTTTCGTTACAATTTTTTTTTTGAAAGTGGTCCATTTTACCCCACTATCACATATTGGCCTAAAATATGATAAAAAGATTACAGAGCTCATAACGTAACGGGAAATAAAAAAAAATTTTTTGCTAATAATTTTTTGGGGAAGGGGCCTTCGTGCCCCAGAAAAAAAAAAAAATTTTTTCGATTTTTTGTAAAATTTCGACTGATTCTTCCGATATAGACGGAAAATAAATGAATTTGATGGTTAAAAGCCACAAAAAGAAGAAACCAACTTAAGGGGGCCTTCGTGCCCCAGGCTCCCCTACGCAATATACATAAGCATTAGACTCTTAACCATTAAATAAATGAATATCTAAGTAATTACTAAATGTCAAGTTGGTTTTGTAGAAAGAAACCTGATCAAGTTGTAATAATGCAAATATTACTGGGGAATCCGGTGTATTAGATTGGAGTATAGATTGTAAAAACCAGTTTTTGAAATTCAAAATTATACAAATTGCAATCCCTGCTGTAATTTTTAAATTTAATACAGTTATAAAAATACTGAAATTTAAGCAGAAAGTTTGATTGCACCGAGAGAAAAATATCGTCAGAATAACTATCCAATGTATCCTCAAATGACGTATTGTCAGAATAACGATTCGTATACACTGAAAAAAATAATCGCTAGCAGCTAGCGATTATTTTCTTTAGCAGCTAGCGATTTTTAATCGCTAGCTGCAAGCGATTATTTCGCTAGCAGTAAGCGATTTTTTCTTTAGCAGCTAGCGATTAAAAATCGTTAGCTGCAAGTGATTATTTCGCTAGCAGTTAGCGGTTTTTTCGCTATCAGGTAGCGATTAAAAATCGCTTGCTGGAAGCGATTGTTTCGCTAGCTGCTACAGATTTTTTCCTTGTAGGGAAAGGGGGGCAAAATAAGCCTCTTAAAATTCTGGATGACTTGAAATATTTGGGGGTAAAATGGGCCCCCAACTTTTTTAACATGAAAAGTGTTTGGGGTGGGGGAGGAGCAAAATGGGCCACTGAGGCAAATGGTCCCCCAAAAATTTTTAAATAAGACAAGTAAAAAAAACTGAAGATTTGAATCTTTTTTTTCTTAAGGAATCCATTTTGCCCCACCCCTTCCACCATACCAAACACTTTATATGTCAAAAATTTTTGGGGGACCATTTTGCTTCAGCGACCCATTTAGCCCCCCTTTCCCTACAAGGAAAAAATCTGTAGCAGCTAGCGAAACAATCGCTTCCAGCAAGCGATTTTTAATCGCTACCTGATAGCGAAAAAACCGCTACTGCTAGCGAAATAATCACTTGCAGCTAACGATTTTTAATCGCTTACTGCTAGCGAAATAATCGCTTGCAGCTAGCGATTAAAAATCACTAGCTGCTAAAGAAAATAATCGCTAGCTGCTAGCGATTATTTTTTTCAGTGTACTTAATTTAGGAATACTCTCATATTAATTTAATAATCTATAGTATCGCTAAAATAAAGATACGCACTTAGGTTAGGATGAGTATTCGTTTATTTAGTTTGACAATACGAAAAATAGCCGTTGTAACGATATGTAGTTGCGTTAATATAGGTATCTGTATAGCCAGCGTGAGGATCCGTATAGCTGAATTGGCTATACGTATCGTCGTGCTGGGTCTCCGTATGCCTAAATACAGAGTATGCGTAATAGTTATATCAACGATTCATGAAATGCCTAAAATAAGGATACGGATCGTCATTTTGACGATCCACTCTGAGGATACTCCGTATAGCTGAATTAGCTATACGGCGTATCGTTACTCTCTTAAAATGAATCAGTGAAAAGTGCTGCAAATCAGTGAATCTTCACTGATAAACAGTTATAAACAGTTATAAGTATACCGCTTATTCAAACAGTGGTATACTTATAACTGTTTATACAGTGAATATTCACTGATTTGCAGCACTTTTCACTGATTCATTTTAAGAGAGTAAGTTAACTATACAGCGTATAGCCAGAATAGCGATACGTATAGTTAATCTGGTGACATTTTTCTCTCCGTGTGTTTCAAAATGTAATTTGAACTAAATAAAATTTTGAAATATTATCGACTTTTTATTTCGGAAAGTCTTTTTCTTCAAAAACTATTAATTATTTTTCAAATACAAGAATTTTTACAACATTGTAAAATTTTTTATTTTGGTGCCTAATTCTATCAAATAATTTATTTATATCTCGTATTCAGTATGAAGGTTTTAAAGCAACAAAATTTCTAAATTGCCACAAATTTCGAAATTCAACTTATCACACTTTCATTTTGTACACGAGATATTCTACGTTAAACACAGAGAGGCTTCCCGTGGAATAAAATTCAGAGCTCAAACTCTGAGAAAAATTTTCCGTTCATCCAGTGCCACCTTTCTGAGGCTTACGTGACTATTAATTACAATTAATAAAATCCGGACATGACACAACACAAACCGTTGCAATTTCATAATTGTCTATTTTGATCTTTCATCATAATAAAATTATAAAATAATTTTTAAACTACCTTAGCACGTTTTTTAACAAAAAACGCATTGAAGGTAGCGCTGGTAATTGTATTCATCAATCCAGCACCCATACCCTGTATAAAAAAAATAATAGCCAATTGATAGACATGTGTAACAAAAGCCGACAAAACATTTGGAAAAGCGAACAAAACAGCCGCAGTGATGCTGATTAATCTTATTGAATATTTCTTCAACAATGCGTTTGTTATCACACCTTAAAAAAATAATATTTAAAGAATAAATTATCTCAGTTTAGAGAACAAATCAGCTAGATAAGACTTTTAATTAAATGCATCCGCGAGACAAAAAATTCCGTCTACCTGATACTGAGAAGCTGATCATAAAAACAGAATTAAGTAGCGTCATCGCCGATCCCGACTGCCCAGCAGCTTCAAAGAACTCTCCGAAGACTAGAGGAAACGAAGCTCCTGCGCAGATTGTTGTCACCTAGATTAATTAACATTCGTTTGATTATTAAATCACACGCCCAACTATTTACTATGCGTCTCAATTAATTTTACATAATAAAAAAAAGTAAAACCTGCTTACAATTTTTTATTTAATTAAACGTAATTGCAGATTTATTATCAATTTATCAATTGCTCTAGATAATTATCAAATATTTTTACTTTCATTGCGTGTTTACTTAATAAACACAAGTAAGATTATTTATTAAATTAATTTATCAAATGAAAAAAATACATACGAACATAATAATCATAGCAATGGCAATCATCCATCCCCAGCCACCATCAGGCGCCAAATCTTCAAGTGTCAATTCTTCAGTCTCATCATCCAAATTGTTATTAATATTTTTTTCAAGTAATTTACTACTTTCATTTTCATTGTTCGTATATTTTTTATCACTTATTTTATCACACTCACGCATTATAAACAATAAATATATATGTATATAATTATTTATTAGATGTATTTAAATGAAAATTAAATTTTATAAAAATGATAAGGAAGTATAATAAATTTGAGGCGCTCAGATGTAGAGATCGCCTTCGACTGAGGCTTCAATAATCTGAAAATGCGACATTGTGGGTGACAGTAGACAAGTCGTATTATTGTGTTGTTAAGTTTTTAAAATAAAAATAATTAGATCGTTTATCTTACGATATTTTGGATTTAATTTCATGTGTCTCCTTGTAACTTATGAATTATTGTCGTTATTAAATACTAAATACAGTTATTAACTATCACAAATACGGAAAATGAATCTGTGTAATTTAATCTTTTATAAATATTTATAATAATGATAATTAAATTCTATGTTTTAAAACTATTTTTAACTAAATTAATAAATCTTTTATCTTTTTCATTTTTACTAACGATAAAATTATATTTTATCTTTCCATTAATGGTATATTTATTTTAAATAAATAAATCAATGACACTACTTATTATGTTGTAATTAAAATTTTGTAATTTTTATTATTTCAACTTTTATATTTCGTAATATTTTACTTATTATTTTTATTTTATCTCAAAAATATCACTGACTTTTTTTTTTATTACTGTAAAGATACGATTTATAAATAAAACAATTAATATTTTAATATTGGATAATTTATGGTCTATGGAAAATAACAAACGCGTTGCTTACTCTAAGATTAGTTTAAATAAATTTTTAAAAAACGACTGAGCGATTTTTAAAAAATGTACGTATTTATAGCGGGATAATTTTTATTTTCTATTTAAATAAAAATAAAAAAAATGAAGGTTGTGTATATGTTAATTAAGTTATTGATTTAAAGAAGATAATGAGATACGTTATCATATAACTATTTAAAATGAAAAGATAAGTCTGGTATGACGAAAGAAGCGTTCAGCAGCCTGTTATGTGTATCCAGTATTAAATTAATTGGTGAGTTTGAAGGTACTTGTTATTATAAAATCATAGCAAACAAGAACAAAAAGAAGATTAAGAGGAAGAGGCAGAAGAAAAAGAAGAAGAAATTTTATTATATTTTGACATATTCGCCGTGAATATGTCGCAGAAAAAAACTGTCAAGGATGAGGAGAGATCTCAAGCACCCGATGGTGGCTGGGGGTGGTTTGTTTGCCTTGGCAGTAGCCTTATTACGGTAATTTTTAATCTAATTAATATTGTTTTACTGATTTAACAATTTTGATTATTTTTAGCTGTCACTGAGGTCACTTGAACCTTCATTTGGTCTTATATTTCATGATTTATTGACAGATTTGAAAATTGATTCTACTAAAATGTCAACGTTTCCTAGTGTTTTTGATGCATGTGCAAATTTTTCAGGTACTTTTTTTTTTTTTTTTTTATATAAAAAACCCCCCGCATGAAAATACTATATATGATGAATATATACAGAAAAATATATAATAAATATGAGACCATACAAGTGGCCGAAAACAATATATATTTTCTTATATCTGTACTTGTATGGAAGCTGTAGACTACATATACAACTCATTATATATATATGATAGTAAGCTTACAAGCTAATACACATACGTATCACATATATTGAGTATGTATGCATTTTTATTTGTTTTCATATATATTGAAGTTGTATGGAAATATATGAAATCCTATGAGAAAAAACATACATAGAAATATATATAAAATCGGCCAAAATTTATATATAGTTCTATATAAGATTTTATGTATTGTCACATATATATGTATATCTGTAACATGTATTTTTTAATATATGGTAAACCTATATATGATATTTTCATGCGGGTCAATACTTGATCAGAGAACTAGTACTCGATCACTCCATATATTTATATATCTATATTTAGTGAAATTTAGTTATAGATATAAGAAGACGTGAGTGATCGGGTACTGGGTCTTTTACCTTATTATTGGTGGAAAAATTAAAAAAAAAATTTTGTTTTTTAGGTATTTTTGTGGGGCCATTATTGAACAAATTTTCATATAGAAAAGTTGCAGCAGTTGGAGCTGTACTTTGTTGTACTGGATTGACACTTACGTCATTTGCTAACAGTGCTACACATATTCTCATTACTTACAGTATTTTAAATGGTAACGAATAATTTAAATACTTATTACTTAATAATTATAAATTTTTTTTTATTAATATTAATTGAAGTATTTAAATCAACAATCACTTTAATAATTAAAAAAAAGTATAGGAATTAATAAATATTACTTGGTACTTAAATTATAAGAGTTGATTGTTAATATAAACTGCACATTATATATATTAGGTAATTGAAGTTCGTTTTAATTCTTAATGATAGTTTTTAAATAATTGGCAAAATTAACTTTTACATAATTACATAATTAAACTCAAAGTTAGTAAATATCCATTCTGGTCACTTAAGTATTTTTTGGCTGCACAGAAAAAATTTTCTTGACGCAAAATATTTTTATGCGCTTCAATAAAATTTTTATTGACTCCAAGAAATATTTGCTCTATAAATTAAAAACAAAAATTTTTTAGGACTAGAAAATTTTCTTGCAGCAAAAAACTTTTTCTAGTTCTAAAAAATTTTTTGTTTTCAATTTATAATGCAAAATATTTCTTGCGCCCAGAAATCCTTTTATTCTATGTAGTCTACAATTAAATTAAAGTTTCTAAAAATCATAAATTTCTTTAGAGTTGATAATTTTTTTTTTTGTAGTTTATCTATAAAAATCAGAAAATACACAAAATTTACCTAAAATTGTTCTATAAATAATTAAAATTTTAATGATATTTAAAAAAATAAAGTATTCTCGTGTACAAAATTCTAAAGAGAACACAAATGATTAATTTAAAAAAAAAATTTTAATTCTGTAACTTTACAATTTTTAATTTTTAATTATATAAATAATGGAATTAATATTAACAAATTTATACTCTGTTTACAGTATTTTAACTTAATTAAAAAATATGTTTATTGACTTTTGATTTATCATCTTTTATGTTAAGCAATTATTTGATTGTAATCAAAGTGATATAGATACTTTTAAGTACTTTAATTAATAATTGTTAATGAATTGATAATCATCTTTAACAAGAGGAAGGGGAGGTCAGATGGTACCCTTGCAATTTTCGCCGTCAAAAATTAGGAGTTAATTCGGAGTAAATATGGGTTTTACTTCAATCTGAATTTACTCCGGTCCGAAGTTTTGGAGTTTAGAAAAATCAATTCGCGTACGGAGTTAATAAGGAGTTTTGTGTTTGCAGAAGAGTGATTTCGAAATGATGTAAATTTGATTTTAAACCACATCCATTTTAATTCCAAGTTTTAATGTTAAAATAAACTTCCCTGAGTGGATTTTGCTCCAGGGGTTAAATAAATAAAAAATCATCTGCTTCGTATTCACTCCCAATTCACTGCAGATTTAATCCGCGTTCATAAATTTTTTACAGAGCCTATAAGGCACCGAAATTTTTTTTTTAAACTGTATAGCAGATAGGAATCATGGGATAATTTTGACTATTTTACAAAAATTTTGAAGTCTGAATTGAATTTTTGACTGATGCTCATATGACCCCATATTTTAGATTTTCAATTTTTACAGCTGAATCCTATTCCCTCTAAATACTTATTTGAAGATAAAAAAAAAGTAGAACAAGTAAAACAACTCAGACTATTAGTATTTTTATCTTAGAGACCTCCCCTCCCTGTCTACCTTAATTTTGATTCATAAAGAATGAACTATTGTTTAAGGTATAGGAAATGGGTTGGCAATTGCATCATCATTCATAGCATTGAATACATATTTTGATAAGAAACGTGGTCAAGCTGTCAGCTATTCATCTGCTGGTACAGCCATCGCAATGATGATCGTTCCACAAGTAATTTTAATTCAAATTTATTCATTTATTATTATATACAAAATTAAATAATAAAATTATATTTAGGCAGGTCATTTCCTACTTGGGCTCTATGGATTCAGAGGAACCATGATGATAATTGGCGCCTGGACAATGCATTCTATTGTCGGAGCTTGTTTATTACGACCTCTTGAAACCAAAACCTGTAAAAAAATTTCAATCGTCAAAGTAAGTTAATAATAATTTTTTTTTTAACTTCCCTCTATGAAAATTTAAAATTAAAAAAAAAAAGGAAAGTTGTTTTAGTTTATTGTTAATTTAAATAATCAAATATTGATATTGTTGATATTAATTTACAGATTGAAACAAACAAAAAAATTTGCGATGAAACTGAGCTGCCGCTGATGGAGAAAACTGGGGCAGAAAAAAATTTAAATGAATCTCTTAGTAAATTAGATAACAAAAAAGGCCAAAAATGTTTGACTTTTTTAAAAACGTTTACTGATATATTTAATTTAGATTTATTAAATAATTACACATATTTAAATGTCATTTTTGGGCTAAGTCTATTTGCTGTTTCTGAAGTTAATTTTAAATTAGTGACACCATTTTTTTTACGTGATACTATTGGTATGTATAATTATTCTCTTTACTCTGTAAAAAATTTTAAGAGTGAACGCGGATTAAATACAAAGCGGATGATTTTTTATTTATATAATCTCCTCGAAGTTAATTTCATTTCGAAAGGAAGTTTATTTTTAAATTAAAACTTTGAATAAGAGTAAATGGTGATTGAAATAATCTCCATTACTCCGAAATCATTTCGCTGAAAAAAAAAACTCCCTATACATGGAGAGAAACTTATGGTAACCGTTCCTCGTACGTTTATGGAATATGAATCCATAACGATACACGCTGAAAAAAAAAATGCTATCATCATCTTGTAGTAGGGAAGTATTACCATTTGTATGTGATAATCATTATCATGCTTTTATGTTAACTATTGGTTTTTCGTACAGTAATAATTACTATTGCCAATAGTAATAGTTACCATCTAGATAGTAATATTTCTCATGTCTGAAAAATTTTTTAATTTTGCCTTCTAAGATAGTAATGATTATCATCACGGATAAGAATGGTTACCATCTTCGATAGTAATAGTTACCATCTAGATAAGAGTGCTCACCATCTCCGAAAAGAAAAGTTAACTCAAAAGAATGAGACTCTACATGGAGAGAAATTTATAGTAAAAATTACAATATAGTATGGGAATGGTTTCCATAACGTATGGTAACCGGTATTTTTAAAATGTCGGTCATAGAAACGGTACCCATATATATTATAGTAATCATTACTATAATCTTATAGTAATTGTTACCATAACCGTTATCATAATATTATGGTAACTATTACCATAATATACGGTAACCATTACCTTAACTTTATGGTAACTACTACCATAAGATTATGGCAACTATAATCATATATATGGTAACCATTACTTTCATAATATATGGTAAGGTCTTCCATGGTATAGCGGGAACAATGACCATAATATAAAGCGAATAGTTACCATAATATATAGTTTATTCCCATATACACTTAGAAACCGTTGCAATATGGATATAAGATTTGTTCCTGTTTGCTTATGAAACTATTCCTATGAGTATGGTAATCATTACCATAGTTCTTTCACATGCAATATGGGAACTGTTACCATACTTATGGGAATTGTTCCCATATTTATGGGAACTTTTCCCAGAAAGTATGGGTCTATATTCCATAATTCCAAGTAATCATTACCATAACGGTATGGGATATTTCATAAACGTTCTAGAAACAGTTACCATAAATTTCTCTCCGTGTATGGGAACCATTCCTGTAATTATAATAGAAGTTTCTATGTATTATGGTAATGATTACCATACTCATGGAAATAGTTCCCATAGTCGTATAGGAATAATTTCTACATCCACATTAGAACGGTTCTTAGGTGCGTATGGGAATAAGCCCTATACTACTACGATAAACGTTACCACATATTATGATAATAATTTTTATAATGTCTGGGATCTATTACCATAATATTATTGTAATTGTTCCCATAATATGAGCAATTTCTATATGTTATAGTAATCGTTACCATATTATTATGGTAACCACTACCATAGTATCGTGGTAATTACTACCATGATATTATGGTAACTTTTTCCATAGATTATAGGAGTAATTGCCATATAGCATGGTAATCTTTACTACAGTTTATGGTAACCCATATAGATAAGAATGGTTACTATAATTTGTATGGGTGGCATTCCTATAATCGGTATTTTAAAAACCTGTCACCATACGATATGGGAACCATTCCTATAATATATTGTAATTGTTACTGTAAATTTCTCTCTATGTGTATTTATTCCATACGCAAAGTAATTTTTTTAGAATTCACTCCTAATTTTTTACAGAACAAAGAAATTAATAATAATTAAATTAATTAATTAATTAAAGATATATTTATAAATAGGAATGTCTGAAGCTGAAGTTGCATTTTGTTTATCACTGACAGCGTTTACCGATATTTTGTCTCGATTATTATTACCTATTATTTATGACAAATTTGGATTTAAAAAAAGACGTTTGTTTTGGGTAAATGTACTGTGTCTCGCTATTGGTAGATCTGGTAAGTTATTAATTACTCATACATTTATTTATTAGTAAATGAATCTTTAATAATATTATTGTTACAGTTTTTGCCGAACGTACAAAAGGTATCTGGCTCTATGCAATCCTGGTTATAAATGGGTTCATCCGAGGAGCTGTGATACAAAATTTGAATCTCTCAGTCTCGGAAACATGTCCACTCAAGAGTTTGCCGCATGCGTATGGATTTTATATGGTATCAAAAGGAATCTTTTCACTGGTATTCAGTCCGATCGTTGGTAATTCATTTTTTCCGTCACTAATATCTATAAATTAATACTAGTTAGATAATTAAAACAAAAAAAACTTATTTTAGGATACATTCGAGACTACAGTGGTAGTTATAGAATTTGTTTACACTCAATGAATTCATTAATTGTTGTATGTTTCATTAACTGGGGCATTGAGTTTGCATGGGAAGCCATCAAAAGTAGAAGAACAAATCAAGAGAAAAATGAAATAATTAGTTAAATTAATAAATAAATAAATTAATTAATAAACCAATTAATATTTATATTGTTTTTTATACATTGTATATTATTATAATTATTTAATAAAAAAATTTTGTTAATAATTATTTTTAAAAATTTATCTTTCACTAAGTTAATAACTAACTTATTAATTAATACTTTTTTAAAAATAATCTGACATTAGAATTATGAGAAATAATTTTTTACAATTAAATTGAAAGGATATAAATGAGTACATGCCACACTAACCGTGTTCTTGACATAACTTTCACCGACTGCAGTAGCTGCAGTTAACTCAATATTTATCTATAAAATTGTTAACTTGTATTCAGTCACAAGTTTCTAAATCTCTCGCAACGTATAATCGATAACAGTAACAATTATTTATTAGCTAACGACAAAAGTTGGATTTGAATAATTTATATAATTGTTAATATGAAAAGTACTAAATTAATCAAATGTTGCGTTTAATAGAAAAACAATTAATGAAGTTTTAAAAAGGATTGAGTATGCAAACATTGACTCGCTTTGTACATTTAAGTGTCCGTGGATTTCATTGAGTATGTAATGATAAGTCACGTGCTAGAAACACATAATCTTTGAACTATCATTTTGCGTTCAGTTCTTACAGTTTACTCGCCGAGTTAACTATCCATTATCCATCCATATTTTTTTATGCCTAAACAATATTTGAATTAGAAATTTTTATTTAAAAATAAAAATGTTGGATAAAAAAGTTAAAAAAATAGAAAATATTTTGAAAAAAGATTTTTTGCCGCCCGATGGAGGATGGGGCTGGATAATTATTTTAGCTGTTGGTTTTTCAAATGTAAGTTTATTATTATTATTATTTAAAATGTTTTTTTTTTTTTGTTTTTACTATGGCTAATTATTTTAAATAAATTATAGTTTTGTTTATTGGCGCTACTGCAATCATTTGGATTAATATTTCGTGACCGATTTAAACAGCTCGGCATAACGTCATCAGAGACAACAATTATTTTAAATGTTAAGTTAGCAATGATTGCTTTCATAGGTAAAAGAAAAAAAAATCTTTATCAAACAATAAAATTTCTTTGATTTTATCATGATAAAATATCGCGATAATTTTTTATCAGATTAAAAATAAATATATTGTTTATTTTTATATTTAACTTTTATTCATGCAGACGTTAATTTATAACTTTTATTTATCGAGCATGAAAGTCCAAAGCGAAAACGTAAATGAAATTAGCAGATGGACTTTTTAAAACCACGCAATCATTTTCATTAGTGAATTTATTTTTAGTTTTTATTTATCAAAATACTTATGTATAGATTATGATTGATATTTGTGTTGCGATCTCATTATCACGAAGTCAATAGTAAGAATAAATATTTAATATATTTATTCATTTGCAACTAGGTCGATTGTTATCAAAACATTTTTCTGATATATGAAATATCATTATCATTATGAATTATATAATATTTATATACTTTTAATTAATTAAATAGGTTTGGCTAATGGACCAGTATTTAGAAAATATACCTTCAGAAAGGTATCATTGATTGGCGCGTTAGTTGCTGCGACCTCGACAGCTATTTTATCAACAATTACATCATTCAGTGGCTTCCTTATCTTTCTTGGAATCTTTTATGGTAATCATATCTTTGAATAAATCAATATCTTTAATTATTCAATCCAATTTAATTATTTAATTACGCAGTTGGTGTAAAATAAACTAGCTTCAAAGATGTTACGGTAAACTTTAAAATGCGAGACAACCTAGAACTTCAATCTGAACTTCTTTTTAACTTCACTTAAAGGTCATCAGTGTGTGCACTCGAAAACGATAATTTTTAAAGAAAATAATTAAAAACTAAACTACTAGACTAGTCAATATTTTTTTCCATAAATTTATTAGGACTTCTTCAAATCGTTTAGATGACAAAGATATTGAAGAACTTTTTTTTTTAATTCTTACATATTTTATTTAAAAATGGATTCTATCAATTCTAGGTTCCTATAGAGAAGAAACTCATTAGTTTCCGACTTAACTTCATTCCTGTCAAAATCGCATTTGTTTATTATAAATCTCTGAATATTTATCTCATTTTAATGACCAATCAAAATGACAGTTGTGTTTAGAAAATTTTAAAAATAATATGAGTTTCAGTAGAAAACCTCTACAAAACGGTTAACTCCGTGGGCCAACCCCAAAACTTCCCGTTGTTTCGAACTCGGAGAGCACGAAAACGTTGCTATTGATAAATTTTTCAACTCCTTAAGCTGAAAAAACGGTTGAACCAAAAATATATAAATTTCTTAGATTTGATAAAGCAAATCGGTTAAGCAATTTATGAGTTATGCAACAAAAACTTCAAAAAAATTTTTTTTTATTATTATTTTTCGTATAACTTGTAAGCTACTCAACCGATCGACTCCAAAATCTAATCAATTTCAAGTCTTGGTGAACTCTTTCGATTGTCGCCAACGTTCAAATCGATTGATTCGTTCCAAAGATATCGTCGGACAAAAAAGTTTACACACACACACGATCGCAGATGTTCGATGTCAGAATAGCTTCCTATAGGAAGTTCAGAAAATCGGACCGAAATCAATAACCCATACAAAGTCGCCGAGCTTCGAAATTTTCCCACAGATCGGCCGATGCCTGGTTTTCTAATGATTGGTTAACGAATGGCTAACTATACTGGCCCGTGCATGGTGAGTCATTGGCAGCCGTCTTTTCGCTCATAAAAACGGCGCACAATTAACCGCCGTTTGTTGGCCAATGATTTGATAAAATGCTCTTGATACCAAGCTTTGGCCGATGATTGATTGTCACGATTGGCCAATCCTTGCGACTGCCATGCTTGGCATACCGTTATCATCTGATATTTAGCCAATCTTCGGCCGATGCTTGAAAATTGGCAGCCACTCACGGCCCATAAATGGGCCGATTCTTTTTTTTTGTATGGGAACGTCACTTTTTCTGAAAATTTTCAATTTTCATATCGAGAAGTTAAAAAATGTCAAACGAAATTAGCTTCTTTGGCTGGCCCCAGGCGTTAAAAATCCCAGTAGTAATGCAGATAATATGAAAAAAAATTGCGTGGTACGGGACAAAATACGATTTCAGAATTTGAGTGATATCAAGAAACTTCACCCTTAAGGGTATTCAAACAATTGTTTGAAATCGTCTTAGCTCGCCCCGTAATATACTATTTTATAATTAAAACTATTTTAAAAAATAATTGCTCAATCAAAAGAAATTAAGAAATGATTAAAATCGTCATGGTTTATATATATTTACTTTTTTTTTCAACTCTCGTTTTCGAAACGTGTACACTCGATGGCCTTTTAATCTTCGATATAAATTACTTTTGCGTCCATTTTTTAAATGTTTATTTATTTTCTTGCTTATAATAAAACTGAAAGTAGAAAATTTTGTAATTTTGTGCCTTTTTTTTTATATTTTGCTCTGATTTTAATTTTTTTAAGCTTATTTAAGAAGGTTTGCCATCTATTCTCTTTCTCACACACATGTGAACAAACGAAACGGTCCTTGTTGCACTTACATTAGTAAATGGAAATTTCAAATGAGCCGTTCTCAGGTATAAACTGAAATTTCCGAACCGGAAGCATTTCATTCGATAAATAATAACTTTACGCATCGAATGACATATTTTATTTAATTATTTGGGCCTTTATCTATGAAAACGGTTCATTTGAAAATCACCTGTTTCATTCTCTTAAGATTTAAAACAAAGTTAAAATTAATATAATTAACTGTCTCACATTGAAAAGTTAATTGTAATAAAGATTTATTAAACATCTATATACGGAACCAATTTTTTTTACACGAATAATAAATAAGTAAATTTTTAATAAAGCTGGCGGATTAGGAATAACATTGTCAGCAAATGCGTTGGCATTAAATACATATTTTAAAGCAAAAAGGAAAATAGCCGTTGGTTTGAGTTGGACTTGTACTGGATTGGGACCAATAATAATGCCTCAAGTATTTTATTTATTATTAAATTAAAAATTTAATAGCTCGTGTAAAAAAAAATTCGTTCCAAAAATGGTCCAAAAACCTTCATGAGAGTGAACTTCTAAAATTGAACCAATTCTGTACTTTAAGCCGAACATTTTTGGAACTTTGAAAAAATTATAAAGTGAAGAATTTTCAACTGGTGTAGGCTTTTCTGCGCATTTCTTTTTTATATTTTGAACAAAAATAATTTGATTTCACAATTTTTTGGATTTGAAAGACATCAAAAAAAAAAATGAATTACTGAATAATTATGAACATTTTTGACTTTTACCAGAATCATTCAGATTCGAGGCACAAAAATAAAAATGATTTGAAAATAATTATGAACATTTTTTTTCACTTTTTGAATTGTTCAAAAATTGTCCAGAAAATTAGATTGGAACTAATTATGAACTCACAAAATTGTCAATTCTAATCTAGTTGGAAATTTCAATTCTAAGGTAACAGCACCAATTATTTACAGGGATCCAATTATTGACACCCTGTCTTATTTTAAGACATTTAATTACCTACTATATAAATAATAACCGTATAGATTTATTAACAATCTTTATAATTGCAAAATTAAAAAAAAAATTATTGTTAATGAAAAATATCACATATTTATCAATAAAGAAAATTAAATTTATTCGTATCTATCAAAACAGCTTGTGAACGTAAATTTTCTTACCTATTCTGGTTAGAAAAGCAGTCTTTTAAAACGATGATATTTAATTATTTTTCTATCTAATCACATCAAATTTTTTTCTTATAAAGAAATAAAATATGAAAAACTAACAATATGATATATTTGCAGTAAATTTTATGATTTTTAATTTTAAAATAGTGAGTGTCAATAATTAATACGTAATATTGAAGTTGTATTTCATATTGACAGGTTAGTAAACAGCGCCATAACGTCTTTTTTTTTAAACATAAGTTTGTTGCAAGCCTTAGCGACAATTGAATTGTTATAAAAAAAGTGATTAATCGATTTAAATTTTCGTTTGATTAAAAAATATTTGGAATAGTTTCGTGATTAAAATTCGTCCAATTAATTGAATGATAATTAACAAATTAGAAATTATTTGAAGACTTTATTTCTTACATTTAGTTCTACAAATTAATGACGCATGCGCATTATGGGTGTCAATAATTGGAGCAACAGCATGTCAATAGTTAGATCAGTCGAGTTTTTAACCTGTCAATAATTGGTGTATCCTGGTTATTTATTTTATCGCTTGAAATTAATTAGAAAATCTAATTTATTATTATCAAAAAGCGTGAATTTGGTTAGTTAAAAGATTAATTAAGACAATTTTAAAAATCTTAATTCAATAATAATAATGGTTAATAAGGTAAAAAAAATTACATTATAAAATTATTGTGCCAATAATTGGTGCGTTTACCTTAGTTCAAAATTTTTCACACTTCTATAATTATTTTAAAGATCCAAAAATGTACAACTCAAAGTTCAGAATCGTCTCAATTTTCGAAGTTTATTGACGGAAACGTTTTTGAAACATTGTTGGAACGAATGTTTTTCACACGGGAGATGATAAAAGTAATATATTAACAGATTTATTTACCATAGATTATTACAATTTTGATGCCTATTTTCGGAGTACCTGGAACTCTGTTAATTTTAAGTGGAATTTCATTGAACGCAGTCGCTTGTGCATTACTTCTACAACCAGTAATGTGGCATGCTAAAAAAGTATCTAAAGATACAATTGATCAAGAAGATAGTTTACTAATGAAAAAATTTGATGATGAAAATTCGGTAAAGAGAGATAGAATTATTGAAAAACGACTGAGTAAATTTGGTAGCCAATATCTTTATTATGACGACGAAGGAAAGGGGGCGATTGGCATTGATGTAATCACTCCTGGAACTCCAATGATGTCACGTTCTAATGATGGATGGTAATTTTTTAATTTTTTTTATTCGTTACTAATTAATAATTAATATTAACTTATAGGTTTTCTCAAAAACAGACTTCATTGACGTCTTTGTCGTCGAATAAAAATTACAAACATGAAAACTCAAAATTATATCTTTCAATGGGTTCTATAAAAAATTCAAGTCTTTCGACGTTAAATAACGAAAATATGAAAAATAGTAACAGGTAATTTTATTATAATTAAAAAAATTTTTTAAAATTAAATGCAACTCAAACATGCATTTTTTGTATGCGCGGGAACAAAATCGGACTTAAATTTTGTATGCAAGGCTTTAAAATTTTCTTCCATAAACTTGAAAATACTTAATACTGGGAATCTAAAGATAAACATTCAAGTTATAGTTTTTTAATTATTAATTATTAATCAAATTAGTGACATAAAAATTTAAAAAATTTTTATTACCTTACAAAATGCAAGTAGCGCCACATGTGAGATTTAGCTGAACTTTTTCTCCCGTATTCTGACGGCTGATAAAGAAGAAATTTCTATTTACTGACATTCGATATTTAAAAAAAAATATATGAAATGTTTGAGTTGTGTGTTTTAAATTTAATTAATTATATATTTAATTTACTGTAAAATTAGTGAAAATGAAATAGGAAAACTTTCAAAACAATTAAGTATTCCATTAATAATAGTAACGGAAATATTAAATGGAGCTAAAGATGAAAAAGAAGTTGAGGTTCAAGAATCGGAAAAATTAGCGGAAATGGATTCACCGGAGGTGAGTTTGATGACGGACAACAAGAGGAAGATCCGGTAAGGAGCCTCAATTAAAAAAATATACTTTGTATTATTAAAGTTTGCTGATATTTTTTATTAAAATCAATCGCAGAAAAGAAGTTCATGGAAAAAATTTTTCCATGCAGTTGTTAAATTTTTTGATTTCGGTCTACTGAAAGATCACGTGTTTGTAAATATAATCCTGGGAATAAATTTTGCAAATTTTGTTGAAATGAATTTCACAATGCTGACACCATTTATTCTCGCTGATTATGGGTTACAAAAACCACAAGTCGCTGCTGTGATGTCAGTATTAGGCGCCATGGATGTAATTGCCAGATTTTCGGTGCCTTTTATTACCGACAAGATAAATCTTAACAACAGAACATTTTTTCTGATCGGCATTGCTTGTATGGCTGCCGGACGAATAAGTAATTATAATTTATATGAAATTAAACTAAATAAATAAATGATTTTTTTCTATTTCTTTAATTAGTTTTAGCGCATGTAAGCTCCTATGAAGTAATATTAGCCATTGGAGTACTAATAGGATTCGGAAAAGCATTGAGAACAATATTCATGGCTTTAGCTGTCCCAGAACACGTGCCCCTCGACAGATTACCCGCAGCCTCTGGTCTACAATTGGTCTCCAGCGGGATTATTTCATTTTCCTTTGGTCCAATTGTCGGATGGATCAAAGACATGTGTGGGAGTTACTCTTCTTTACTTCATATTATTAATATTATTACTTATCTTACCATTTTATCTTGGACTATTGAAATGTCTTTGCAAAAATTTAATTATAAAAAATAATAAAATAAAATAAAATAATAATACTGGCAAATAAAAAAAAATGGCAGTTAAATCTTTCCATGAATTACTAGTTTTTAATTTTTATTAATTATAATTAAACCAAAAAAATTTGAATAGTGATTTTTAAAAGGGTTCTACTTAAGAATTCACGTGTAACAAAAAATAAAATAGATCAATCGGTTGTGTATTTTTAAAGTTATTAATTTTCTAGCTCACAAATCAATCAACGTATTTTTATGCACGATAATTATTTTTTTAGGAAATTGAACGCTCTACAATAAAAGTCTCTTATCATTTTTGACAAACCTAACTGTTCAAAAGTTATTTGGGCTTAAAATTAAATTTATAATAAATTTTGAGATCTTTCTATTTTTCTGGCGGAACTATCAGTCTTATCACAAAATGTCAGAAGAACTTTTTTGTAAGTAATTTTATTCCTTACAAATTATTACCTATAGAGTTTTTCGAAATTCCGCATTGTTTTCTATTTATTTTCATTTCAATGTCAAGCTCTTAAAATCAATCAGAAAACTATTTTTTTTTAGAGCTTGACACTAAAATGAAAATAAATAGAAAACAATGCGAAATTTAAAAAAATTTTATTCGTAATAAATTGTAAGGAATAAAATTACCTACAAAAAAGTTCTTATGACATTTTTTGACAAGACTGATAGTTTCACCGGGAAATAAAAAGATCGCAAAATTTACTATAAATTTGACTTGACTATTAATTTGAAGTTTAAATAACTTTTGAACAGTTGGATTTATCAAAAAATGATAAGAGATTTTTTTTGTAGAGCGTTCAATTTCCTACAAAAATAATTAGGGTGCAGAAAAATTCGTTAATCGGTTTGTAAGCTAGAAAATGCTGAAAAAAAAAAAATTTTTTCCCGTGTTGTTTAAATAGAAAGTAGAAAAATGGATTGAGGCAAACCTTAATATTATTATTAAGAGCTCGAATCGGTACCAAAATTTTTATTATCAGGTATACTTTCAATTTTCGGATACCATAAAAAATAAAAGTGTTTTTGTTTGAAACACCCTAGTGTTCATATAATTTTTACGTAAGCGAATAAGCGTTAACAGACCACATCTCACTGCTTGGCAATTGAGTTGTGCGAAAATTGTATTTATTGTTCATATTTAATAAATGTATAATGAAAATAAATAAAATTGTTTTCTTAAAAAAAATAATCATTCAAAGTGTTTATTTGACTTATTAATAAATACTGAAAACGTAAATTATAGAAAGTTAATATTATTTGAAACAATATTTCGTTGATTAGATAAAAAGTTTGAATCTTATCACATAGTAACACAGTTGGTCTTCAGTTTATGAACTCAACTCTACTGTGCAGGGTCTATCTAGTTCTTTGATACATCAAGGCGCGGTTTTATATCCCACTACTACTACTATTACTAATATAATAATAATATCTATACACCATAACTATAAGTTGTATAAGTAGATGCTGAGTGTAGACATCAAGACTAAGAAAAGAATAAGAATAAGAATTATTTTATTGACCGGAAGACGTGGCTAATGTGTGCAGTAAGAAAGACATCAGTTTATCACTATCAAAGTAGACTGATCTAATTTATTTATCAGACTCTCGGACACGCGGTTTTTTTATTTCACGTGTAAATATTGCGTTAAAATGAATTTTGTCACCGATACAAGTTTTATTTGGCGGTAATATTTTTTAACTTGGATATGTGAGTGTGTGTGCGGGTGTGTGAATTATCAAGTGGGGGAAAAATTTTTTAATGCAAGGTAAAATGGTCCCCCCTGATGGGGGATGGGGGTGGGTGGTTGCTCTGGGTTATGCATTAAATAATGTAAGTATTTTATTTTAAAATAATAAATTTTTATTAGATATAATTTTATTTTAATACATAATCTTTTGAATATTTTTTGGTAAACATTGTTCGAGACAAAGATATACATTTCTGTTGAGTAAACAGTATGATAATTGACTTTTAATAGTTTTTTATCACTTGGCTTAATCAAAGAATTTATTCCTGACTAATTATCTTTACAAATAATTGTCATTTAAAATATATGGTAGTGTTTAATTTGAATTGATAATATTTTTTTCTCACTTTTAAATTTTAGATAACGGTAATATAGAAGAAATAAAAACTAAATATAGATAATTATATACAAATATTGATAAAATAGGAATTTCAAATTATAAATATAATTTTAATAAAAAGTTTCTTATTTTTTTCAAATTTAGATTATAAGTTTTAATTTATATAATTTGTTCTTTTAAGATTTTGAAGTATATTAAACTTTTATAATTTTAAAATTAAAAATTTGAGATATGCACATGTCAAACTATGCACACCTCGGACGCAAAAATTATTTTAATGTTTGAATGAAATTATATAATTAAATTTAAAAAAAAAAAAGACAAAAGACTGAGTTGATGATTTATAGAACTTTTAAAAAATTTGAGATAAAAATATTTTCAACCGAGCACTTTCTAGGCAGAATTTTCGGAATTTCTTAAGCAAAAATAATTCTATTGAACTGTGTTGATTTGAAGCAGGTTAAAAAAAGGCTTTAAAACCAATTACAAATGGTCTTTAGATTCATATCCAAACTGTTCAGTAATGAGGTAGAATCATGTGGGGTAGAAATGCATGGGTTTGCGCACTTTTACTCACTGCGCATACTTACCCCACATGACTCTAATTACCTATATAAAAGAATTATAATTTTTTTTTTACTCTTGATTTCTTTTAGTCGGAATTCTTAAACCAAATTTTTAATTATTTTTTTTTTTAAGTTTTTTTCTCAAACAAAAACTATAAACCTGAAATAAAGAACGTAGTTCGGTGGCTTAATTAATTGTATACTAATCTCCATTTTTATTGTTCATAAATATTCATTAGTTTAAAAGCAAAATGTATAAAAACCTTTCCATTTACTGTGCAAATGCAGCAAAAATATGAGCACTATATTTTTTTCTTTAAAAGACAATTGATAATTATTTTCAATGAATTCAAATTAATAAAATAATTATTATTTTCAATTGAATGAGATAATTTTGAACTTTTTCTACTAAAATTTGTTTTTAATATCGACAAATTCTTGAAATAAAAATAGATTTTGTTGATCACAAATTAAATGATTACTTGATAAGTGCAACATTTAAAACTTTAACTTTTTAATTTATGAATATTTATTCGATTAATTTTTTTTTTATAGATTGTAATGGTACCACTGATTCAAGGAATGAGTTTAGTATTCATAGATATATTTTCATCATTAAATCTTCCACCAACAGATGTGTCAATAATAATGAGTACAAATATGTCATTTGGTATGTCGTTGGGCTTGATACACGGGCCTCTCCTTCGTAAATTTGGATATCGAAAAGTAGCCATCGCCGGCGCTTTATTTTTTTCCACCGGAATATTTATGACTGCATTTGCTACCAAGTTTATACATTTTTTAATAACATACGGTCTGATGACATGTGAGTTTATTTATTTTTATTTTTCTACTGTTAATCAAAAATTTTTAATTTAAATATTTATACAGCTCTAGGAGTCGGTTTATCAATGGCATCATTTTCATTAGCAGTGAATACATATTTTCTTGAAAAACGAGGACGTGCCATGGGATTAGCGATGACTATTACTGGTTTTGGTCCAATACTTATGCCACAGTTGATAACATTACTCTTATATGTATATTCACCTCAGGTATTTTCATCTATTATTCTATTCAAAAATAATTGCAATAAAAATTTACCTCTGTAATTATCAATTTGGGTCACGTTTGATTAAATTATTTACTTAATATATTTATTAATAACTATTATTCAATAAACTCTATTTTACTCAAACAAATATTTTTTTTTCTAATTTATATTTTTTTTTTTAAAGTGAAAAATAAAATAAAACTTTCCAAAGACTTTTTCAAAATAATATAATTTAAAAAAATAAGGAATTGTAAAATATAAACATTTTTACCTTGAGGGTGGAAAGGAATCTGAGATACAAAAAAAAAGAGCACATTTTTGTGATTTTTTTTTTCAGAGTACCTTCGTGATTAAAATTTTTTAAATTTGTAACATTATTAAGCATCATTTCAAGAATATTCTGCTAAATTTTCATAAAAAAATATTTAAAAATAAGCCAGTGGTAGTGGGGAAAGACGAGTCACAAAAAAAGTCTCCATACCATAGGCAGGATAATTCATGACTGCCTGATTTGAAATCAAAAAACCAAAAAGATTTCTTTAGTACAAAAGTTTGATGGATTTGAACAAAGGAATGAACAAAATATTCATTTTTGATTTTTTGGTAAAAGTTCAATCAAAAAACTCTAATTTTTACCAAAAATTGCTCCTTTTGTTTAATTAAAAAATAAGTAGTTATTGAAAAAAAAATCTTTCTTTGAATCTAAGATAAAGTTATTTACCAAAGAAATCTTTTTAGTTTTTTGATTTCACATGAGGCAGTCATGAGTTATCCTGCCTACGGCATGGAGACTTTTTTGTGACTCGTCTCTCCCCACTACCACTGGCTTATTTTTCAATATTTCTTTATGAAAATTTAGCAGAATATTCTTGAAATGATGCTTAATGATGACACAAATTTTAGTAATTTTAATAAAGAAGGTACTCCGAAAAAAAAAATCACAAAAATACCCTTTTTTTTTTTGTATCTTAGACCCCTTTCCCCCTTAAATCATTACCAAAAATTGATCAAGTACCGGAACTTGACTATAGTATCTGCTTAGATAGAAGGCCGGTAGTTCGATTCCAGTTTATGGTAATTTTCATTAAATTTATTTTTTGTCCTTTGCTATTTTATTTTTTTAGTCAGAAAATAAAAAAAAAAGTTATCAAGTCTTTTTAATTTATTTAAATTGTATAAATTTTTTAGGGAAGCATTATTTGATATTTTTGTTATTTAGTATTAAAAAAAATACACATTTTTTTTTTATAGGGAACAATAATTATTCTTGGAGCAGTAACAATGCATGCATTAATGGCAGCATTATTATTACAACCTGTAAAGTGGCATGCTAAACATGCGGTTACTGAACCCAAAGATAATGAAGGTGAATCATAAAAGTCTGTTATTCAAATGAAAAAAAAATAAAAATCAATTAATCATTTTGTGTTACTAATTCCAAAAAGACATATTTTTATACGACCTTTTGGCTTTAGAAAGTTTCCTAAAGCCAAAAGGGCTTATAATTTTTTTTATTACTAATTGTTTTAAGGACTTATTTTAAAGCTAAAAATTTTGAAAGCTATAAGGATATATAATTGAAGTTAAATGCTTTTTTGACTTTCAAAATTTTATTTTTCAATTTTTAGCTTTAAAAGAAGTCTACAAAACGATTGGTGATGAAAAAAAAAATGTACGCACTTTTGGTTTTAAGGAGTTTTTGAAAGCCAGGTGGTATAAAATGATGTTTTTTTTTTTGGTATTATTAACGCAATAAAACCTCATTAATATCCACAGATAAACAGTATGATAAAACAAAAATAATCGAGTCAAAAACTAAAAACATGAGCTTAGAAACAGTTAAAGTGGACGTTGGATCTAATAACTATGAGCTAAAACGCACAATAAGTATTTCGAATTTGAACATCGATAGTAAAGATTCTCAGTCTTTGGAAATTTGTGAGACCGAAAATTTGACTATTGGACAATCGGGTAATTTTCATTTTTTTTAATTATTATTATATCTATTAATAAAAATTTCTCAAGGGCTGCACTTAAATTACGTAACAAATTTAAGGGTAGGGGGAGTCAAACCAATTTGTTATGAGGGTTTTGTTAATGTCTGTACGAAATTTATCAAAGTAAATATGAAATTCGATGATAATTAATGAAAAAAAAAATTTAATCAAATTTGTCGCACCAGAATTTGCCTACAGTTAAATATAATTTATGTTAATATTAAGTAAATATATGATAACAATACTTAGCTGCTTTTAATCCGCTATAGATTCCTATCACAGGTGTCTGTCGGTCATTAATTATGAAAGTAATTCAAACATGATGATTAGAAATTTCCCGGAATAAAAGATATTATGTTCAATATAGGGTTGGGGAGGGGGTTCATATTTTTAAACGATTTGATAGATAGAGTGGTAGTCGAAAAGTGACTTCCACCTTACCCGACTAGAATTTTTAATGAGTATCTGACAAAGTCCAATGACCCATGAGGCCCTTATCAGGATTGCCATATCAGGTTTTTACCAGGATATCCTCATCAAATCCTTATCAGGGTTGCCTTATTAGTAATTATTTAAAAAAAATATTAAATAGCAAAAAATAAGAAAATTTTAATTGGATCCGGAATATGATCTAATGTATATTAGGAGCATTACTTAGAGGAAGTAAACGTGTCTTTTATTAATGAAAAAAACCCCGATGACTGCTGGGGCTTGAACCTGCATCCTTCCGATTCAAAGTCTTTGATCCTATCAACAGCGTTAACACACATGTGATCGTGGAAGTATAAATCTTATATTTATTATGATATCAAAGAATAACTGATCAAGAAATAAAAAATCTATGCTGCAATGATTGACGTAATTTTTATATAAATATATTATTTTGTACTTTGTTTAATTTTTTACCGGTAAATAAAATATTTAAAGGGATTGGATAACTTTTACATTAATAAGAATATCCTGATGTGATCCTGATAAAGAACTCATCAGGTTTGCCCTAATAAGGCAAACATATTAACCTGACAAGGCCTTCATGGTACTTCAGGCAAATCAGGAAAAATTCTAGTCGGGCAATAGATTACGTAGATTAAGTACAGCCCCTTAATTAATATTTATTTAAGTAAAATTTTTAATTATCTGACATTAATTAAATGAAGTTAAAAACAGTTACGACAAGCCGCAAACGAAGTATTTATCATTCACAATCGGCTTACGATATTCTTGAAGCTGATAAAGAAAAAAATTCAATTAAAGAGCATTCTTACAAATGGTGGACGTCAGGTAGAATAATTAATTGTTATTTATTTAAAATAAGACATTTTTTTAACTTTTAAAAATTTTACTCAAGGAAAAAGTTTGAATTCAATTCATTTGGGAAGTTGTCCAATGATTTTCGACGACTCAATGATTTATGGAACGGTATCAATAGATAATGTACAAGATAACAATGAAGACAATTTAAAAATAAATGGAAAAGAATTAAATAATATTGATGAAGAAAGAGGATTAAAAGATAAAATAAATGAGTAAGATGTGCATTGAATTTGAAAGTAAATGGATAAAGTAAGTGAAGAATGCAGGAGTGATAATAATTGTAATTTCAGATCGAAAGTTGAACAATCGGGAAAGCTAGGAGGTGGATATAGTGCTCGTTTGACCCGCGTTCTACGTAGAATCGTTAATTTGTTCGACTTGAGTCTGCTCTGCGACCCGATTTACGTCAACTTGATGCTCGGTTTGTCGATAGCTGCCTTTGCGGAAATAAACTTCGCAATGTTAATGCCGTTTATATTAAACGAAAATGAATTTACAAAAGTGCAAATTGCTGGTGCTATGAGCACTATGGCTTCTATTGATTTACTGATGCGAGGAGTTTCTCCGTTTATTGCTGAATGGCTTAGACAAACTCCTAGAAAAATGTATCTCGTCAGCTTGGTGATGCTCATTGTCAGCAGATCAAGTAAATTTATTTTATATTTTTTTTTTTTTATTAAAATTACCGCTAGCTTTTGAATAATTTAAATCACATCAAAGTTTTTTTCTATATATCAGGAATTAAAATAACTAATTATTTAATAAAATTTGAATTCTTAGTTTTGAATTTTGAAACGAATAAACTTCAATTTTATAATTATTTAAAAATAAAACATTAAAATTTTCTGATTATTTTATTTTTCTTAAAATTTTCAAATTGGGCAAATTTTTTTTTTTTTAATTAATTAAATAAATTCATTTTAAATATTTTTTACGGAAATAAAAATATAAAAATAATTATTTAATTCTTACACTTTAATCTACAATTTAAAGAAATAATTATTTATCTTTATTATTAGAAATAAATTAATCGTGAGATTAAAAAATATTATCACCAACTTTATGATTATCATAATAAAATTTTATGCCTTAAAAACATTAATAATATATCTGATAAGAATTAAAAATAAAATATTAATTTAAATTATTTTCAAAGATTGCGGTGTCTATTATTAAAAATAATAATTATATAAAATTATTTTTACAAAAATTCTAAAATATTCCAGTAATAACATTAAGCTCCGACTTTTCTGCCATAATATTAATGGCGATTGGAATAGGCTTCGCCAAAGGATCACGCTCTGTTTTTATGTCTCTCGTGGTTCCTAGTTACGTGCCTATAGAAAGACTTGCCCACGCTACAGGAATTCAAATTTTCGTTAACGGCGTAATTATTGGCGTACTTAGTCCTATCTTAGGTAAAATATTACTATAAATCACTATTCTTTTTTATTCCATTACTACACGGAGAGAAAAGAATAGTAATGATTACCATTCTACATAGTAACCAGACTCATTTTTTGTAACATGGTAAATAATGCTATGTAAAATAGCATTAATTATCATTTTTCTGGTAATGATAACTATGTTGCATTGAAAGAAGTAAAATGGTAAAAATCGCTATCCAGCATAGGAATCAGGGCTATGTAGAATGCTACTCAGTCCCATGCTTGAATAGCTGTCATTACAGTTTAATAAATATATATAAAACAACGAAGTAAACAAACCAAGTAAATAAATTGTTTATTACTAAATATTATCATTTTTAAAATTATTCTTTATCTTTTATCAAAAAATGATATTTCATTATGAGCAATATTTTAATTATTACAATAGACTAATTCAATTTCTACATATATTTAAAGTAATTTGAGTTATTTATTTTGTCACAATATTATTTACTAAATATAAAATAAATAAAAGATCGTAAATGTTGCTAGGTAACATTGTAGTCATGTCCATTTGCATAGTTCTCTCGTCAATGTAGAATGGTAATCATTCCAATGTTAGCATAGCCAACGTTACCATATAGAATGGAGGAGATTACTCTATTCCGTGACTCTTGACGCTAAAAAATCCTCGTTATTATGTAATATAGTAATGGTTACTATTCTACATAGGAATTAGAACTATTCTTTTCTCTCCGTGAAAAGTCCATTAAAGACATTTTTATTCGCCCTCTTGGCTTCAGGAAGTTCCCTAAAGCCAAAAGGACGAATAAAAATATCTCCTCTTGGAATTAGTAACGCAGTATATCCAAAAATAAAAATAAAATATTCAAACAATTTAAATGAGGGATTAATTATTGCAGGAATAATTCGTGAAGCCAAAGGTAATTATGTTCTGTGTATAATCTTGATAAACATAATGTCAGCTGTGACAATAGTAATGTGGTCAACAGAAATGTTTATAAGCCATCGAAGAGCCAAAGGAAAAAACAAAGAATACAAAGCCGTTGACTGTGACTTAAATACTCATAAATAAATTTTTAAGTATTAATTATTATCCTCGAAATAATAAAATAATTTATTTATAAAAATCTAATTACTGTAGTACTTATTAATGAATAAATAAATAGTTTATAAGTTAGAATTAAAAAATAAATAATAAAAATTTAATTTCACCGTTCGCACATTCGCTTCCTCATTAAGGTCGCGTCCTTGTTTCATCTCTATTCTCTATTTTACTCTTTACTCTGTAGCTTGTAACTCATTTTTTTAATTAATCATGAGATCACGACTTTTATTTGCTCTCTTTATTATCTTTTTACTCGATGACGACAATGTATTTTTAAATATATGTATATTATACATACATATAGAGCAGCGTGTCTTGTTATGGAACCAGCCACTGAGTAATCCATGACAGTATCACCAAACAATGGAAACGCTTTTCCACACTCTTCCATCCGGCATTAACATTATTCACACGGTTCATGACTCCATGTCAAGTTTAATAGCCTTTTATTTCTTTTCTTTTTTTTTCTCTCGAAAAATCATCGACCCCGAAAATAAAACATTCTATGAGTGTGAATGTAGCAGACATCAGACAAATTTTTAATGATTAATACATGAAGTAAATAATTGATAAAATTAAATTAAAAAAAAATGCGCATTTAAAAAATTTTAAAATTAATGAGTGCATTTTTTATAAATATTATTTTTTAAATTATTTACTCTATTTGTTTATAATTTTAAATTTGTCTGATGTCTGCTACATTCACACTCGTAACATTCTTATACTTAATTCTCTAAATTCTCAATTTAAAAAAAAATAATTTTTTTCTTTATATACAACGCGTGTAAAAATCCGTACTTTGAATTTATCAAAAAAAATTTCTCTTGTCTCTATAAATATTTATTGTTTGAAAAAATAATAAAAAGCATTGGCATTAATCCAATGATTTCGTTAAATCAGTGAAAGCCAAGTCACTGTTATATTTTTTTACGAAAGAAATTTTATTTAAATACTGTAAATTTTTTCTCTTCACGTTCAAATTATTCAAATTATTTTTTTTTCTACTCGCTTACATTATTGCTCGTTTAAATGCATATGCACGCCTTAGAAGTTTTAAAATAATTTAAAATTCAGTCGCTGTTTTTTATATTTATTTTAAAAAAATTAATTACAGGTTGTAATTAATGAGGACTCAAAACTGGCCGTGACCGTATCACTCGACGAGAGTAATTTAATAAATATCAGTCTCGTCAACGGTCTTGATTATTGAGCTTAATTTTAAATTAATTATTAATTTATTTATTAATGCTAGGAATAATTATAAAAACTTAAATAACTAAACGCGTAAGATAAATATTTATATTTTGGCAGTCTATAGAAACACGCATTACTTCACACTCATTAACTTCTTGCATGGGACACCTAAAACAATAATTTTTGTTTAGTATTTTTTGTCATTATTAATTTACTTTAGGCTGTGAAAAATATTGTTTGAAATATTGTTTTATAAATGATATCTACTCATCTCTCTATTGATAAAAAAAATTATTTTATACTAATAAGTTGTATCATTATAATAATAAATTTTTTAAGTTAGATTTTTAAAAACTAGTAAGGTAAAAGCTTCTATACCCGTTCACTTTTCATTGGAGTCAGATTAAATCACTCAATATAAATTAGTAAATAAAATGAAAAACCATATTATTTTTTTGTAGTTATTTTTTGAAGTTTTAAGTATTAGAATAAAATATTAGTTTGAAGAATAATGTTGATAATTAATTATTATTAATTTTTTAAATAAGGTCCTTGAGTGTACCCATAGTCGCTCACTAAAAGTTGTCATGTACCATTACTCGATCAACACATGGCCCTATAGTCGCTCGAAGACAATATCAATTAAACTATCATAAGTTTATTGATTTGGAAAATAATTTATAAATTATATTACTTTATTCTTTCATAATATAAAATTTCATGAATTTTAAAAATATATTCAATAAGATATAGTTATCACAGTTCTTAAAAAATTTGACGTAACGTAAATTTAATCTAATGAATGAACGTTGAAGTAAAAAATGCCTGGCTATGCGCGATTTTGAAAACAGTCACTTAATTTAAATTTCTAATCTATTATAAAATAATTTGATACATCATATTTTAATATATTTAGATTCACACATAACTATTTATCAATAATAATTTTTTTAGTTGAAATTTTTTTTTATAAAAAGTATAAAAACGCATTAAACATTTAAAGTGAGCGGCTAATGGTACTGAGCGGGTATAGGACCTCTTACACTATATTTTTTAAATCCCATTTTTTTTTGGAGATCTTGATATCCCTTTTGAAATAAAAATTTTGAATTTCTAGAGTTTGATAATTTGACTTTTTTTAACTTTGGTCTACGTAAGTCTACACAGATTTAAGTAATGAAAAAGTTAGATCTATACGATCTAAATAGATTTCAAAATTGATCTCCGAAAATCTAAATTTTTTTTCCCGGTAATTTTTTTTAAAAAATCAATACCTGGTTATTTTGTTTTTCTTTCTAATCCATTCGATTAGACGGTTTTAATTATTGTGAGGGTCTAAATTCAATATAAAAGTATTGACAATGAAAAAAATTTTGAAAATATATATTTAGATATTTTTGATAAAATTAAGTTCTCCATCCATTTCAATATTCTTTCTCAAAAGCTGGGAAAGATGTGGCTGAGATTAAAAAAAAAAGTTTTACAAAATAAATTAGTAGAATATTTTTTACAGCCAAAAAGTCGATAGAAAAAAATATATATTTTGAGTTATTATAAATTCAAAAGTATTTTTTATTATGCATGTTATTAGTAAGATAATTAATTAATTGTTAATTAAATGTTATTTTAAAGTTTCATTAATTCGAAATAATTAAGTACTAGTGTTAAAAAAAAATTTTGATTACCTTGGAATGACCTGAGTATAAAATCAGAGTTTTTGGTGAAGTTTTATTAAAACCTGCGTACTCTTCATGTTCCATAATACCCCACAGCGGTACTGTAGCAGGCCCAGTTGACACAACAGCAAGATTATTGACAGCTTGTGGTAATACTTGATACGATTTCTCAATTGACTCAAATTGTACCGTCGAATTGCTAACTGACTCCTCAGTACTATTTTTTTCAATTTCAATTGAATTATTTTTAGTAGTATTAAAAGCTATGGGTTTCAATGCAGTCTGTGGTGTAACAACATATACACGTTCATTACTCAACGGTGAAATTGAGACCGGAAGTTGTTCCCAAGATGCATCTTCACTAGAATTAAAACTAATGTCACTTGAAATTGAACTTGACTCTGATGACTCTAATGAATTTGACGACACGTCATTCTGTGGATAAAATTAGATAATTAATATAATTATTTATAAGCTTTTTAATTGATTAATTGAACAATAAATTACCTGTACACTTGGAAAATCAATGCGGCTGCTAGCAGAGCCCTCGTGCTCCAAATCATTGTAATTAAATCCTGCCAAAACATTTCCAACTTTCTCAACCTCTCTAGATTCTGAGACAGGAGTTGAAGATTCGGTGGTTAAATATTCATCGGGAATTTTCTTGGACTGAAGTAATTGATGAGAATAAGTCGGTGTTGATGTGGTGGCTGTTGTTCCACGTGAGTATTCCTAAGAAGGAGAAAAGCGGATGAGAAAATAACTCACGACTCGCTTTTTCGCGGGGTCACAAGCGCCTTCGGTAAGAGTAACCCACATCTGCGACATCTCGTGCATTATTAACCATCATCAACCTCTTACGTTTTCACACTTGCACAATTCCCAGATAATAACTTTTCTCACATACTACAACTTTAATCCAATTATATCAATTAGATGGAAGCTGATCCCTAAATTTTTATAGTTCATAACAAATATCTCAGAAAAGTCGAATGAGATGAAAATCACTATTCTAATACCTATGATTTGGATCTTTGACAAACAAACCGTGGAATATTAATTTTCTAACAATTTTCTCCGCATCCAGGAATTTAATTCAATCATAAAAATGATTACGCAGATGCTAATAAAAATAATTTCCGATAACTGTACTGTAAAAAGTAGTCTTTACGCGGTTAGCTTGGTGAAAATCGATGGTGTGAAATTTTTCACGGTATAACGAGTTAAACTATCACAATACGACGGCTTGCTGGTGTCTTGTATGCTCGTACAATTGTGTATATTCCGAAACTATTACAATTTAGCATATCGAGTAGTGAAAATTTTATTATTTTTACCGCCAAATATTTAACATTATAATGTGTATACACGGAGAAATAAAAATAGCTATTCTTCCCATTTCCGCATACTCTTTAAAAGTGAATCCGTAAATATTCACTAGCGAATAGTGAGTATTCACGGATCTAGAGTGACGATCGTACAACTTTTTCGACTTAATAGGACAATTGTCACTCTAAATTAGTAAATTTTTTACTGATTCAGTTTTAGAATATTTTTCCAATTTTGACCTGTGAACAATTCTAAACATAGGGGAAAAATCTATTTTGTATAAATATAAATTGTTGATTTTACTTTAAAAAAAAAAAAAAATTATATTATTATTATTTGAAATTCTTTATCATGTGAAATTAGTGTTTTTGACGAGTTTTTGACAGGTATCTGCCTGCTCGAATGTGCTCGAAAGTGTTCCGAAAGTGCATCGAAAGTGCTCCGAAAGATACTTCCGAGGAACTTCCGAAGAACTTACGAAACACTTACCAGACATATACCAGACACTTATAGGCGAGATGCAGAAAACTGACAAATAACCAATTTCAAGTAGCAAAGTTTACAAGCATGAATATCATTGAACTTGTAAACTTTAGGTGAACCTTCAGACGCCACCGTCCATCTTACGGCTTTAAATATTCCCGAGCCGAAATTTAAGGCATATTTTGACACTAAATGAGATTGCATGGACTAACCTACGGGAGAAATGACGATCACTTGCATCAATTCTCCAGTAGTCCGTGAATTTCACAATTTTATTTTTTTGTAGTATTCTTTGCAAATCCTTGCTTCTGCTAAATCTTGGTACGTTCGTTTCACGATTTATATGTCTAATTCACGCCCCCATAAGTCCAAATAGATTCAATTCAAGCCTTTGTAAGTCCATTTAAAGCTTTGACAATTATTCTGAAAAGTCTAATGTAGGTTTTCAATGCTTATTTAGGTTCAAAGTAAGCCTTAGATCTCGACTCGGGTTATTATAGGGATTATACCTATGCTGAAATGGTAAAAACAACCATGTAACACATGGAACATTCCTATGCTATTATAGAGCTTTTTTAATATGTCATATAGTAAAGCCGTATTCTGTAGGCCACCTACGGAAATTAAATAAATATGTATCAAAAGATACTCTGATCACAGTAAAATTGACGATTATATCACAAAGTACTATGGGAATTGGGATTAACTATAGTAAATTTTACTTTCACACCGTCAGTTTTAAAAATTTTCACACCGAAAAGAAAAATCAGTATACGATAAAAAGTATCACCGTGATAAATATGATTTGAATCTTTTGCAAATAAATCGTAAAGCATTTTTTTCCTAAAAATTTTCCTCACATCCTGACTTACACAAATTCAAAATAAAATTCCACGCTTAAATAAAATGATCATTAAATAAATAAGTAATCGCATTACCTGTATCGTCCAATTGTCAATATTTTTCTGCAGTCTCATTACATCAATCGAAGTATTAGCTTTCGTAGTCGGCTTCACAGTTGATTCTTCTGATTTTTTTTGCGTCCATGAATCATTAAATAATTCTTTTAAATTTTCTACTTCCTCTAGATCCAATTCTTCTTCTTGTTCTTGTTCTTGTTCTTCTTCAGTATTTACATCCGCAATGTCTTCTTCTTTTTTTTCTTTTTCTTCTTCTTCTTGTTTTGTCTTTTCTTCAAATTCCTGATCAACAGGATTATGATTTGTCGGCAGTACCGATCTTCCTAGATTCCTAGATATTTTTTCTTCGCTCGATGATCGGTGAGTGTGAAAAGGCGTTGGCATATGATCAGAAGTATAAGGAATTATTATTTGTACCTACACAAAAGTTACTTTATGTAGACTAATCATAGAATTTTATTTAGACCATAAAAAAAAAATTTACCTTATTTTTTCTGGCACTCGATTGTCGGTCAGTTGGTCTAGGCGCGTTAAATTCTTGCGATTCTTGACTAAATACAGTAACAGTCGACCCTTGAAGATTTAGTTCCCGAGGATAGATATAACTACGCGGACGTTCTAAAGCATTTACTTCTTTCTCGAAATCATTGTAAGATTTGATGACTGCTTTGAGTAAAGACTCCGTTGTTGCTTCTGCTTGATAATTTTTATTAATACTATTACTACTACTACTGCTACTATTCATAGAATCAGTTGAATTTAAATTATTATTTCTGAGGGCTTGAAATAACAGTGAAGAATCATTTGAGTTATCAGAATGAGCTTCTACGGAAGTGGCTGAAGATTCAGTATCTTGATTGACTTGAGTTTCAGGCCATGCAATGCGGGATGAATCACCAGTAGGCCAGGATGCGTTAATTCCGTAGGTTCCGTCCGCGTTCTGAAGAATCAATGGGGCTTCTAAGTTTGTTGAAGAAGATGTAATATCTGGAGAATTATCTTGCGACAAATCAATGACTGGAGACTCTTCCACATGAATGATATGGCCTGATGCGGTTTCATAAACGTGAGGCTTATGAGCAGTGGGTTTATCAGAAGTTTCTATTTGGGCTGAAGCAGCTGCTGATACTTCAGATATCTGATGATTTGAATTTGAGTCAAAAGCAGACGAATCTGATCCTGATACTTCCGCACCAGGGGGTAAGACATCAACGTATTGTGCATTTCCTGATGGTCCAGAAGGTTCTTGGTTTTGTCCTTGACTGAGTTTCTGTTCATGTTTTTGTCCCTCACTTCCTGGAGCTGACCCTGGTCCTGGTCCGGAATTTGACCCTTGATTATCACGAGAAGCAGATTCATAGGGAATTACTTCCGTATTGACTCCTGAGTCAGCCGGGTGCGCGTCAAAAGCAGTTGCTTTAAATAGTGGAGGAACAGCTCCTGGATATATATGAGGATTTTGAATTGCTCCAGTAGATGAAGAATATTGACCCTGTTGTGAAACTGAAGCAGGCTGCTGTAAATTTGGCGGAGGACCGTAACCAAAATCTGGTTGTTTGATTTCCAAAGACGGTGTTATGTGTAAATTAGTTTGTAACTGAACATTATGGTATCCTGAGTTTCCTAAAGATCCTCCATGCGTCTGTTTAGCATCAGCATTCTGATGAATGGGAATCCAAGGTAGCGTATTACAAGGATCGCAACTTCTTCCATTGAATGTGTTCAATGGCGGCAAATAAGTGTGAGTTGTTGGGGGCGATGGCGGTTGGGGTAACTGATGGTTCGGCCTAGATATGCAAGGACTTTAATAAAATTATTCACATAAATTAGTTTATTTACCTTAAAAATGTTTAAGGTAGCTCGAGCGAGGCTAATGAGTCAAATTATTCTAAAAATTTTTCAGTTTCCTTCATTATCAAAGATATTATTGAAATTTAAAATTTGATTTATAATAATATAACACCTTATAAATGAAAAATTAATTTGTATTTAATAACAAGAAGTCATGAATCTACTTAGTTATCATTTCTGTTCAGTATTTGACAATAAGAAGTAGCAGCATAGCTTTCGTTGTGTTCCGCTATTATTAATCGTAAATGAGGAAGCAAGTTTAACATGAATTATTTTAATAATTTAAACGTTAATAAAATATTGTAAGCTTATTATAACATATCGTAAGTACAATCGGATTCCATTATCTTGGAACTTTCCCGCAATTTTGACCTCACGACGAGCTACGCTGTCTCCTACCCCATGATATACATTTGTATGTGTCCGGGTATATTTATATACGAATCATACATAAAGATGTAAGAGCGCATGCGTTGTAGTTTACTCTTTAAAAGAGAAGTGGCATCCGATAAGTTGGAATTTCCAGAAAATTTCCGTTCCTCCGTAGACTAACTGTCCAAGTTAATGGAATTCGACTGTATTAATCTTAATAATTACTGATTTTCTTTTCGTTAAAATCAACACTTCTACCACAAAAACTTATGTAATAGAAAGTTTATAAAACGTTGTCTTTAAAAAGATTTTTCTGATAAACTAGACGATGACTCATATTCAAATTTCAATAATAGTTCAATAAAAAAAGAAATCTTTGCGGCGAGTAGCAAATTTAAATTTGAAAAGTTGGAAAATCATTTGTTCTATTAGATTCGCTCGAACCTCCTTAATATGTATATATTTTTCACCAGAAAACTTACGATTGATATTGAGGTACTTGGGCTGGGTGAACTGGTAATGGAGGTAATGGAGGTATTAGAGGAGCTTGAGGTACTGGAGCCGAAGGAACTGGAGGCGACCCATAAGTATTTGGCAGAGGTGGAGGCAGGAGAAATCCCGCCTGAATATTTGCATTACCCTGCGGTCGATGAGGAGCCTGTTGGGGCGGTGGAGGCTTCAGATCCCTTCCAAAAGGATTTAGCCAGCCCATTAAACGTGAAAAGTAGCCTGGAGACTCATTATTAGGCGGCTGAGAGCCCAATAATTTACCGTGCCTAAATGCATTCGGTGATCGGTTTAGAGGCAACGGTGGAGCCGGTGGTGTCAGGAATTCACTTGGTATTGCTCGACGATTGTTACGACGTGGTGGTAATGTACGTCCATTTGTACGTATTGATGTTACATTTGTTATGTATGTAAAGAGGATTAAATACGTGAGGCCCTGAAAAAAGTTTTTTTTAAATTAGAAATTTTTATTACACATTTTTTTTTTGTTTTTATGATGGATATGTTTGAACGAATGATTCGTAGAAAAAATAGTTAACAGTAAAATGATATAAAATAATTGGGCAAGATGGCCACTCCAAAATTTTTAGAAAAATAAATTTTTTTTTAGTGACATTTAAATTTATTTTCATGAGTTATATCATTTTTAACTGTGATAAAATATTATGTTCTAGTCGGCTAAAATTTCAATTAAATTGAAGTGATCGCTTTACCCCACCTTCTCTTATTCTTTTTTTTTTGTATAACATTCACAATTCTACACATTTGCATTACTTTCGTTATTTATAAAAGTTCGATCCTTGCCTGAAGGAGGCGTCGGATCGACAAAGATGATAGAATTAACATGATAAAGATCATGGTTTGAATCTCGGTCAAGCCACATAATTTTTAAGATCATACTGACTGTAATTTAAGACACCATATAGAAATTGACATCAACGTCAACACACATGCCACAAACAATAATTATATTGATAGTAAAAATAAATTGGAAAACCAATAAAAACTCAATTTTTCTTGACTCTATTCTAATAGAATAAATACGTAGCTTATATTTTTTTGCATACTCATACAAGAAAGATTACTGTATATAAATATAAATATTAATGAAATTGTCAAGATAATGAAAATTATGAAATTTCAATAGTTTCAACATTATAACACAGTAAAAATTTTTTTTGTATTTGTGTGAAGAAGTTTATATTAAAAATTTTATATTAAATATTTAACATTTTAGTGTGTTAATTAAATCAGTTGATTTTTAACACAAAAAAATGTAAATTGATACAAAAAAGTACTTGTAAAATGAAACTTTAACATAGATCGCATGATAATTAATTAAAGTAACATAAAGACTGTAATGAATTTACTGGAGTCACTTGTTAAGCTTACATATGCACAAATTTTTATAAGCATTAGAATAACAAAGATGAAAAATGTTAAATCGAGACTTTACGTGTGTCGCAGATAACATTTGAATGTGTAAAAATTTTAGAACCGGTAACAGAGAAAAATAACATTTTTTTGTGTTTTTTTTTCTTACACAAATAAATCATGTTAAAACAATTTGAAAATTTGTGTAAAATATTGTACCAACACAAAGTATTGTGTTAATTTTTATACAATTTTTTTTCTGTGAATATCGACTAAGAGAGATCACTAGTGTAAAATTTTGAAAAATCATTAATACATTTTTCAAAATTGCTGCAGTTATAACTCGAAGACAAATCATCCGATCGATTTGATTCAAATTACAGCTTCTCTTATATATGTTTCAACGTACTTTAAACCTCCAGTTGTCCAATCGAATCAAAAATGTAATTTTGGCAGGTCAAAAATCATCAAATTTTTGTGAAAATTGATAATTTTTATTAAAAACTTCGTCATTTTGTTAAATTTCATTTTTTTTTCTTAGCTCGAGGGCCATAGTACGGAAAATACCTTCTAGTTTAATAAACTTGCTGTTTTTTTTTATTTTATGGACTGTGAAGGTCGCTATCACTGCAGCAGTGGGGGGACTTTTTTTTTGGAGCGTTGGGAGATAGTGAATAACTCACTGAATTTTGAATTTTTGGTCCAAAATTTTTATCTTGTAGTCATTATAATGACTATACACATATACATATATGTAACCACAAGTATATTCTTAAAACATTAAAACATTCCCTGCAATAGCTTTCTTTAAAAAAATTCCCAAAAATAATCTTTTTTTCAGATGGTCACACTAGTGGTCCCCCTTAAGTAATTTTAATTGATATTTTTTTAATAAATTCCCCTAAATATTTTTCCTTTGTTTAGTATTAGTCTAAAAAAATGATGTATAATATTTAACGATAATTATGAAAGAATGCTTATTCATTGGAACTGATGTATGGTAATTTAAATAACTAGAATTAACACCTAACATAAAAAATTACTTAATTGTTTTATGAATATAATTTATGTTAATTATAAATTTAAATAATTATTTTGAATAATAAGAAATTTCAAAGTTCAGTTTTGTTGGTATGATTTGTAGATAAAAGTTCCACAAAGACAGAAAACAATACAAACGATTTCTCTTCTTTGGAAATCTCATATGCTGGTCATGAGCAGGCATATACACATATATTTGTATACAAATATAGATACAATCATATAGCTAATAAAATAACTAAATTTATTGAGTTATAAATAGTTTGTCAGTAAAAGTTCCAATATTGAATATATAATCAACTTTCAATTTGTCAAACCAGCAAATAATTTAGCTTATCTTGTTCTATGTTTGTAATTTTTTAAATGTATGCATCAAATTCAACTTTCACAATGAAATTACATGTCACTAAAAAAATGTATTTTAACTAAAATTATTTAATTATCAGTATGAAAAAAAAAAAAATTCTATAAAATTAATGATGGTTTGTGATGAGTAAAAAAATAATGAGTGAGTGATTATTAGTGTGGTTTAAATCTTGTATCTTAGTTTATATTTTATGGTTTAATGTATTACCGCGTGTATGAGGTTTTATGTACTGCGAGAGTACTTTAAGTGGTGTAAGTTTAAAACTCAGTCAATGGCATGAGAATAAGTACGACGAGGACGATACGAGGATGAGGAAAACGACGACGATCACTCTTAAGTAGGCCAACGCGTGAGAATTATTTCGTACCTACGCGGAACGACCTCGCACTCTCTGTTAAGAAAATTGTCATTTAAATTATTTATTTCATTACTTTTATTAATACTTCATTATATATAATTAGTAATTGATTATTTTTTATTTTTTAATGTAATGTTTTTTTTTTTTTGAAAAATTTTTTTATAAAAATTAATTTGTAAAACATTCAAATAAAAAGCGTTTTATAATAATAATAATAATCTTTATTTGCATATATACTGTACAACTTCCATTTTTTTTACAGTATAAAGCGTGTTATTTTTTTTTAATAAAATTTTTATTTGAATATTAAAAAAAAAATCTCTCAAACGGTTTACCCTGAGGGCCAGATCCAAAACATCCCGCGGTTTTCAAGTTCGAAAAAAGTTAAGTCTTGATTTGATCTTTGAAAATTCAAGAAATCTAAAATAATTCAAAAAAATAGGATAATTTTTATTTTTTGAATTTTTTTTCGTCGCTTTTTTTAAATTAATCATCCAATTTGATATTCAATGAAGCATTCGACGCAGTTTTCAGCATCTATATAATACTAAAAAAAATTTAATATCAATCAGTTCAACAATTCTGATGGTATTAAAAAAAAAGCTCTTTTGAAATTTTTTTGTTAACGATATCTCTGAAACAAATGATCCAGTTTTGTTGATTAAGGTGTCATTTAATGCGCATTTGTAAGTTTTAGAGCTGATTGAATTTGGAAATCGATCCATAGTATATAATAAAAGTTATCCAAAATAAACCATTTTTTGCAAAAGTTTTTTTGGAATAACTCGAATTGTATTTTATTGATCAAGCTCAAATTTTCGCTGAATCTAGGAAATTGACAAACCGCTTTGAATGCCACATCAAAGATTCAAATCGTTTAATCCGTTCAAAAGTTATAAAATATTTACAGGCGGAAATGAAATTCTTGCGCCAAGAAATTTTTTCCAGTCGTAAGAAAATTTTTGTCTTCAATTCATAAGACCTCAAAAAGCCGAGATCTGTTGGAAACTCGGTTTTCAAAAATCGTACTGGAAACAATGGCTTCCGTTTTTTATTAATTTTAAATTTTCTCAGCGAAAAGTTAATAATTTATTGGAGAATTTTTCAGAGGGTCAATTTTACTCATCGTCATTAAATAAATGATATAAATATAATTTATCATAATTGTAAATATGAGCGAGAGTTATAGTTCTTAGCGCCTATTCAATACCGGAAACTACCTTGCAACTACTTCTTTATTATTATTATTATAATCGTTGTCTGTTATTGTGTTTTATATTGAATTCGTTATAAGAAAGTGAAGGAGGGAACTAGCGCTCACGAAAGACATAAATTTCCGTTTTAATTCACATATATAACGAATAAAATAATATAAACAGCTAACGACACTCACACGATTTTCCCTGGTTATTCTTCCGCTATTCTACTTCTACCTTCATTCCAAGGTCTACCTCTCAATCCAAAATTATATTTGCAAAAAAATATAACTGTAATCACTAGTATGAAAACAATAATAATAATTAACATTAATGATCCACGAAACATACTTTAAAAAATTAATATTTTTTTAATTCAGCTTTTTAAAATTAAAAACTGCCAGTTGCCGTTATTTTAATATTACCCTCGTTTATTTATGTAACGTTAATTACGAATTATTTTCACGGTCAGCCGTATACATAAATTAAGTACCAATACAAATAACCCAGAAAAAAAAGTAAATAATTAAAAATTTTTTAAATCTTTTATAATAATTTTATTAATTAAATTTTTTTTTTTTTCTTTTAATAGCTTTAATTTATTTGGTATTTTATAGTGAATAGTAATTTACAAGAGGTAAGGACAATGGCATGATCATGATGATTCAACAGAGCAGATGAGAATGGAGCAGTAGAGCAGAGTTAATACAACACACGGGTGCGAGACAAGTATCGGTATATATTTTTACTGGTGGTTAATGTAGGTAAGTGGGCTGTGGGGATTACATTGAGAGTCAAACTCAGCTTATATATATGTATACATATTTATCTTCGACCTACCGATCAGCATGCTGTGTCATTATTTATACATATAAAGACACTAAAACCGTAATAACTTAATTTTTTATTAAATAAATTATATATTTATTAAACCGAGTAATTTATAAATTTAAAAAAAAATTATTTATTGTTAAATTTAAAATAATAAAGAAGATGTGATATTAAAATTAGCCATGGAAATTTGAATTAGTGTTGAAAGTAATGATTTATAAATGATCTTAAGGTCAATCGATGAAATGATGGTAAATCATTGTGAGGTCAATCGTGATTCTTTGATTTTTAATCTTGATAAAGAAAGTTTTATTGTGTGCTGATTTTAATTCTTAATACGATTAGATGCAATCTTTAGTAAAACGTCAGCAAATATTTACTTATTTTTAATTTATTATTTTGTAATTTTTAAATTTATTAGGTAATTATTAATTAGCATTAAGAGGTGTTTGAAAAGGAAATTAAGTAAAATTACCGGAGATTCGGTGGTGGCTCGTGTCGAAAGGTTTTGTCGCAGTGTTATTAGGTCAAGGGGTAACCAAGCGTTGAAACTTACTCGGGTTATCTACAAACTATTTACTGAACTGTGTAGTGAAGTAGTCTAGTATTTAGTATTTAACACTTATATATGTTACATACAATGTGTTTATGTTTGTATATAAGTACAAATGAGAAGTGAGCATTCCCATGGGAAGAGAGATCGGAGATCCTCGGAGTTGAGGATCCTTTATTATTATTATTCTTGGATTTAGAGATACTCCGAGGTCGTCTAACGGCCCGCCCTACGATTATCTCAAAACAATAGAACCAACAGATGTTATAAAGAATAAAGACAGATAGTTGGTGGAAAGCTGGTGGAAAAATTGTGGGAGGAAAATGTGAAACAGAGAGCGAGAACGTGATTTTATAAATTGTAGGCTATTAATTTTTTTTTTTAAGACAATTAAATTTTTTTTTCACTTTAAAAATTTGTTTTTACTTTCGTTTGGAATTGACCTATTTCGTAAATTACTTTTTACTGTGGGAAATTTTTTTTTTTTGCTAAGTTTTTAAACTTTATTATACTTGAATATATTTTAATATTTAGTAAGAGAGGAATTTAGAAGACGTAAAAAATATTTTTACGATTTAAATAATTGCCATGGGAATGAAATTAAATTTTTTATTATTGAGAATTATAAAGATTTTTGATCTTCGAATTTACTTAATTGTGAGTAATGAGATTATTTAGCATTAAAAGGAAAATGAAATTATTTTTCAAATTTTAACAGTTCGCCATAAAAAAATTCCATCTATATTTTTTTGCGGAAGTAAAATGGAAACAGCTTAAGTAAGTCAGTTATTTTTAATTGAAGTTAAAATATTTAAATTTTCATTCATTGATAATAATATTTTTTTTTTATCGGTAATTTCGAGTAATGCTGATTTGATAAATTTAATTTTATTATTTTTTATTCAAAATAAATTATCTTAATTCCCCTGAGAAATAATTTAAAAGTTTACCCATAAAAAATTTTTTATTTCCAGTTCAAATAAAATTTCTAACATTTCTGCTTGTGAGAAAATTTTTTATATCGCCGCCTACCGGCAGTGTTACGAATTACGTAAAAACTAAGTTCATTCATAAATAATTTAAAATTTTTTTCAATAAAAAAAAATCTATCACCACAGATTAATTATGTATAATTAAATAAATCGAACCGCGAGTCCTGTTTACTCAAGCTTTAAAAATAAACTACTACGTCAATGAAATAATTCATATAATTTGACGTAATACCACAAATTACAAGTAATTTTTTTTACAATAAAAAAAAAAAAAAAAATACTTACAAGTCGTAAGTACATTTCTTAATAATTTCTTTTAAGTATCATCACACTTTTTGGCACAGGTAAATTAAATAAATTAAACTACACAAAATAATAAAAATCCACCGACTAATTTATTTATCTAAATAAAAAATTAAATAAATAGATAAAAAACTTCTGAACCCATAACTTTTTTCACTTTCACCCTGAACTCTAACGAATAAATAAATATCGTTATCCAGATATTAAGTACCAAATAAAGATGTACACTTGACCAGGGTCAAAGAGAGAGTCTACGAGCTAAGAGTGCGCGGGTAACTTATATTCAAGACTTCTCTCTCCAGTCTTATCCACCTTCTTATTTTACGATCCTGGAGAAGTGGAGATGGCTATACACCATACAATATATAATACCATACTGTACCTGTGTATTTTTCTGCGGCCTATTGTTACGTCTAACTACCAGCACATATAAGCTCGGAAGACTTCAAAAGCATTCGTATTAAATTTTCCAAAGATTTTTTTTAGATCACTGACTAATTTACCTGGGCCTTTTTTCGCATCTTCAAATCTTTTATACATAATTGTTATGGTTATTATTATTTTTAAAAATATTTACCTGTTTTTTATTTTATATAAAATGAGGAAACGAGAAAAATACAACCACAGGTGTTCTGAGTGCTAGATTGAATGAGAAAACGTTGATAGAAAATAATAAAATAAATAAGGATTCAAGATTCAAGCTGAGCAGAAAATTTTTGTCCACTCATTGTCCTATATTGTATCGGATTTTTATTATTATTATTGTTATGAAAGTAACGACACTAGTTACATTAATTAGTTTGTTTATTTATCAATGCGTAATGTACATAATTTTTTTTATTTGTATTTAATGTTTTTTTTAGCGGAGCAAAAAAAATAATTTATTTAAAAATAAAGATTAGTAAAGGGGTCACAAAAAATTTGGTATTTGTATCGAATGCATATGGAATTAAAAAATAATCCTTAGCATTGTAAAATAAATATAAGCGAAAATAAACAATAATTCAATACGTGACATTGCAATCACTGATGACGAGAAACTTCCATATATTTGCTGAGCGAAAACCGCGCCCGTTGCACTGTCGCATCCACTGTCTCTAATATATAAATATATACGTATATATAGAAGATACTGATACGCTTTAAAAATAACATACATGACCGACAATGAGGAAGAAATCGAGGGTGAATCTGTGGAATACAAAATGGATTTGCAGAAAGCGACGAGAAAGTCCATATGACCGGGTTTGACGTCCGCATACGTGATGCTGCCGATGTTTGGCCTTCGATTTATTGCCTATCGTACTACAGATTATAAAATTGTCGTTTTGAATATTTAAACTATTACTAATTTATTCCAAAAACTATAATTAATTTAAAAAGAAAAGTGTAAATACTGAAAATCAATAAAATAAAAATATATTAATGATATCTAGTGACATTGCTCGTTATCTAAGTACTTTAATATTCATAAGTCTTATTTGCTAACTTGGTCATAAATTTGTTAAATCTTGGCTCTAAGCGAAAGTATATAAAGAACTTTATGTTGGAAATTAATTTTATTTTATTTCAAATATTTAATACGTAATAAAAAAAAAAAATGAAAAACTTACATTCATACTCTATATTTATTTTTATTATATTTATATTTATTAATTGTGATATAAGTTACTGTCAAAGTATAACTACTAATCCGTCTACAATTTCAACAAGTCCATCATCGATTTCTACGAGTCCATCATCAATTTCAACAAGTCCTTCATCGATTTCAACGGATCCATCATCGATTTCTACGAGTCCTTCATCGATTTCTACGAGCCCATCATCAATTTCAACAAGTCCATCATCGATTTCTACTAGTCTATCAACAACTTCAACTATTTCATCAACAACAATAAGTCCTTGTCAAGGACAATACGGAAGAACAGCTAACACAACAGACCCAACATGTCAAGCATACATGATCTGCGTTCCAAATGGTACGAGTTACACAATATACAGAATGAAATGTCCCAATACTCTTGTGTTCAGACCGACTACCAAAACATGTGTCACTACTGCGATGTATACGTGCATACAAATAAGTTAAAACACTATTCTAATAAATAAAACTTTAAAAAATGTATGTATATACATAATATTAAATTATTTATTGATCAAAATATACAATAAAATTAACAATCGTCATTAGTATTTCTTAAAACAGTAAGCTCGGTGATACTATGAAGCTGACCACCTGTTTGCAATTTCATGAATCTTTCATTAGACCATCTACTCAATTCCTCAACACCTTCATCGACTGATCGTTTACTTTTATGTGCAGTGCTCGTATTTGTATTAACATTAACATTAGTACTATTATTTTTATTATCATTTGGAGAATCAAGGTCTGGTACTTTGCTTAAGACATTATGTAAGCCGGTTTTAACGTCCTCGTGAATTTCCGGAAGACACTCTTTTATTACTTCACTTTTATCATTCTCTGCAGACCTGCGCTGGATTCTTCCCTGATTACTGATGACATCATCAGATATTTTATCAAGCAATGAACAGTTTAAAATCTCTCTGATAGCTTCTAAGCTATCGCCAGAGTTATTTAATGCCTGTAACTGCTGCAAAAAGCTGTGGTTTCCATTCTCAGTAAGTCGTTCATCTAAAGTCAAGTTTTTTTCAATGTCCGCAATCCTGTGAGGCTCGTTATTATCAATCTCCTCTAATGAAACTCTGATCTTCAAGGCAAGTCGGTGTTTTCCATTTTTATCTGGGGATTCAATCACGAGTGAATTAATCGGCATTGTACTTTTTCTCGTCTCAGATGTCGTTGATATTTCGTGCAATTTACGCTCAACATCAATAGGCGTTTTATCAGTCGTAGTTTTTGTCAATGAATCTTCAACAATATGAATACCATTATTGTGAATCTTAATACCATAATTATCATCATTTGGCTCCAGAGTTATGGGTCCTTCGGTTTCCACTTCTTCCGAACAGTCACCAGAACCAGATCCCGAATAATCTTCATCCAAATCATCTGTCTTTAAGGTTGATTTTAACTTCAAATTTTGCTCATTCTGATCCTCACTTTTCGTAGTTTTTTCTTCTACATTCGTGTTTCCTATTTTCAAATCTTGGGCCATTAATATATTCATAGTACCAGGGCCTAAGTCCACAGTTTTTATTACAGTTTCGGGAGTTGGTGGCGCTGATGTAGACGTTAATTCGTGTTCTGTCGAAAAACTAATATTTGCTTCAAGATTAATGTCATTTATCAACGATGTTTCGATTGTCGCAGTAGTAGAATCTATTTTTACAGTCGATATTTCTTCAAAACTATTTTTCTGTTTGTCCAAAATTTCCATATCAATTTCCGTATGTTTATTTAGAGTATCAGAATTTAGAGGGCAGTGTAATCCTGAGCATGAAGTGCTTTCACTACTCTCTAGTAGATCTTGAGCAACACTTTGCGGTGTAGTAGAGAAAATATTGGCTTGAATACCAGTAGATAATACTCCATCCTCATCGTCATCATTATATTCAGGTTGTTCAACTTTTCTCAAATTGAATTTCGGTTCATCTTCATCCTCCGAATGACAGTAGTCTTCAATACTCTTAGTCAACGGACTCACTTTAATTTCAATTCGTTTACCAGTATTTTCTTTCCCAGTTTTAAAAACATCTCTAGTCACGAGCGAGCCTACACCACATTTAATTAATTTAATCTGTGTAACATCAAGATTTCCTTCACGACTTACTGTCGTCGTGTTTATTACTCTACTTTTTCTGGTGTCTTGATCAATAGCCGAGGGAAAATTTGAATCGCAAGCTTTACGCCTGTCATCTGAAATTTCTCCGTCCATTTTAGAACACTCTAAATATTCATCGGGAATAGTCGCTGAGTTTTCAAATGAAATAGCATATTCACGTATTACCAGTAGGTTCGGCGGTGCCAATAATTTGTTTTCTTTTATTGTCGTTATCTCTGTCCAGCAAATAGTCACGTCTTCACCTACATAAATTTTGCTTGACTTGCTTGATTCAGGATCATGCCCAACTTTAAGGTCTTCTTCTAAAGGAAGCGATGAAATGTTAGAAGCAAAAATTTCTGTAAAGTGATGTTTGTTTCGTGTGTTCGGGCAATCGTTATGAGACTCCCCTGTTATGTAGTTGAATATTTCTCTGTCGCGTTCTTTTTTGGTTTTAACACCATCAAGTTTTATCATTAAATCGCTAGCTTCCTTTTTTATATTATTTGTCTTATATTTATTAAAGTTAGGGCGTTTTAATTTAAAATGCTGATTATTGTGATTGTCATTTAAATTGAAATTCGTCTCCTCATTTGCTGAATGTTTCAAAGGATTATGGAATTTAGAAAGGTGTGAGAGCTTTTTAGAAGGTTTATGATGACTGTTTAAACCTACAAATACTGTACTACCGCTGCCTTTAGTTCTGAGTTTACTCAGTTTCTTTTTTCGATCTTGAATACTTTGCAATTGAAGATTTGAATTACTTTCATAATCGTTAATATTCAAATTTGAATCCTTTTGCTTTAATAAATGCAGCGATGGCTTTTTAAATTTAGAAGCTTCTAACAGTTTTGAAGAGTGATGACGACTTTTTAAAGCGGCACCTAGAGTACTATCACTGTTTTTATTTCTAATTTTACCCAATTTATTTTTCCGGTCTCGGATACTTTGCAAATGAAGATTTGAATTACTTTGGTAATTATTAATATTCAAATTTGAATTTTTTTCATTTATTAAATCATGTGATGAACTCTTAAATTTAGAGGCTTTTAAAGTTTTTGAATTATCAAGATTTCCTGAAGCTACAACCTCTTTACTACCACTTTGTTCATTTCTGAGTTTACTCAGTTTATTTTTTTTATTTTGGATACTTTGCAATTGAGAATTTGCACTACTTTCATAATCATTAATATTCAAACTTGAATCCTTTTCATTTACAAAATCAAGCGATGGACTTTTAAATTTAGAGGTTTTTAAAATTTTCGAAGCATGATCAAGATTTCCTGAAGCTACAACCTGTTTACTATCACTTTCTTCATTTCTGAGTTTACCCAGTTTATTTTTTTGATTTTGAATACTTTGAAATTGAGAATTTGCACTACTTTCATAGCCATCAATATTCAAATTTGAATCCTTATCATTTACTAAATCGTACGATGGACTTTTAAATTTAGAGGTTTTTAAAATTTTCGAAGCATGATCAAGAGTTCCTGAACCTACAATCTGTTTACTATCACTTTCTTCATTTCTAAGTTTACCCAATTTATTTTTTTGATTTTGAATACTTTGAAATTGAGAATTTGCACTACTTTCATAGCCATTAATATTCAAATTTGAATCCTTTTCATTTACTAAACCATGCGACGGACTTTTAGGAAAGTTTAAAAGCTTTGGAGCTTGATCAAGAGTTTCTGGAGCTACATCTAGTTTGTTTTCATTATCTTCATTTCCGAAATGAATCGGATTATTTTTTCGATCTTGAATGCTTTGTAGTTGAGAATTCGGATCATTTCGATAGTCATTAACATTTAAATTTGTATCTTTTTTATTTGCTAAATTTACTAATGGGTTCTGGTATTTAGCAAAAAGCGGAAGCTCTGGAGGTGCATCAAAATTATCTGGAGCGGCATTAATTTGTCTACTGTCAGCCTAGTTAAAATTTAAATCATTTGAATAAAATTTAAAACCATTCAAAGAAATAAATTAACTCATTTTACCTCATACTCGAATGGTTGATCAAAAGGATTGGCATTAACGAATCCAAAAATCTAAAAAAGTAATATCTAAATTAATATTATATCGAAAAAATTTATAAAGTGACAGCGCGTCTTAAAATAATGTTATTTGAAACAGAAATTCAAATGATCGCTGAGTTAACGATCGTGATACCGATAACAGCATCCACGTCAAATCAATTTAATTTCACGATGATAAGCCAGTATAAAATAATAAAAATAGACTAAACGAACAACATGTTTGAGTATTTACTGTACACTGAAGTGAGAGAATAAAGCCTTTAAAATTTTTATTGACCTGTGTTATGTATTAACGCTCTCATTCTTTATTATATATTTGATGGTAAAATGGCCTTATCAATTTTTTTTTATTAATAAAAAATTAATTGAATAAATATATTGATTATTTTTAATTTAAATATTTTATTTTTTAACGAAATAATAATAATGATAATACACTACACAAAATTGAGAGTAAATTTGAAGGTGATCTTGAAATTAACAGATAATTAAAAATTTTCGAATTTTTTTTTCAACAAATCGATTACAAAAAAAAAAAAAAACTCAAAATATGCACATGTACACGGAAAAAAAAAGAAATGTTGCTGCAACAGGAACGTTCCTGTAGCGTGATCCTGTGGCTGCAACAGGAATAAGTCCTGTAGCTGCTACAGGATCAGTTCCTGTTACAGCAACAGTTCTTTTTTTTTCGTGTAGGAAGTCAAATAAACTATAGGTGCAATTTTTAAAAACATTTCTTTTTTAATAATTTATCGTTTGGAAAAAAATCAAAAAGTTATAAAACGTCGGTTAATTTCAGTATCGTAATTCGAAGTGAATATGAATTTTATTTTAATTCGAATTTACTCCGTCACTCGTTATTCTGGAGTTTAAAAAAAATCACCCCGAGTAGGGAGTAAATGAGTTTTTTTTCGAGCAGAGTGGATTCAAAGTAAATTTTATTTATTTAAACAATTACTCCGATCTACAGTTTTAAAATTAAGATAAACTTCCTTTGGAGTGAACTTTACTCCAAAGAGATGAAGTAAATAAAAAATTCGCTCCGAATTTGCTTTGGATATAATCTGCGTCCACTTCGGATTTTTTTACAATGTAATAATAAATAATCTAAATATTTAAAAATAAAACTTACCGCAATAATTAAATAAAAATATTTAGATGACATTCCGTGGGGATTTTTTGGATATTATTCCTTAAATTAATTTCACACAATTAAAATTTTTTTTCAACTTAAATTTTCATGAAATTTTTCTATCGAACTAAAAAATGAAATATTTGATTAATTTAAAAAAAAAATAATTATAATAAAATTAAAGGAAAAAACCTCACTTTGAAGACGATTACGGTATTGAAACTCTATACACAATACGTTTGATAAGTGAACCCTCGATTTAAATTTAATCCATATTATCAACGAGTGTCTCAGCGCAATTTATTAAAATAATCTATTATTTATAACAGAAACCTAAAATAATAATTAAATGTACAGTAATTATAAAATATCAATGAAAATAAATAATAAAAAAATAAATACAGACTTAAATAGCCATAAATAATGTCGATATGAATGGTATTATTAAAATTATTATAGACCTGTGTTAGCAGGAGGATCGTTGAGACAAAAGGAATAACTGCAATTCCCCGAGCTCGCGACCTCTTTATCATTTCAGTGAGTTTTAAGCTTCGACGGTGATACAACTATTAATAACGATAAACCAAAATTGCTGGTCTTGTTCTAGCAATGTTTAATATCGACATTAATAATCCCATTATAGATTAGCCTTGACGCGGAAAAAATAATTATTATTTATATTTTATATCCATTGATAAGTTCATTCAATTTGCTAATATTTTAATAATATTCATTATTCAATTGGTTATTAAAATTTTTTTTATGTCATGTTACTTATTATTTTTTTTAACGATAACAATTTTATTTTTTTTTTAAACGATTATGTAGAAAAACTTATTTTAGTTTAAAACCATGTTTTATTTTATTACTATTTAAACATGAATCCATGAAATTTTAATTTTAAAATATTAATTACAATTCTTTATACTTACAACTACACTAACTAGAACATTGAAAATTTTTTTTCAGCGTCTTTCGTAATTATTATTTGAAAAAAAATTTTTTATTAAATTTTCCTCAACTCCCATGAGCAATTTTCTTTATAATAAAATAATTATTTAAATTCATTTGTAAAAATTTGACAAAATCTTTTTGTTCATAAGAATAGTTTTTAAATAATCGTATATCAAATTGCAACGACAACCGCAATGTTAGTTTCAGTTTTAGTACACAGGAAAAAAGGATTCCTCGGTAAAAAAAACTTCCACTCGCTCCAAGAAATATTTTACATTAGAAATTTAAAAAAAAAAATTTTTTTGATGCAAAAATTTTTTCTAGTCCTAAAACAATTTTTTCTTTTAATTCATAATCCAAAATATTTCTCGTGACTAGAAACTTTTTTGTCTGAGTTTTTTTTGGCGCGAAATGTTTACACTTATTCATGAAATATATAACAGAAGTATTTTAAATTAATGTGACTGTGTAGACTTAATTTCCAGATATAGAAATTAAAAACTACAAATTAATATTTATCACTTAGCAATTGAATGTAAAGTACTACAACTAATTTTTATAAATAAGAACTACTAAGTAAATGTTTATGAATAAAAAAAAATCAAAAATTAATAATTTAACAGAAGTTTCCAGACTTATAATGCATACGTTGATTTTACTATACCAATAAATTTGATGACATCAATAATAATACTTTAAGTAGTGATCTAAAGCCATACTTTGAAGTTTTGTATGTATTTATTATATATCTACACAGGAGTGGAATGATAAGGGATTAGAAATCGGATATTTTAGGTACTTATAAAATAATGATAAATATTACAATCGATTTATTATGAATTTATTATCATAGTTATTTATTAGCTTCAAATGCACACGTCAATTAAAATTTTGGATAAATATTATGATAATACAAATATTTCAGTTATACACGTATTTCATATAATTATTTTGCATTAATTAATAGTTATTTTATTATATTTAAATTATATTGTATTTTTATAAAACATTTATTTAATAAAATTATTACTAATATATAAATTAAACAATTTGTAAATAATATTGATAATAATTTATATTAAAAGAAGGCACATAATAATAATAAAAATAATAGTCATAAATTGCTAGTTAAGAAAACTATAGACAATACATGATTGAAATAAGTGATGTTTAAGTATGACGTACTACATGAATAAGAAAACAATTTTAAGCTGATGATTTATGTCTTAAGAAAATAATAATAAGTTGATTTTAGTTATTTGATTAATGTCTAAAATAATTATCGTATAAAACAATAGTTTGTGATTATAAAATTTGTAAAATGTATGTCATGATTTTCATACGCATGAATAATAAATTCAAGTATTTCAAATAATGAAAAATTTAAAAGAAATTTTTTATTTAAGCTATTTCTTTATTGTCAAAATATTTAAATTGGACTTACGGAGTGGCGGTATCATCGGCACCTGAATCTCTTCGGTTTCCTGGAGGCCTGTTTGGTGGTTTAGTCGGAGGTCTGATCGGCGGTCTAGCTGGTGGTCTAGCTGGCGGCGGGTTTGCTGGTCTTGACGATTCATTTGGCGTAGTTTCAAATAGCTGAGTTGCTGGTTTAGCTGAATCACCAGTTTGTAAGGTTTGACGTTTACCTCCAGGTGATCGACTTTTACGCTTAGGTGAACTGGTATGTGGTCCTCTAGGTATGATAGGTGGTCTAGTCGGATCTGTTTTAAATGGTTTAGAGGGCGAGTTACTGCTACTTTCAGATGAACTACTACTACTACGTCGTCTTCTAGGCCCTTTAGCTGGCTTAGTTGGTGACCTTGGCGGCTTTGCAGGTGGTTTAATTGGTGGCCTAATCGGGTCTGTTGTAAACGGTTCGGAGGACGAATTAGATGGAGAGCTACTGCTTCTTTCACATGAACTACTACGTCTTCTTCTAGGTCCTTTAGCTGGCTTAGTTGGTGACCTTGGCGGCTTGGCAGGTGGTTTCATTGGTGGCCTAGTCGGGTCATTTGTAAACGGATCAGAGGATGAGTAAGACAAAGAGTCACTGGTACTTTCACATGAGCTACAATGTGGTTTTTTAGCTCCTCTAGACGGTTTATTTGGTGATCTTAGCGGCTTTGCAGGTGATTTGGTCGGCGATCTAGGCGGTTCTGTTGTAAACCGTTCAGGAGATGAGCAAGATGTAGAGCTACTGGTACTTTCACATGAACTGGTACTACATGATCCTCTAGGTCCTGCAGGCGGTCCAGTTGGTGGGCTTGGCGGCTTCGCAGGCGGTTTGATTGGCGGTTTAGTTGGGTCAAGTGATGATTTACCAGACGTGTTGGCTGCAGATTTGCCTATAGTATCTAGTATTTTATAACTTTCATCTGCGGATATCGTAGCTGAACTCGATGTTGAGTAAGGAGTTCCTTCTGGTGTTCTAGGATCTCTCTTAACATGCGAAAAGCTTCGATTGTCACTTGTTGATAATTTAAGTATTGCTTGAACAATAATTTCTTCATTTGAAGCTTCCTTAGCTATTTTAAAAGCAGTGCTAACAACTTCTTTCCTTTCTTTTTCATTCAAATATGAAGGATCAATGACGAAAAATTTGTTTTTACTACGATAAGCTTGTTTAGGTGGATGCTGATCCTCAATTTCGGTAGCAAACTCTTCACAAACTTCGGCCACTGCAACATCTTCACTGGATAAACTGGAACCACTCTCTGGAACATGTTCACTTACAGTACCGGTTTGAATATCTGGTATCATGTCTTCACTAGCGATCGCAGTCTGAGTATCTGGTACATCTTCATCCTCGATCCCATCATCAGTAATATTATTATTATCATCACAATCGAATTCTGAACTGATATCAAGCGCACCACAGTTACTACGCAGACGTAAATATTCTCTAGTGCATCTTATCACCGACTCACTGATATTTTTTTTACGTAATTGATAACTTAGATATGCTTCAATAGCTTCTGAATTCTTCGGGTCATTTAGAAACGAAAGTCTGTCATAGAGATCCCGTTCAATATCAACGATTTTGTCGATAAATATTTTGTGCGCAAAAACGCGCCAATGACGTTTAACCGGTTCGTCGCTTCCTCGGATTGTTTTGCACAAATTAATCCACTTGTCATTTTTTCCTTTACTAGATGAATTTATTAAATCGGCAATGTAATTCTTGAACGATGTTGTATGAGGACAATTTGTAACTATTGCGTTCACAAAATCATCAACCGCAATTGTCTGTGAGTTGTTCGGATACATGTTACTATAATTATATTAATTATAAGTTAAAATTTAATTAATTGTTAAGTTGTACGTTAATTATTTTTAAATTTAAATTTAGAATGTACTAAAAGCGAAATACGTCTGCGATTTTATTACGATGGGCCGACTCGACTGACCACAAAGTAATAGAGAATTTTTATCTATTACACATACCTGGGTAATTATTTGAAAATTAATTGAAAGAGGGGGAGAAAACCAATGATGTTTGAAGTATATACTTTTGGGTACCGGAATATAGATTTATATGTATGTATATATTACCCCGAGTAATGTACAAGTCGACTACCCCTCACACCCCTGCCCTTAATAAGCCTCTTCCCCTCAATCGAGAGTTACGCAGTCCAAACAACTTGCCCCATACTTAACCACTCTAAGGAATTTCATACCTGAGAGCCCGTTATAAGCCTCCATTAAAATTGTCTAAATTATAAACTAACAAAAAAAAAAAATATCAAAATAAATTATGAAAATTTACTATCGAAGTTTCGCAGAGAATAATTTAATCATTATTAAGTAAAATATTATTTATTGTTCACAGTTGTAATCATTAATTACAATTAAAGCTTCTGTTACAATTTAAAAGTTTTATTGATCATTATGTTGGTCAATAAAATTGTTATTATGATTATTGTAATTAATACCATTGTCATAAAATTTCTTGCATTACAATTATTATGAGTGTAAAAAGATAAATATTTATATTAGCGCTATAAGCACTAGAAAAATTGGGATAGTGACATATGTAACAAAACGTAAATATGATGTTTAAAATGATATAAAATAAAGCAGGCTTATAACGGGTAGTCGGGAACAAAACTAAACGCACGGTATTGAGAAGACTGAAATTACAAGAAAAATTTCCCCTACTTCCCCTAAGCCAGGCTTAACGGGTAGTCGCCTGTAGGATACGAATGAATCAGTCCCAGTAATAATATAGCAAATTATCAGATAAACATGCAATAATAATTACCATTTTATGATTTTAGTGTTCATTTAAAAATAAACAGTAAAAGTAATACATTTATTTATTTGCAGAATTATTTATTGCTAAATAGGAAGAAGGAATAACATTAACTTGTAGTATTTAAAATAAATATTTAGGATGAGGGAAAGGAAATAATAATTTATTGAGTGATCAATGCAACCCTGAAGACTTTTATAATTATGTTAAAGTTTATTTTTATAATAATTTAAACTCTTGTTTACACACAGTAATACATAGATTCATACAACTAAACTAAATTTGTGAAGGAAACAAAATGAGTCATTCGAAAATTATATTATTTTCTTATGACTCATTTAATTATGAATGAGAGTAACGACAATTTGTCTATTTTCTCAATTAAGCAATATGCAACTTATAATGTTGTTATTTAGATTTTAATTTAGTCAATATATATAATAACTTCTTAAATGCATACTCAGAAGAGTATGATACGAAGAAAATAATCAGTATGAATGCATACAAAAATGTCAAAGAAAAGCATTCTGATCTTTCGGTAAAGAATAACAAATGAAAATGAGAATTACAGAAACCTTCGTCAAATATTTATAAGATTTACCATAATAATTAATTTATTTATTTATATTTGTCAGTTATTTATTTAACGACAATATATAACTAGTCGAAAAGATAAATTTGTATATTGAAACTATTGATACAAAATATATGATATAGTTAACTACATTAAACGTAAAAAAAATTTTAGTATTTTATCTGACTCATTGATGTTGATCCATATTATTTTTTCGTTTTTAAATTATAAAATCTTAAGTAAGGATATGTGAATAAAATAAAAATAATAGAGTTAATTGTACTCGCGATTTCAGAGTTAGTTATGAATAAGGATTAAGACAAATAATCTATTTGCTGTGCTAAATAACTTATCAATTCATAATAAAATATCTGGAATGTTAATATAATATTTTGTTGTAAATATATTTAATAAATGATTAAACAATAAAAATAATTAGTATCAATGTGTAAAAAATATAAAATCAGTGATCTGTCGATTATAGACATAGAAATTAAAAAAAACTGTTGACTCTACTTACGAAATTATTAAATCAATTCTCTAGTTTACAATTAATTAAATTAAGCTTGTTAAAAACATTTCAATATTTTAAATGATATGTTAATTTTATATAGTGACAATGAGACATCACTGAGACGATTCGTGAATAATATTTAAATTTAAACAAATTTTTTTTATGACATTTAGCTATACATAATAGCAATTTTTATTACATCAACGTTTAAGTATTTATATTTCCTCATTTTTATAAAAATTTTCTTACTTTTGCGATTAAATTAAGTAATTTTTACTAAGTATGAAATGTATTAAAAATTTTTTTTCTCGGTCAAGAAAAATCAGGAAATTATTGTTGTTTCTTATCTACAAAAAAAAAATAAAACGTTAAGAAATCAAGACACAAAACACAGAATCATAATTTAAAAAAGCCACGAGTAAGATGAAGAGTTGCATTTTTATATTATAAAAACCAAACGCGAATTGAAAAACTAAAAAAAAAAAAATTAACCCTTAAAAGACACTTAAAAAAATTACGTAAAATTGTTAATATATCCCGGTTGAAATGATCAAATTCAATCACTTAAACTCCCAAGGGATAGAGATTTTTCTCAAGAATCTGCGTTGTAAAATAGCAGACAATTAAAAAAAAAATTCAGGCTATTTTTACCCTGTGTCTTTTAAGGGTTAGGCAGATTTTTGTGTAGAAACGTGAAACTATAAATGATGTAAAAATACATTGGCTTTTACTTATTGCAGTATCAAATCACTACGGATCTTAATGATGTAATTAAATGGATAACTGTGCAACAGTCCTCTTATAAATTTTCGCTTATGATTTAGATGTTGATGCAGTCGATTCTTTTGATGCAGGTGATTCTTTAGATGCAGAATTTTCGTCCTGAGACTGAGCATACGTTTTAACAGTTTCTTCACCTTCCTCTCCTTCTTCTTCTTCTTCTGAAGCAATTGTGCTGGGTATCGAACAATCACAACGGTCTGATGATGTTCTGAATCGACTGATAGTATGTACACGGAAAAAAAATAAATGTTAAAATTCACCCGAATTATTAATACTTTTTATTGTTTCAAATAGTAATGCGGCGCCCGGGTGCGATTTTGTTGTATATTATAAAGTATAAGGTTAAAATATATGAGTGATCTGTTAAAATATACTTATGCTCAAAGAAAAAAAATATAGAGTAAAGATATAGTTTTCAAAATTTCAAATAGTAAAAATTATTATTCTGAATTGTATAGTTTCAATGGCAAGATGATATTTTTTAGACTGACGATAGTAAAAATTAAAACTCAAACCATAAATTTTAAAGTTTCAAACAATAAAAATCTCTAAGTCGATGTATATAATTTCATAATCCATCGTTACTTTTTCTTATGCTACCGTAGTAATAATTTTTGTTCTAAACCCTCATTTTTATTGTTTCGAATAATAAAAATATATTTTTTCTTAATGGCTCTTTACATTTCATAAAACCGAGTGGTTGTAGTAAAACGAATAAGTAGATCATTTAAAAGTATCAGCTCAACATTAGCAGGTTCGTTCAGTAGCCAGCGTTCAGACCCAGCAATCAGAAGGACGACAGTTCGCGCCTGGAGCCCAGCAGAATTTTGACCAAATTTTTTTCACATCATTTACCCCACTTAACTAGCTTAAACGTTAATGATCATGAATTCTATTAGGAAATTATAAACAGAAACTTTTTTTTTAATTTAATTTATTTGTTTGCTTGGCTGATTGCTGGCTGCCATTAATCAGCCGATAGCCGAGCGCCATTAATGGGCCAAGGCTATCATTCTGACTATAAGCCGTTTATCGGCCAATAAAAATTGCCATTGCTGAGCCATTGATCGACATTTTTGGCCTAGTAATGGCCCGATACAGGGCCGATTTCCAAACTTTGTATAGGAGTGGTGTGAGAATATATTACAGAGGTCATTTAATTTTGATTTATAGGATCCTACTGATTAGCTTTTTTTTTTTCTATCTAGAGGGTTGAACGATTTCTTTTAAATCGTCATTGGACAAATAGAAATATAATTCTCTGATAAATGTATACGGAAGTTGTAGTTCATAAAAAATATTATAAATAACTTCCTCAGAATCTTTTATGTAGTTAACTCTTATCTCAACTTTCCACAATTTCAAAAAGATCTTTTGTTTATATATTGGGTACTCTAATTGAAACTGAGGTTCACGTCTCCATATTTCGTTCAAATCAACAGTCTTCAAATAATGTGCCAAGTATCGCACATTTTTATGTAAAATCTCTATAAATGTGATATTACTGCCTTCTGTCACTTTTTTTTTCAATTTTTTAACTTCTAAAAGACATTCAGCTGAATAATCATCAAATATCTTCGTATTACTAACAGCTTTAATATTTCGCTTACTAACATAAAAACCCGTGGCTAATAATTCTACAATGTGCCTCTTAATATAATCTATACCATATTTAACGTTTGCATAGAATCGAAACGCTGAACCGCTTTCAGCGATCCTCTGACGCGAAAGGTCATTATAATGAAACATTGTTCGTGTAAAGTACAAAAAAAAATTTACGTTCTGACTTAAATCAAACCTATGAGAGAATGAAATTAGCCAATTCTTCAATACTGTATAGTTATTAATATCAGCAGCTGCATGGAAAATTGTTTTAGTGTCACCACTTCCTTCACATGTGCAAAAAAGATCAAGCACATGTTTAATTAATGGAGCATTCCAGACATCGTAGTCTTTAGCTAAAATACCATCTTCGATAGAAGGGATTTTGACAAAGTTAGCTCTAATGTTAGCCATTTTAGTCAATAATAACATCATGACTTCTATTGTTCCTTCATCCGCGGCAAATTGCAATGCAGTTTTTCCATTACAGCAATCAGAGTTTTTTACGCTATTTTCTTTCAAATACCTGACGATATCGCATTTGGAGGATTTCATGGCGCTATCTAACACTATTTCTTGAGTTGTTGGATGCCGTTTGTGTATCTCAGCACCGTTTTCTATCAACTTTTGAAATATTTTATTACTTCCAATCCGCGCTGCTACATGTCGAGGAGTTCCATCATCAAAGTAATTGTCATTAATATTGACATTTTCATTTGTTACATTGTCTATGTAATCTTCGTCTTGAGAATTTATAGCGCGGATATGTTTATGGAGTCGTTTTCTTGACCGTCGTTTTCGTGATCGTCGTTTTCTTGACCGTTGCTTTGTTGATTTTCGCATTCTCGATTTTGGTATTTATAATGCGGATTTGTTACAAGTTTTGTAGTTATTTTTTTCACGATAAACGAATAAACCTTTTTTACCTGACGAATTCTAAAAAAAGACAAAAAATGAATGCAAGTTTAGTTTTATTTCAACACTCTAAAAACAAGTGTGTTACAAACGTATTATTTTAACACATATTAAATAAGTTCTATGTTTAAGGCAATAATCGAAACTATAGTTTTTTGTAGTCATTTAAAACACGTTTCACGGTGTATCAAATATCTATAGGTTGTTTATGGCGTCTCAATGTTATTTGGCAAGTGTGTAAATTTTGACTACACACTTAGTTTTAAAGTGAAGTCAAAAATTTTACTATGCAATTTATTAGGTTTACTATAATTCTAAATATTATTGGAGCGAGATCATATACTAAATGAAGAAATTAAAGGATATAAAAACAATCCATAAATAATAACGTGATATTTTAGAAAAGCTTTTATGAAGTACACAAGAAAATAGTGGTAGTGCAACAGAAAGCGCGTAAATATAAGGCACGCGTTTCTCGCATAATCGACCACTCTTGAATCTGACACATTTTAATTTTGCTGAAACTCAATTATCTTTTTGTATCCTATTGAAAAAAACTTTCAGGATTTATCGAAAGTTTTCTAAACAATACTAAAAAAGTTATGACTTCCTGGGTCAAAAATATAACTTGCTTTTGACTTAATTAACTTGATTTTGACTGTTATACTTCTTTTGACTTGAATAAGACTTTTTTAACTTAGAAATTTGAGTCAACTAAGTCGAATTCAAGACAAAGAGATTTTAATTTGACTTGGTTGGCGCACATAGTTACATTCGCACACGCACCCCTCATGAAAAAAATGTATATTTTTATTTAATATATGAAAATATATAATCATATAAACCGGCAAAAATTGACGTATGTTTGAATATAATGTTTATATAACTTGAAAGTATATTTTTTCTTATGATATAAACTATAAAAGAAAATGCATTTTTTATTAAAGAGCATTGTATATTTTCAAAATATACTTTGCCGGTTATAAATTCCAATATAATGAAATATAGTCGAGACATATATTTTAAAGTATAGTAACTGCTATAAAAGAAAATAATAATTTTCATTATATTTTTCCAACCATATCGCATTATATATTGGATAATATAGGGGAAGGGGGGCAAAACCGGATAGGCCGGCAAAATGGGATACCCTCAAAATGTCGTCAAAATTTTTTTTTTTCGAAAAACTTTCGAAAATGGTCAAAAATGACATCTAGTATCATTTTACACTATCGAAAGCTAAAAAAAAACATTTTTATATTTTTTGCGAAAAGTATAAATAAAAAAAATGTACAAATTTTATCGTACTACAAATTTATTTTCATGGAGTATCACAAATTAAGAAATTTATTTCTTTAATTAACTCAAGAACAATAACAACAATAATACTGATAAAAACTCTAAAACTGTAACATTGGTAATCATCATAATTTTAACCGTTACATTGTAACTTTCATAATTTTGTAATATGTTATAACTTTAGTGCTATAATATCACATTATTAACAGTTATGTTAATTTTCTAATATTCAATATTTAATTATTTCTCTTATAAAAATAATTTCTTTGGAATGAAAACTAACTAACATTATTTTTAACATAAGTATTAAAATTTATAATAAATAACGACAACGATATATAACTGATTCATCGTTAATGAAAGATAAATCTCTAAAATTATTCACAATAATCACAGATAAATTGAGTGGAGCGAATCCGGAGTGAATTCGAATTTAATTTCAGTCCGAATTCACTCTGGATTTTTTATAGTGTAGTAATTATTCAAGATAATAAAAGTTATCATTTCGGAATACCATAAATAGTTGTCAATTTTACCATATAGTTGGTAGACACTACAATTCAGATTGTTTATTCAATAATTCAAATGGCATTTTCTATTATAAAATTCAGTTTAAACATTGCACTATAACTCGCTGATAACTTTTACCATAAAATTATGTGCGTGAATATACACACAGAAAAAAAAAATTCTCGGCTGAAGGTAAATATTCTTGATTCAAGAAAATTTTTTTGGAGACCTAAACTTTCTCAGATAAAGTAGAAATCTTCTCCGACCAAGACGAATTCTCTTGGCTCAAGAAAATCTTGACTTGGTTCTCGAAAACGTTCGTCTTCAAAAATATTTTTTTGACTCAAGATAACTTTTTTTTCTGTGCATAGTTTTGCTGCTGTATATATTTTTGTACAATTTTAACATTATATCGCATTTTCATGCGGGTATACAATGCAATATTTATGTAAAAATTATTATATATACATTGATTGAAAAATATATATCATTTTTTCATCAAATTTTCTTTAATTGTTGAGACCAGTGCATAGAAAAATTATAAAATTTTTAATTAATGAAAATACTTAATGTAATAATTTATTTACCTGAGATGTGTAGCGATGAATTGTCGTTTAAAATATTGTATTTTAAAAATTACAATTTAAAATTAAGTTTTAAAACACGTGTTAAGATAGATGCTCTTCAACCGAAGATACACGAGGAATTCTTCAAAGTTTTTCTGACCAAATTCTAGTCCCTAATGGCATCCTACACGAGGCACCTCAGTAATTACATCTTATACCCATACTATACACCTTCTCTACTCCAAACCTCTCAACAATGGTATCGTTTCTGAAGGTAAAGGAAATATATAATTTGAGTGAAAATTGTAAATACTCAGGTACTCCAGGTAGGATTCCATTAAGAACTTTAAACTGTCAGTTATAACGTATTTGAGTCCCCGAAAATTTAGTATTTTTTTTAATACCTCGTTTTGCTGGCCTCTATCCCCTATATATCAATGTACATATTTTTGCCGCTTATATTTTTTTATAAATTTTTAACAATATATCATCTTTTTATGCAGGTATACAATGCAATATTTACGTAAAAATCATATATACATTGATTAAAAAATATATATTACTTTTTCATCAGATATTCATTAATTGTTGAGACCAGTGCATAGAAAAATTACAAAATTTTTAATTAATGAAAATGCTTAATACAAAAATCTATTTACCTTAGATGTGTAGCGATGGATTAGAGTCTAAGATCTTGAATTTACGAAGTTAAAATTTAAAAATAAGTTTTAAAATACGTGTTAAGATAGATTTTCTTCAACCGAGGAGATACGAAAAACTGTTCACGGTTTTGCTGACAAAATTCAAGTCCTTAAAATGGCATTCTATACGACCCAGACAGGAAAGTACCACGGGCCCAGGTTTGGCTCAGGCTTGGTTCAACTATGTTGAACTCTGGGCCAAGTTTGTAAGCCAGCCTTGTTCCAGCCTTGGTGGAAGTCTGGAATGATAACATCGTACCAAGCCTTGTTGCCAGCCCTGACCCATGCTTGGTTGTCAGACCTGACCCAAGCTTGGTTGCCAGACCTGGCCCATGCTTTGTTGCCAGACCTGAACCATGCATCGAAAAAATCAATAAATTTAATTAAAAAAAATTTTATTATTATTTAAATACTAGAGCTTGTGATTATTAACGTTTAAACTATTTAAGTGAGGTAAATGACGTGAAATAAACTCGGTGAAAAATCTGCTGGGCTCTGGGCGCGAACTGTCGTCCTTCTGATTGCTGGGTCTGAACGCTGGCTACTGGACGAACCTACTAATGTTGAATTGAAACTTTTATATGTTCTACTTATTCATTTTACTACAACCCCTCGGTTTTATGAAATATAAAGAGCAATTTAATTAATATTTTCGATTAAGAAAAAAATAAATAATAATTTCGTATTATTTATATTATAATTACATAATTTTTTAAAATAAAATTTATTAAATTTAATTGATTATTTATCAAAAACCCAGCTTAATTATTTTACTCTACCACCATTATTAAAAATAACATTTATTATAGAAATGGATGAGTTATTTCTTAATTAAATTAATTTTTATAAGTAAAATTATGAAATTACGGTTGTTAATTGCAAATATAATAACGAACTGAAAAATGTATTAATTCTTAATTGTTAATAATTTTAATCAGAATGTTAAAATATCCCAGCAATCGGGATCGCATTGAATCGCATTCAGTTTTCTATCCGATTCAATAGGATTCAATCCTATTTTTGGAATGGCTGTCTTGTCAATCCGTATCAATGCGATTCAATGCGACACGTTGATATAGGGTACATAGGAAAATTTTTTTACCAATTAACCCGAAATTCTTGATTACCGATAGCCGAAAATTAAAAATTTCAATACGATTATCTATGACTTGAAAATAATTAAGAGAAAAAAAATTATTTAATACACTGTGTAAATAGAAAACATCTAGTAAAATTATAGCTTTTGCAATCATTTTAATGATATCGAATTTTTTTAGTAAAATAATCCACTAAAAACAAAAATTGAATCACTGTGAAAGTAATTAATTTTAAAGGCATGCATTTATTTATTCAAGAAATACAAACTATTAAACTTTGTTAAAATATTAACATTATAAATGTCAGATAGACAAAGCAAACTAATTTGAAACGAATTTCGTTAGCATAAAATTATATAAAAAAAAAGTATTTCAAGTAAAATTATTATTTTTTGGAGTACCCGATGAAAAAAGTTTTTGTCTAATTATATATGATTATATATGTTCATATATATAATCATGCATGATTATATATGGGGTCATATATAATTATATATAATTATATATGACCCCATGCATAATTAGATCTGATCATACCTGGCTGTTATTAGCCCATATATAAGTCTATATATGATCAGATCTAATTATATATAAGTCTATATATAATTAGATCTGATCAGATCTGATTATATATGAGTCTATATATAATTAGATATGTTCATACTTGGCTGGTATAACTCCATATACACTGATAGAAGGATTTAGTTGTATTTAACAAGATTTGGTTGTATGTACCAAATGATTTAGTAACGAATTTGTAATACTAAATATTTGGTTACAGGAACCAAATCATTTAGTAAAGCTCATTTATTTCCACCAAATAAATATTTTGTAGTATTTAAGAAATGATTTATTGGGGCACAATAAATCATTTATTAGGATTAAAGAACTAATTTTTTTAACTTATTTTAGCGCATAACCTAATTGTTCTACTTAAAATAAATTAAAATAATAATAATAAATAATTTTAAGAAAAAATATATAGTATTATAAGGGAAATAACCCCATTTTATTATAATTTTTTATTTTAGATAAATAACAAATCTTTCGTCAAATGAATTTTTGAAATTAAAATAGATTAAAATGAGAATAATAAATAATTTTAAGAAAAAATATATAGTATTATAAAGAAAATAACCCCATTTTATTATAATTTTTTATTTAAGATAAATAACAAATTTTTCGTCAAATGAATTTTTGAAATTAAAATAGATTAAAATAAGAATAATAAATAATTTTAAGTAAAAATATATAGTATTATTATAAAGAAAATAACCTCATTTTATTATAATTTTTTATTTAAGATAAATAACAAATTTTTAGTTAAATAAGATTTTAAGAGCTCCTCCATAATTTGAAATAATTCATTTTAATCAATTGAAAATAATTGTTTTTAAAATCAATAAATTGATTTGGAAATCACAATAGTAACTCCGATTGAGACGAAACGCACTATACTGTGAAAGCGGCAATATATTCACACACACACGCCACACTGATATTTCCCCACTAATACATACGTAGTTTTTATTCCTAAACAAGCCATCTACCGACAAAACTTACCAAAAAAATATTTAGTACCGATTACCAAATATTTTTTTGATGGAAACAAATATTTATTTTACCATAATAAGATTTAATTGAGATAAAAAAATAATTTATTAAATTATAACCTGTGCGAATTTAGCGTCTCATCTAGGGGATTGCGAAATCTAAATGACCTTAATCGATAGGTCTACGTTAGGTCTGTATAGGTCCACCAAAATTTTCGTTAGGTCTCCTATAGTTTTTTTATAAATAATTTTTGAAATTTTGCAAAAAAAAAATTTTCATTTTAGCACCTCATTCAGAACGAAACCAATAAATTTGATCATTTTTGCATTCCTTATCGTTAGGTCCGTATTGGTCTCTAGTTTTTGCATTGATATTATTCATTATATTCGTTTTATTAACAATTATAAATAATTTATAATCCGCGCATGCGCTCAATACTATTCAGAGCTAGGCGCGAAATTCATAATTTACCTGTTTTGTTTCCTTTGTATTAAAAAAACATCAAATAAATATATAAATTATTCTAATAAAGCTTAATTAATTATAATCTATAATTACTCCCAATGAGAATGTTCCTTGTTGCTCACATATATATGGGTATATAAACACATGTCAGTATATAAACCACACAACTATGAAGTGCATAGACTTAAAAGCGTATAAACATCTGTACATCTGTACACTCCTTGACTCCATAATATAACCTATACTTACATGCGTTCGTGGCGTAAAGACGCTTTTGTGTACGCTCTTTTCTATTAATTTACTCAACTTTTTTTTCAAATACTGGTAAATATCGTGTAAGTAAAGAAATAGTTTTGACATAGGTAATACATAACCTATAATTATTGAAAGTATACCTAACTTATAATGATTTATTTTATTTTCTTGTTGATGTACCGTGCTCACAGTGGTGGAGTGTCTTACATGCAAGATTTTTATTTCAAGTTCTGCCACTGGATCAAGAACCTGCTCAAGTTTTAGATCAAGCTAGAGTTCATATATGACCGATGGTCAGAATTATAATCCTAACAGTATTTGTGAAGTTGCTAAAAATGTGATAAAATGTTGTCAACAACTAGTTAATTGTGCTGAAAGAACGACATACACCTGTAACTGCCAGCATTAATTTTTATAAGACACCTCAATAAGTAAAATCTCTGCTGAACAGATTAGAGCATGAGTATTGTCATGATGATAAAGATTAGTGTTTTGGTGGAGAAAAACGCAATCAAGTACCAATGTCTATTGGTAAACATCAACAACAAAAAGAAGTTTTTTTTTAAAGCTTGGACTCTGGTACGGCGGATCGCAGAAAAATTTTTTAAGTATACAAATAGAAGCTTACAATTCTATGGCTATGAAACCACCAGTAGTGGGCTTGGAAATAAGATTAAAAATATTTTTGAAGAATTATGTCAAGAAAATAAAGCATTAGAACATTGGACGCAACGTAAGAAACGTCTTAATCATTATCAACAATACGTTATCTTTGAACGTAGTGCTAATCAAGCTTTAGAATGGATACGTGGAACTGGTGAATTGCACTTTGCTATATATACAAATGTTGGAAAAAATCATCTCAATAATGAAAAGCTTCCTCAACAACATAACCAATTCAAAGGTGCAGTAAAAGTAAATGTTATTATATTATATTTTGTAGTTTTTTATTTATTAACATTAATAATATAACTATTTAGGTATAGTTTATTCAGTAACTATTAAGAAAATAATAATAAAAATCCTGTGTAGTATTTATCAGTATTTTATGTTTATATTATTGATACTTGATATATGAATGTAGAATAATATTTAATATACATATTTACGTGCTTATAGGAAAGAAGAGGAAAAGTAAAATTATTGTCACAACCGGCCAACAATTTAATAAAAAAAAAGGACACGCTTACGCAACAGCCATAAAACAATCTATTGCTGGTTTATCAGAGTTATAAACATTTCAGTATGCGCATGGGTTGTTTTAAAACACAAGTTAAAGATGACCTAAGAAAAAAGAATAAAATTTGATAATGTTCTAAGAGATTTATCAATAGATCGCAATTCAGATCCATCCCTAGAAAAAAAATCTGGTATGTTTTCATAATTAGTTTATACGTAATAGTGAAAATATATTATTCACTTAAATACTAATATTGTGGATATTACTTTATTTCAGATTCATTATGGCTGAATTATTACAAAGTGAATGAACTTCTGTCAAAAATTTCGAGACGCATATTCGGTGTTCCTTAGAAGAAACGTAAAATGAATGTCGTAATGTCCCGTCAGGATTATTGTGAATCAATTATATTTTGTAATATGGAAGAAATTCATCACTTTCATAGCAATATATATGTACGCAAACTGAAAAAATATGAAACAATGCCAGAAGATGTTGGTCATTGCTTTGTCACTTGGGCAGCTAAATTTGATATGGACGTTACTTATTGTAATAATAAACCAGAAAGTAATCAATTGTTAGTGGCTCATGGAGAAATCGGGTTTAAAGATTTACAAAGAAAACATCGTGTTAAACATCTAATAGCTGTATATCTTATTAAACCTGTACAGCGAATTACTAAGTATAGGTTACTGCTTAAAGATTTGCAAAGTGTTTTTAAAAAAGCGTGAAATAAAAGATTGACTCACACATTCTGCAGAAAAGGTACAAAATTATTTATTATTTAAAATACTCTTCTTTTTTCAATAAATAACTAAATTATTTATATTTCCTTAGGTGAAATACATTTATGAAATTCACTCAATGGTTTCAGAACTCGGTGTGATTGAGGATGAGTAAAAATTTACTTTTTAGACTGGTGGTGCACTAACCCGTGCCGTAAGAATCGTATTACCTGCAAATTCATAAAATGCAAAACAACTGTGAGTTAAATGTTTACGTGAATTGCTACAAACATTTTACTTTAGCTTCAACGTGCCTAAAAATCCACCAAAAAAAGTTTGAGTCAGCAAACGAGTAATCTAACCACCGTTAGATGCTTCAGCACACCAAAGCTTCAAATACCGATATTTGTATTAGTGCCTATTCCAAATCAACAAATATTGGACGTTAATGAAGCGCGTGCATTGGCAGCCACCAGCCCGCAGTCAAATTTGCCAATCAGTAAACCTGTAAACACTGGTCTTACACTGATTGGGTTACCTGTTGCTAATACTCTGCAGTAGACTATATTTTCATTCAAGCGTAAACCGTTAAATGCTTCGTTGATCCGTCTTCGGTTACTGTTACTACATTATACTTCCCAAACAGAGGAGTTATTGGAATCGGTTGGTTGAATATTTGGTCAGTGATGATCCCTTAAATCGATATACGCCAATTTGTCGATAGTGTAATGATGGAATGGAATGGTTGTTACTGTCAATACTGGAATTCAGTACACAAACAAAAGTCATTAAGAATTTTAATAACGAAGTATTTTTGTAAGTTAAATATTTGTCAGCAAGAAGAAATAAAATCTGATAAGTAAGGAAAATAAATGCCGTTATTGTAAAAAAAGTAAGTATTGTATTAAATAATAAAAAATCGGAAATAAAAAATTGAAATTAATTTGAAATATTTATGAAATTTCTAGGTGGTCCTACTAACAGTGCGAATCGTACGAAATATTTTAAGCCGAAAAAATTACTCAAAATAAGAAAGTATTTAGTATAATTGAGAATTGGCTTCTTCGTGAGAAAATATTAAATATTTTTTTGTCGTTGTCAGGGCTTATATTTCATAGCTATGTATTTTATGAAGAATTGGGCGCAGTTGATGATAATTTTAAAATATCGTCATCGATGTTTTCGCAGGTCCATTAATAAGGCTAGAGATAATAAGACAATTCCAGGTAATGCTTTAGGTCTTTTAATTCTTGTTGTGAGCATATTATTTGTAGCAGTAATATATACTAAACTACTTAACTATATAAGTTTTACAGCAATTATTTGTTGCAGATGGTTAACCAAATGGCTTCCTTACTTGGGTTATCATCTGAATAATATCGAACTCATGAAAACTTATGGTTTTTAAATATCAATCTGGTTACAAAGTATCATGTTTCAGATACTGAATATTTTCTCTAGTCCCTTAGAGAACAACGTTAATGATTATATACATTGCAGGTAATAATTGAATGTTCCTCTAAAGAGAATTGATTTGATAAGTTTCTTTTAATTATATTCAAAAATATACTTAATCATCCGTGAATCCGTTATAATGTCAAAAAGGCATACTTCTATTCCAATATGTTAACACAGGTTTATATTTATGCATAGATTGATTCAAACAAAATTTTTTTAATTCAAACGTTTTATAAAAATTATTTTTTTAAGCAATTTTGAAATTCTTAAAATTAAAAATTTTGTATATTTTTATAACATATATTAAAGTATTAACTAAAATTTCATATATAAAAAATTATTATATATATTAAAATTAACAATATACGTAGTATACTTAATATATGAAAATTAATGAGTAGATTTTAAGAAATATTTAGAAGGATATCATAAGAACGATCATAAATCAATGATATTTTAAATGAAATAGCATTTCAATTTTTATCATTTTCAATTTATTTTAAAATAAATAAAATTGTATTTACAATAAATGAAACAACTTAATCGAAATTTTTTTTTATTTTTAAAATTTCGAAGCTAATACAAAAATCTATCAATATTTGATTAATTATGTTATATTATGGTATATTATTATACTTGAAAAATATTAAAATTAAAAAAATTAAATTAAATATTTATAAAATAGCAAAAATTAATAGCATAAATTAATTTATTGTTATTATTATTATTATTTTTTTTTTTATGAGTGAATTCAATGTTGCAACAGAAAGAAATCGAGCAAAACTTTTCAAAAAATTAATATTTTTATTATTAATATTTTTAAAAAATTTTTTAGTTTTATTTAAGGCCTCTCTCAGACAGCGCCCCCCCCCTCACTTTTTAAAAATATTTAATAACTTTTAAATGTAATGACCGAATTCAAATTTTGATAATTAATTAAAATAAAAGGTAGAGCATTAATTTAAGAAAGGGCAAGGCAGTTACAATTTTGCTGAGAAATAGATTTAAAAAAAAATTATTTACAGTTGTTATGAATTAGGAGTTCAACGAAATTCGGTAAATAAATTTCAGTAAAATCTTCATGTCAACATTTTAATTTAGAATGTCAAATTTTTTAGACTAAAATTTATTTAACAAATTCCATTTAACTTCTAATTAATAGCAACTGTAAGTAATTTTTTTTTTTAAATCTATATCTCGGCGAAATTGTAACTGCGTTGTTCTTTTTTTAATTAATGCTTTAATTTTTTTGAAATTAATTAATAAAATTCTAATTCGGTCGTTACAATTAAAAGTTATTGAATATTTTTAAAAAGTGGGTGGAAGGGGGCGCTGACTGAGAATGCCCTTAAAATAAAAATATTTTTGAATATTTTTAAAGTGAGACGTTACTGGGATTTAATAACAAATGACGATCGGTTCCGAGGTACTTTGTCTATAGAGATCGTGTTACACAGTATATGAATAAATGTATATACATGTTAGTTGAAAAAACTTCGTTATTTGTTGTGTTTCAAATTCTTTTAAGCGATTTTTTTCAAGTTTTAAATTAAAAATTAAAAATTTGATATAATATATAAGCTAAGCATACTTAATTGTTTACAGTATCTATATAAATTATTTATAAGTAATTTACTGAAAGTTCTCCTGCACTATTAAATTAAAGTTTCATCTTAATAATTAAGATTTTTGCGGTAATCTTTATAATAAAAACGAACTATTGTAGAATTATTGTTAGTAAAAATATTTTTTGTTTTTTTTTTTAGACTACACAAAATGCCAAGAAAACCAAAAGTGTCTGTGAATGAAGCAGTAGAATTATTGAAAGAGTTTATATTATTGGGTAATTTTAAAGACAATAATTTTCCAATAAAAAGTTCCGAGGTATGGGTAAAAATGAGTCAGCGGTTAGATGGTAAATGGGCGGCAAGAGACGTTTACAGAGAAGTAAGAGAAGATAGAAGAAAAATACTGTCAAAAGCTCGGGAAGAAGTTGGTGTTGCTGGTATAAGTTCGTTAAATATGACCGACGAAGATACGTATACATCTGAAACAGAAAATGAAAATGATTCAAATTCAAGTGGCAGTGAATGGGAAGCTTCAGGATTAGAAACTATCTTTCTACCGATTGAAAAAGAACTCTTCGAGGCATTACATGAGAAAGAACCAATCATTTATAACAAAAGAAAATATAATATTTTAGAACGTTTTAAATGGACTAGTATGCTAGCAGAAAGATTATATGCCCTTACTTACTTGCCTTGTGCATTCGTTTTTAAGAATGCTAAAATTTATAATGATGAAGGTAGCATTCATTATCTATCTATACGAGGACGATGTTCAAGTAAATTATGTGGAAATATCATTTTTGCATTTTTGGACAAAAAACCTTGTGATTTTCCATGTCAGCTACGAATAAGGACAAAGGATACTTTTGGACAACCTCACGAGAATGTACATAGACCTACACGAAAGTTTCAACGAATGATTATTGGTGCGAAAGCGTTGAGTGAAGGAGTCGGAAATTACACTAAACGTCAGGCGCAATTGTACAGTCAAGATAATAAACGTCTTCCTCCAATATTGCCGAAACAAAACATTATACGGCAATGTAAAAATGAATATATCCATGAAAAATTAGGAGTGAAACTAGGAGACGGACGTGATGTTGTTAGCACCATAGAAAACATGAGATATAATCCTCTTTATCCAGGATTCATTCAGGATGTGAAAAAAGATAAATTTTATGTGATCTACAGTACTCCTAATCAACTAGTTGCATACAAACGTTACTGCAAGCTTACTAATGTGTCTTCTAAAATAGCAATTGATGGTACTGGCAGTATTATAAAGCCAATAATTCATTCAAACGGACGTAAATCTGGTCATATATTTTTGTATGCTATTGTTATAAATTACAACAACAAATCACACTCAGTCCATCAATTACTCACGGAAAGTCAAAATACACAAATGTTAATATGGTGGCTAAAACAGTGGTTTTCTATGGGGGCACCGAAACCAAAAGAGGCTAACTGCGACAGCTCTAGAGCTTTAATTAATGCTCTTTCATTTACATTAAATGACCAATCTATTAAGGTTTATATAGATACCATGTTCTTACGAGCAATCGGTGACTCTTCTCACTCCACAAGACCAGCGATTTCTACATATATCCGTCTGGATGTTGCCCATTTCATCCATATGATAAGTAGGTGGAAATGTTTCAAAAATCAAAAAAATTCTCTCGTTAGGTCATTTTACATGCATTGTATCGCTCTCATGATTGATTGTCAAACTGTCAAACAATTTGAGATGATATTCCGTCTGATTTGTATAGTTGCATTAAATGAGTGCGAGGACTCGATTATTACGGTTACTGGTGAAAGTGTTAAACATGCTAGACTTGAATTACAATCAATCATCGCATCACGAGATCTTACTGAATTTGTAAAAGATTTAGGATCAGACGAAGCTGGTGATACAATACCTGAAAAAAATGATTCAGAAGAAAATGGTGATCACAGTGATGATGTAACTCAACTTAGTCCAATAAAAATATTTATTAACGATATATATAAGTCAGCACTTCCCTCCAACATATTAGGATCGATTGCTGGTGCTTATTATTTTAAAGAATTTATTGACGAGTTTTTAGCTAGAGCATATGAGTTTCCTATTTGGACAGCATCCTGTTTACCTCATGAAGCTGATCATGCCACGACCAGTTACATTGAACAGTTTTTTGGTGATAAGAAAAAAAGAAGCTTAAAAGACTGGAATAACCTTTTGCGCGCTGATGTTTTTTTAAAAGCAGAATATCAAGAGTACAATGGTAGTTCGGCGGAGTTACATTCAAATTTGATTAAAACCAAGGAACAAAATGATTTGGATAATATTTTAAAATTTGACAACGATTCAAAAAAAAATAAGTCTGCTGCTATTGATAAAAATGACAATGCAAATAAAGTGTCTAATCAAGATTCAAATGGTGAATGTAACTTTGATGATAACTATAAATCTAATAAAATATATACTACAGCTAGTTATAAAGAAGCCGAAATTAAGGAAACATTAATTAAAGGTTCAGATGATGAATTTAGCGTTGATGATAATAATAAGCTTAATGATGAGTGTAATTCTGCTACTGGTAATGAAAAAGATGACGTGAAAGAAGATTTCAGTGAAGGGATACTTTCAGACACTTTTATTAATGAAGATGAAATTTATGAAGCCCATAAAGAGCTTTCGCCTCATATGACGTATAAAGACAATAAAGAAAAAAATTTGAATAAAAAATCAGATCGTGTTAAAGTTACCAAACACACACATAATTTGTTTGATGATTCTGATACTATTTCAAACGATAATTGGAGAAATAAAGGTAGAATTTCTGACCATGATTCTGACAATACATCTTTGAATGACCAAGAGAATGTTGAGCTACCATTTACGCCTTTATTAAAAAAAAAAGAGCTAGTTTTACCAAAAAATTTGAAACCATCCCAATCAAAAGGATTTAATACATATGAAAATGAAATGAAAAATCCTTCGTTCGTCCCGCCGTTACAAACTGTCAATGGAATAGAAAATAAAAATCAAATAAGTATTAAAAATACGAAAGATGATGCTTTAACAACTTACAAAAAAGGATTCCACTTTCAACCTAAACCAGATATAAAATATCAGAATGCGAGCCCGAGTATTTCAACTAAAACAAAAAAAAACCAACTTCTTAAAAATGGCTATAAGTCTTTTACAGTAAATAAAATTCCTATTTTACTGAGTAATACTTGCGCTTTCGACTCACTAATACAAATACTTACAACGGCTGTAATTGATGATCCAAAATTATTATCATATATGGATAAGAATACCAATCCAACAATGAAATTTATTTGTCAGTTTTCTAAAGTAGGAGCAATTGATGCAATATATAAAAAAAGAACCACTCTATTAGCTACACTGTTTGAAGAAAAAATTGAAGACAAAAGTAAAACATCACCTTTATATGACAGACAATTGAACATGTGGTCCAGTATCTCTGAAATTTGGCAAAAATGTTTTCCTTCAAGTGCATGTTTCAAGTGCACTTGTAAATTATGTGGGGAATATCGAACAAATGTTTCAATAATTCAAGTGAACTACAAAGTAATATGGGAAAACGGATTCAGTCAATTAAAAGAATCAATTTACTCATTTGACTGTACAATACGATGCACAAAGTGTAAACTAAATATGATTGATCGTTCTCTTTTATTTAATAAATGCATATGTATTGAATTAGATGTCAGGATGTACCAAAGTAAACCTTTACAATGCAAATTAATAACTTTGCCATCAGTTATGCAATTGAATAATAAAAATTATACGTAAGTATCAACTATTCATTTATGTCAACGTTGCTTACAGTTTACATATAATTGTACATAAAAGCTATAATTTGTTTTTTTAATCATAGGTTGAGAGGGATTATTGAAATTAATAGTGGGCATTTTGTAGCATACTGTAGAAGCTATAATAATAATTGGAAATTACACGATGATACTGCTTCAAAAATACAACCTGTTCCACATTGGAAAGAAATAGTACCAAACGCTGCTATTTATACTAGGGTTGATTAAATAATTAATAATTTTTGTGCATCATTAAGTAGTAACTAATGTTATAAGTATTTACTTAAGTGCAATTTTTTAATTCATATAAGATAAAATTTAATATAACAACCAATTTTTTATTATATACGACTTCGTTGTAACAATCAAAGGTTTATCGAACATTGTTATTTCGATTTTTGACTATACTTTAGAATTGTTAAAGTCTATTATTTTATTATATCCATGTTTTCAAATAAAATATTTTGTCTTGTAATTAATTTATTTCTATTTTAAACCATAAATTACATCAAACGAATGTTATTAAACAGTTATTGTTATTATTATGAACTTTACACAAGCTGTCGAAAAAATAAATTATTCATATACTTGGCCATAATGTAGCAATAATACCATTGGCATCTAAAAACTTCATAAGTTTTCATAACTTCGATGTTATTAAAATGATGACATTAAGGAAGACATTTGGTTAGCCATCTGCAACAAATAATCGCTGTAAAACTTATATAGTTAAGTAGTCTAGTATATATTACTGCTGCAAATAATATATTCACAACAAGTATTGAAAGACCTAAAACATTACCTGGAATTGTATTATTATCTCTAGCCTTATTAATGGACCTGCGAAAACATCGATGACGATATTTTAAAATTATCATCAACTGCGCCCAATTCTTCATAAAATACATAGCTATGAAATATAAGCCCTGACAACGACAAAAAAATATTTAATATTTTCTCACGAAGAAGCCAATTCTCAATTATACTAAATACTTTTTTATTTTGAGTAGTTTTTTTCGACTTAAAAAATTTCGTACGATTCGCACTGTTAGTAGGACCACCTAGAAATTTCATAAATATTTCAGATTAATTTCAATTTCTTTTTCCGATTTTTTATTATTTAATACAATACTTACTTTTTTTCACAATCACGGCATTCATTTTATCAATTTACAGTGATGACAGATAGCTATTTGATGAAATTTTATCTTATAATTCTTCGATTATTTTGTTTTCACCATTTGATACTTCGTCAAATAATTTCTCATCATTAACTAAATCAGGCTTAATGAATTTAGCTCGTAAAGTATCTAGCTTTTCAAGAACTTCAATATCTGAATCATCGCCGAACGAACTGCATGACGTCGCTACTTGGTCTGTTGACCAATTTTGCACGGAATACGAATCTTGTGGTACTGGTTGGTGCACGGCCAGTCTAAACAGTAAATTTTTACTCATCACCCTCAATTAAACCAAGTTCCGAAATCATCAAATGACATTCATAAATGTGGTTCACCTAGAGAAATATAAATAATTTAATTGTTTATTTTTAAAAAAGAAAAGTATTTTAAATAAATAATTTTGTACCTTTCCTTTCTCTTCTGCAATCGCCATCATTTTCTGGCATTGCTTCATATTTTTCTAGTTTACGTAATAATATATCGCTGTAAAAGTGATTTTTTCCAACATTTGTATGTATAGCAAAGTGCAATTCATCAGTTCCACGTATCCATTCTAAAGCTTGATTAGCACTACGTTCAAAGATAACGTATTGTTGATAATGATTAAGACGTTTCTTACGTTGCGTCCAGTGTTCTAATGCTTTATTTTCTTCGCATAATTCTTCAAAAATATTTTTAATCTTATTTTCAGAGTCCCTCCTGGTGGTTTCATAGCCATGAAATTGTAAGCATCAATTTGTATACTTAAAAAAGTTTTTTGCGATTCGCCGTACCAGAGTCCAAGCTTTAAAAAAAAAAACTTCTTTTTGTTGTTGATGTTTACCAATAGACATTGGTACTTGATTGTGTTTTTCTCCACCAAAACACTAATCTTTATCATCATGACAATACTCATGCTCTAATCTGTTCAGCAGAGATTTTACTTATTGAGGTGTCTTATAAAAATTAATGCTGGCAGTTACAGGTGTATGTCGTTCTTTCAGCACAATTAACTAGTTGTTGTCATCAAAATAAATCATTGTAATTTAGGTAAACTTCCAATAATTATAGGTTATGTATTTCCTATTTTGGAACTATTCTTTTACTTCATATTTATCAATATTTAAAAAAAGAGTTGACTAAATTAATGAAAAAGAGCATACAGCTCTACATAAATTTTATTAAATTTCTATGAAATTAACAATGAAAAATTGAATTTATTAAAATTTGAAATTTTTCAAAAAATTCATAGAACATTATAATTATGAAATTCATAACTTTTGAAGTAAATTATTAAATATTCACAACAAGTAATTTTCAAATAAAGTGACATAATTTCTAATTAAATTAATTTCAACGAATGTCAAAATATATTAACTTTTCATCAACACTAGTCTATTTATTTATTTATTTATTGTTACATGAAAAACTAGTGGTTAATAAATAAAAAAATACAAAATCGTTCAACTTGCCATTACATCTTAAGTCACTTCGTAGCCAGGATTTTCAAATCAGATTCAATTAGATACTATTTAAATTGCGCTGATTTTTATTTACTAGATAATCTTTCTTCTTAATTTTTTATTTTCAGTTCAATGTCAATTAATTATAGGCAATAAGGATTTTCTTGGATAAACATCCACAAATTAATGAAAATTTTAATAAATTACTAATTTTATAATTTTATCTTTATTAATTGTTCAACTTATAACTAGTACAATTTATTTTATTATTATTTAGAGGTAAAAAAAAAATTTTTAAGAAGTTTTGAAGTACCAAGACCATTTTTGAAGGCTATAAATATTTAAAATGTATGGTATTATGCAAAATTACGGCAGATTGTCTATCATTATTATTATTTTTTTTTATGAATTTTCAATGTATAGCACATAAAAAAATCAAAGTTTTTTTTAATCAATTATTTTATCGATTGATAACAGTGCATAAATTTATATCAAGTATTGAACATTATTATTACGTTTACCTTTTTGGTATTACAAATTTTTAATGAACGAAAAATAATTTAAAATTAATTTAATATATAAAATGAAAATAAACAATCTGATAATTTTTTTGCTCTAACTTAAAAACTAAATCATTAATTATGAACATATTATTAATTTCAAATCGAGACAATTTTTAGTTTAAAAGATAGAATACTCTGTAAAAAGTTCGTTTCAAAAATATTTTGAGTTGTGAACATCAAAATTTGATACAGTTTCAAACGGTAAATCAATTATTTTTAAGATTTGAAAAAGTGGATAGTACAAAATACTTTATTTGTTCATTTATTGAAAAAAAATCAATATAAATTACTTATATTATTTATTTGTAAAGAGACAAATAATTAAAATTGGTTTAATTATTTATCGATTAAAAAAAAAATAATCATTAAGCTAATTCAAAATCGTGTGTTTGAATTAATTGCACAATGGAAAAAAAAACTGTATTGAAATCAAAATGCAATTTTTGTAACTCTATTTTGTTATTAATTTTTTTTTAAAATCATTTTTCCCTCTTATAATAAAAAAATATTTGCTTTGTCGATTATTTAAATTAACTTTAATGAATTTAAAAATCATTTCGAAAAAACCGTTATCAATGTGAAACAGCTAACAATAATTCATCATTGTCATCAATGATTGGTGGTAATGTATAAATTTATAATAAAAAACTAATCCTTCATCAGCATCCAAAATCAGCATTCCAACAATTTTAATCATAAGATCACGTGGATGAAGAAATTAACTTAATTAAATCCTCTTGAACAATTGGGTGTTGAAATAAATAATGTATTTTCTTGTAACGTTCAAACTCCACTTACTATCTGCAATTAATAATTAAATATTTTAATAATTAACTATTGAACTATAAAAAAAATTATGATTATTCATTTTAATTATTTATTTATTATCATTACATTTTTATATTACATTATTTGTAGTATCATACATTGGTGATTAAATTTTTATAGTCAAATGTCAATTGAAAAGTGTACAAAAAATTTAGATCAAACGTGTAAATTTTTTTTTCACCATGTGGTTTTTTTTTTTTTTTAAATTATAGAGGTAAAATAACATTTTTTGTTTATTTACATGTTTTTTTATTGTAAATGATTAAATATTAAAACTTTGATTAACTTTTTTTTATTTATTTGAATTTAAAAATGTTAAAACCGTCAGATATCAAGTTAGAAAATTTAACTATTGCAAAAATTTAGACAGAAGTTAGTAGACTTTAATAGAAATAACTTCTGTTTTTAATTAATAATTGAAACATATAATTAATAATCAATGTTTATTCATTAAACATTGATTATTAATTTATTTTATTAATATTGATTATTAATTTATTTTCTAGCTAGAACTTTTAGATTCAATAAATTTATAATTTATAATTTCAGGGAATATCATCAGAATAGAAAACGCAGACAAGCTTCGCACGTAATCTTTTTTATGAATTTAAAAAAAAAAATAAATTATTAAATAAAACGTTTGACTTTTAAAATTTTTGCAGACAAACTGTGAATTTTTTATGTATAAATATAAAAAATTGTTTATTTTTTGATTATTAAATTTTGTAGATTTGAGTAGAATTTTTATCGAATAGCTTTACCCTATCCTATTTTAACCCTCAAATTCTAATCCCTGTTAATTAGTTATCATGCAAAACGTTATTACTAACACAAGATCTATTTTTTCAACAAGCAAATAGATATAAAAACTCATGACTATTAGTTTTTTGCAATCATGCATTAGAGTTTTTTTTTAGTTTATTAACTTAATACATTAGCTATTTCCATATATCGATACTTTTGTTTTTTATTCAAGCAGAACTGAAAAAAAGTAAAGACTATACTTTCATACTTGAGTTTACATTTTTATAATGATAATGTTCTTGCTCACAATATGATTTGTAATTTATTTAGAGCACCAATTTTCAAACCTTCTTTGAAATTGTAGCTTTTAACTTTTTTTTTTTCTTGAATAAAAAGTGTCTTCTTACTCGTGAAAAAAAAATCTCAATTTATAGATCATACATTGACCGAAACGAAACATTGTATTCGTCCATACTTTAACTAAACATCATTATTAGCGAAAAATATTATTGCATCTAAAAAAAAAAAAAAAAACAACAATTATTCTCAATCTTGGAAAAAAAAAAAAATTGAACATTAACTACATTAAGTAAAATATTACCTGAATGGTAGCGAAAACTTATTTTAACGTAAAATTTTATTCTTTTTGATCTTTTAATTGGCCAGTCGTTAGATTAAGTCCTTTAGTATTCCCTCTGGAATGACATCAGTTCTGTAAATTAATTTTTAATAATGATCATAGTTGATAAGCCTTGTGAAAATAATAATAATCAATGCAAACCTGTAATGTGATTAAATCAATCGACTGAGGCATTATTGGCATCATGATATTACGATAATGTTGTCATTGTTCCATAATCCTCCAAGTAAATTCATTTACTCGTCACGTTGTCAGTTATTAACGCAGAAACGATTACGCCGAGACATAGATTTCGAAAAAAATTATTCATAGTTGATATCAATTAGAAGTTAAATGAAATTTGTTAAATAAATGTCAGTGAAATCTTCATGTCAACATTATAATTTGGAATGTCAAATTTTTTAGGTTAAAGTTTATTTATCAAATTTCGCTTATGTAACTCCTAATTGATATCAACTGTAAATAATTTTTTTTTGAAATCTATGTCTCGGCAAAATTGTTACTGCGTTGTCCTTTTTTAAATTAATTCTCCAATCTTGTTAAACTAATTCATAAAATTTGAATACTGTTAACAGTTTAAGGTCATTGAATATTTTTAAAAAGTTGGGGCACTGTCTGAGAATGCCCTTACGTTTACAGATATTTTTTTTTTTGTAATGACCGCAAATAATCATAATACGTTCACTATTAGAAAATAATTATCAGAAATAAAAACTAACCTCTTTTAATAGCAATATTCCAAATATCCATTTTAAGATACAAATGTACCCTTATCAGTATCATTGTAATTTATATCAATAATTATAAATTATTAATTGATATTAATTTTATTTAATAATACATAAAAATTTATATGTATTAACACATACATATGTTTATTTATTTATATTGGTAGTTTACAAGACTACTTGTTTAAGCTCCACACACATGTCGAAATTTCCAGCGACATATTCGTACTCATGTACACGACCACCCCCACCCCCTGTCGGTTCGCCAGCTACCAACCTGTGACGTCACAGTTTAATTAAATTATGCATTGTAATTATAATTTCAATTTATTAGCATTAAATCTAAATATTTCGCTAAATAAATCGTTGGTCTCAATAGAAAAAAAAGGAGAACAGTTTAAAGACAGCGATAAATATTAAGAATAAAATGTATTTATTGAGCTATTCACAAAAATTAGTTTTGTATCTTTCATTGTTGATAATTAATTAAATATTAAATTTATGATTGGAGTCATTGTGGATTCTAAAAAAGCAATTTTTCGGTATATCGATTATTGAAAAATATTAAATTTCCGCGTCAACTTAATAATGGTCTGATGTGCGTTTACTCATATACATGTGAGCAACAAGGAACATTCTCATTGGGAGTAATTATAGATTATAATTAATTGAGCTTTATCAGAATAGTTTATACAATTATTTATTTATTGTTTTTTTAATACAAAGGAAACAAAACAGGTAAATTATGAATTTCGCGCCAAGCTCTGAATAGTGTTGAGCGCATGCGCGGATTATAAATTATTTATAATTGTTAATAAAACGAATATAATGAATAATATCAATGCAAAAACTAGAGACCAATACGGACCTAACGATAAGGAATGCAAAAATGATCAAATTTATTGGTTTCGTTCTGAATGAGGCGCTAAAATGAAATTTTTTTTTTTGCAAAATTTCAAAAATTATTTGTAAAAAAACTATAGGGGACCTAACGAAAATTTTGGTGGACCTATACAGACCTAACGTAGACCTATCGATTAAGGTCATTTAGATTTCGCAATCCCCTAGATGAGACGCTAAATTCGCACAGGTTAAATTATAATAAATTATGGTAATGGGTACAAAATATTTTTTTCTCCCAAATAAGTGACTAAAAATTTGGTTACTAAATCCATTTAGTACTCTGTAATAAATCCTTCTATCAGTGTATAACCATATATAAGTCTATATATGATCAGATCTAATTATATATGACTCTATATATAATTAGACATGATAATACTTGGCTGTCAACTCCATTTACTACCATATATAAGTCTATATATGATCAGATCTAATTATATATAAGTCTATACATAATTAGATCTGATTAGACATGACTGATACAAATCCATATATAATTAGATCTGATCAGACATGGCTAATATAAATTCATGTATGGTCGTGCATAAGTTTATATATGATTGGATCTGATCAGACATGACTGATATAAAGTTATATGTAGTTATATATATATATATATATATATTACATAATATGACAATTTTTTAATATAAATGTTATTAAATTTTTATTTTGTCAACTATCAAATAAACTTAAATCCCCAATACTTAAAAAATGTTCAAAGGTTTCGGCAGCAATTTAAAAGTATTAATCGATATCGATTTATATACGAATATTTATAAGTTTATAGATAAATAGATTTGATTATATGTATCTAATGAATTCTATTGTCATTTATGTACAAAATCAAATTCATTATTAGGTGCATTATTTACGTATGATGTATTGACTTGATTATTTGAGTCAAGTAATGCCATAAACTTTCCTTTATTGTAAGTTCATAGCAGACTAGAGGATCAGACTACAATCCAGCGATCACCAAAGTTAAGCAGCATCGGCGTAGGTTATTGATTGGATGGGTGACCTCGTAGTAAAGTGGTGGTCAACGAATAGTAATTTTTTTTTTTTTTTTTTTATTTAAATTTAATCAATATTTATATTGATGAAAACAATAAATCCTAATTAAATTACTTAATTAATAATTTAAAGGTATTCGAAATGAGATTCTAAAAATGACTATATTCATTCATGCATGATCATGTATAAACAGATCTGATTATATATAATTAGACCTGGCCAATTTTTGGATCCAATCATATATAGATGATTATGCATAATTATATATGATTAGACAAAAACTTTTTTCATCGGGTAAATACTAGCAAACGTATAATACACTGGTCCCAAAAATTAAGTGATAGAAAAAAAGTTGGAAATTTTTGGGTGATTTTCAACATGCTATAGCTCGGTGAAAAATGGTCGTAGACAAAAAAGCATATTGTAGCCTCAAGTTTCTAGTTTTCAGATCTGGACCTTAAATTTATTTATCATGCACGGTTCTGAAGTAATATTAAGAAAACCGATGACAAAAATATTTTCAAAATTTTTGCTCGTCTTTCAACAAGTCCATGGGCTTCAATAAATTTTTTTGGATAATCTGACTTGATGATCCTTATAGGAAATGTTATGCCCTTTAATTTAGCGGCCTCAAAAAGTCTCTACGACGATTTAGTACCGAGTTATCATTGATCAAAGCGAACAAGTCCATTTGGGCTTCGATAGTCAATAACTCCGGACGTATTGGTCGTACAGAGAATGAAAGTAGGGTTTTGAAAATTGGAAAACATTCTCTATGAGACGAAATTAGTGGCTTTTGATAGAAAAAATTTTTTTTTAAGCGATAATGTTTTCTAAAAAACAAGTCAAAATTCAAATATTTAAGGATATTCGGAAATCTTGCTATAACTTTGGACATAACGGATGAACAAAGGATATTATCGTTTTTTTTTCAACCTCCAAGTATCCTGAAAAAACCGTGAAAATTTCGAGGCACTGCGATTTTCGAACTTTTCGAATAATTTGTAAATTCGAATTATTCTATTCGACTTTCGAATCGAATAGTATTATTCGATTCGATTCGAACGATATTCGCACACCCCTAATCAAAAGCCACTAATATCGTCTCATAGAGAATGTTTTCCGATTCTCTAAACCCTACTTTCATTCTCTGTACGACCAATACGTCCGGAGTTATTGATTATCGAAGCCCAAATGGACTTTTTTGCTTTGATCAATGATAACTTGGCGCTAAATCGTCGTAGAGACTTTTTGAGGCCGCCAAATTAAAGGGCATGAAATTTCCTAAGAGTCGTAAGGTCAGATTATTCAAAAAAATTTATTGAATCCCATAGACTTGTTGAAAGACGAGCAAAAATTTTGAAAATTTTTTTTTCGTCGGATTTCTTGAGATTACTCCAGTACTGTGCATGATAAAAAAAATTTGAGGTCCAGATCTGAAAACTAGAAACATGAGGCTACAATTTGCTTTTTTTTTTTCTACGACCATTTTTTACCGACTTACAGCATATTGAAAATCATCCAAAAATTACCAATTTTTTTTCTATCCTTTAATTTTTCGAACCAGTGTATTATATATTTTTTTTTTACAATTATAAAAAATCATAATTACAAATGTAACAAATCTACAATAATATGTCTAATGCTTTCAACAAATATTAATATTTTTAAAATTGTCTTCTCTAAAATTACGCGGTTAAGTGTAATTAAAAAATTACCAAGCGATAAATGAATATTTATTTTAATCAAATTATTGTAAAAAATTTATTTTTTACTTGTAATCTAATATTTTTTTTTTAATTTACCGTAAAATAATCGTTGGATTGACGATATAATTTAATTTTTTTATAAAATTTAAATGATAACAGTTATTATTTTTCATTTTATGAGAAGCTTTTCCTTTATATAAATGACCGCGATAATTAAATAGTAGTTCGATTTGATATTTCATTTCAATTATTACTACTTTAACGGCTCATGGTATACAGGAATCTTAGTTGGTTATTTAGTTGACCTCTAAGCTGCATGATCTACAGGGCTTTAAAAATCCTATTCGATTTAATACTTTCCAACGCGATACACTGAGTTTCAAAAATAGTATTGAATTGCATCGAATCGCATTGCCTTCCAATGCGATTCCAATTGCTGGGATATATTTATTTATTAAAACTTATTTTAATTCAAAAATAAATAATTATTTATTTAAAAAACCATAATAATAAGATGATTGAATAATTAATTAAAAAACTAGATTAGCCAATCTTGGCCCAAGGATGGGAAACTATAGGTATCCCGAACTTGGATAATCCTACCTTGGCCCAAGTCTGGGTTGCCATTGAATGATCAAGGCAGAGGAACCTAGTCTTGGCTTAAACTCGGGTAATCATTGGGTCGGCCAAGGCTAGGTTACCCAGTCCTGGCCTAAGTGCGGGAGTCCATTGGGTGGCCAAGACAAGAGAACCTAGTCTTGGCCCAAGCCCGGGTAATTATTGTAACGGCCAAGGCTAGGTTACCCAGTCCTGGTCCGAGCCTGGGTGTCCATTGAATGGCCAAGGCTAGATTACCCAGACCTGGCCCGAACCTGTTACCATTGAATGGCCAAGGCTAGATTACTCAGTCCTGGCCCAAGTGTAGGTTTCCGTTCGATGGCCAAGATAGGAGAAGCCGGTCTTGGCCCAAGTCCGGGTAATTATTGTAATGGCCAAGGCTAGGTTATCCAGTCCTGGTCCAAGCCTGGGTCACCACTGAATGGCCAAAATAGGGGAACCCAGTCCTGGCCCAGACTTGGGTAATGATTGGAATGGCCAGAATTGAGTAGCCTTTCTTGACCCAAGCATGGGCCAATATAGACGTGCCAAAGCTAGGTTCCCCAGTGCTGAGCCAAGGACGGCCCCTTTGTTCAACTCTGGCAGCTCTTGCATGGGGAGGCACCTTAGTAATCACTCTTTTATATGTCAATGTAGATATTTTTGACACTATATATTTTTTATAAAGTTTCAGAAATCAAAATAACTACCAAGCATCTGAAAAAAAAACAATAAAATAAAATCGCTAATCATCGAGAAATTTCCGATTTTTCCGAAAATTGAAAAAAAAGCGATGAAAATAATTTTGAAAAAAAATTTTCTATTTTTTACAAAATTTGAATTTAAAAATAAAATTATCGAAATAAAAAAAATTTTTATTATACCACGTTTTTAAAACGAACTAAAATGTATGAAATAATATTTCTCAATCTCATAAAGATTTAAAACCACAACGTTATAAAACGATGGTTCATCTGATGGTTTCATTATAATTGAATTAATTGTTATTCTACTTACCTTAGATGGTAACTATTATAATTTCTGATGGTAACAGTTACCATCTGGATTATAAATATAACTATTTAGAGTAATAATAATAATTAACTCTAGTTAACATACAAGATTGTAATAATTATTATTAATGTGGTGAATATTACAGTCTACATGATTTATACAATGATCTAGATAATATTCACTACAATCAGATTGATAGTAGAAATTTTATCATTCACTGTAAAAAATAATTTGAAAATTACTATACAAAAGGAATTGAATTTTAATAACTGAATATAGATATTTGAAGTGTATTTTCAATAAAAAAAAGCTTCAAATTTAATGTACGTAATTTAATAATCGTACTTAAAAATCGAATTTTAATAAGCGTACTTAAAATTTATACTTGTTTTTTAAATTTTCAAAACAAGTATTGAAAATTCTGAGACATATTGAATTTTAATAATTCCATTTGAAATTTCATAATACTTATTTGAAAATTCAAATGCTTGTATTTGAAATTTCTGCGTGTGACGTGCTGCGCGTTCAGTAATTAAAGATTGTGTATTAATGAAATATATAATAAATATGAGTAATGTGAGCGTTCACCGTTAGACTTTATTATTTTTAAGTTTTTATTTCCTCAATAATATAAAGTAAATAAAATTTGTGACTGAACTGAACATCATTGACAGTATACGGTATTGAATGTGATATAGCATAATGCTAATAAACATAATATAGCTTTATAGTGATTTAAATATTAAAATGTGATTTAACTTTAAAATATTTATTTAATTTCTACTTTTTTAAATGTTTAAGGAAAAAAATACAATTACCCGCTATATTATATTATATTATCCCGTGAAAAATGAATCATACATGGCCATGCATGGCCATATATGGTTCATGCATGGAGCATACATGGCCATGCATGGAGCATACATGGAGCATACATGGAGCATACATGGTCATACATGAATCATGCAAGGCCATGTATGGCCATGCATGTACATGTATGACTATATATGGCAGTGATTAATTGAACATACATGACCATGCATGGCCGTATATGGTTCATGCATGGAGCATACATGGTCATACATGGTCATACATGAATCATACAAGGCCATGTATGGACATGTATGACTATATATGTCAGCGATTAATTGAACATACATGGCCATGCATGGCCGTATATGGTTCATGCATGGAGCATACATGGCCATGAATGGAGCATACATGGTCATACATGAATCATACAAGGTCATGTATGGCCATGCATGGACATGTATGACTATATATGTCAGTGATTAATTGAACATATATGGCCATGCATGGCCGTATATGGTTCATACATGGCCATACATGGAGCATGTATGGCCATACATGAGCATACGAACTTTTTGAATACAGTCATGCATGGCCATATATGAATCATACAAGGCCATGTATGGCCATGCATGGTCATACATAGTCATGGATGACTATATATTAAACTGCTTTTTTTAGCGACTATTTTTTTTTTCGCTCCCATCCCGAAATTTTGTTGGAAATACCCTCCAAAAAATTCCCTGAGAGTTTAAGCCCTTGATATTAATATAAAGTACTTTCCCAGAGCAGGCGAAGATTTCCCATTCAAAATACACGTAAACTTGGGTTTTTATGTTTTAAACTTCTGTAACTCCGTGGCATTTTATGACATCATCTCGCCCAAAGTCGGGATTTTCTCAGAATTGAATGCTCTTCAAAAGTACCCATTATCGCGAAGTCGTAACTCATACGAGTGGGGTAGTACGGACCGCTAAACTAAATTTTTTCATAGAATTCTTGTTTCTTCTCTCATTATCTCATAAACAACAAGACCTACAGAAAAAATATGAATAACAATTCTATAGAAAATTCAATTTTCTACAAAAAAGGTCCTTAGCACTAAATCACTACGATCGATATTTTCTGAGATATTAATTATTGAAGTTTACGTAGCATTGAATTCCCATAAAATGTCGAATCAAATCTTAGAAAATACTGATTTTTTATTTGACTAATATCTCAGAAAATATCGATCTGAGTGATTCGGTGCTAGGGACCTTTTTTGTAGGAAATTAAATTTCCTATAAAATTGTCATTTACATTTTTTTTGTAGGTCTTGTTGTTTATGAGATAATGAAAGAAAAAAATTAAAAAGTTCGTATGCCTATGTATGGCCATATATGCTCCATGTATGACCATGTATGAACCATATACGGCCATGCATGGCCATATATGTCCAACTAATCACTGACATATATAGCCATACATGACCATGCATGACCATACATGGCCTTGTATGATTCATATATGGCCATGCATGGCCATGTATGATTCATTTTTCACGGATATAAAAAATTTGAGCTGACTATTACAATTACTTATAAACAGGATGTTGTAGTGAAAAAAATAGAAAATTTTTTTGATATCACTAACAGCATATTGATGATTATATTTTGCTTTTTCGAAAGTGATTATATCCTTTCAATCTTACGTAGCACAAGTAAACTTCGTTGTAACTGTCGGTCGCATAGCTTAGTCGACAAAGCGTCGGTCTCTCGTACGGAAGGTCCCGGGTTCGAATCCTACTAAAGCGGGTGGTGTTATCAAGAAGTCTAGCGTTTTTTCTCTGAATTAAAAATTTCCAATTCGATTAGGAATTTAATTATTCGCATATCTGATAATCTCTGCGTCGCCAAAATAATTAAAAAAAAAAAAAAAAAATTAAAAAAAATTTTTTTTTATTCAGTTAAAATTTCTATACCTAGTCATATCAAGTCATGTATGGCCGTATCAAGCTATGTATAGTCATACATGGCCATGCATGGTCATACATGGCCATGCATGGTCATACATGGCCATGCATGGTCATACATGGTCATATATGGCCATACATGGCCATGTCTGGCCAATTTACATACATGGCCATGCATGGAGCATTCATGCATGGCCATGGATGATTCATTTTTCATGGGATAACAATGGTTAATAAAAAAAAAAATTTACAATGTTGTTTATAAGGAGTTGATGACAGTTTACAAAATGTTGAAGTTTCATCAATAAACATATTATTACTTTATGTACCTAATAGTTTTTAATTTCCATGTAATCTTACACAGTTAAAATAATCGTTTGAATTTTCAAAATATTGTATATAATGCAATAAACACATGTAATTGTGTTTGAAATTTCATTGTATAACGATCGTACAGAATTTAGAATACACGCTTTTGAATTTTCAAATAAACGCTTCAGGTTTTCAAATACATCTATTTAAAAATTAAAAAGTAAGTGTTTGAAAATTAAAAGCAAATAATTTGAATATTAAAAAAATTTGATTTCAAAATTCAAAAACGTGTATTTTAAATTCTATGTGAAATTAGTAATGAAATTTCAAGCACAAATGTATATGCTTATTGAATTATATACAATGTTTTGAAAATTCAATCAATTTTTTTAACAGTATAACTAAATAGTAAATCTGAAAAACCATGACGATTATGACGATTAAAGATCATTTATGATGATTAAATTTTTAATCTTTTTTAATCTTCACAAATCGCTGTGTTTAATCAGGGGTAGTTTCTATTATTTTATTTTTTGAGTGAAGAAAACAGCGGTGTAAGAATAGATTACAGAGGTCATTTAATTTTGATTTATAGGATTCTACTGATTAGCTATTTTTTTCTATCTAGAGGGCTGAACGATTTCTTGTAAATCATCATTTGACAAGCAAAAATACAATTCTCTGATAAAAGTATACGGAAGTTGTAATTGATAAAAAATATTGTTGATAATTTCCTCAGATTGTTTTATGTAGTTAATTCTTATCTGAGCTTTCCACAGTTTAAAAAATAGCATAGTTCCATATATTGGATACTCTGGAAATCCACGTTCACGATTGAGTATATTTTTGAGATCAACAAACTTCAAATAAGGTGCCAAGTATCGCACATTTTTATGTAAAATCTCTATAAATGTGATATTACTACCTTCTGGCACATTGTTCTTCATTTTTTCAACTTCTAAAAAACATTCAGCTAAATAACCATCAAATATTTCCGCATTACAAACAGCTTTAATATTTCGATCAGATACATAAAAACCCGCTGCTATCGATTCTATAATGTGCCTCTTAATAATATCCATACCATATTTAATGTCTAGAAAGGATTGAAACACAGAATCGCTTTTAGCGATCTTGTGATGCAGAAGGTCGTTATGATGACACATTGTCCGTGTAAAGTACGAAAAAAAATTTATGTGTTTACTTAACTTGAGCTTACTAGTGTATGAACTTAGCCAATTCTTCAATACTGTATAGTTATTAATATCAGCAGCTGCATGGAAAATTGTTTTAGTGTCATCATCTCCTTCGCATGTGCAAAAAAGATCAAGCATTTGTTTAATTAATAGAGAAAACATGACATTGAAGTATTTTTTAACTTCCATACCAGTAGAGGTAGGAGTGATTTTGACAACAGATTTAGCATTAATGTCAGCTTTTTTAGTCAATAATAATATCATGACTTCTATTGTTCCTTCATCTGTGGCAAATTGCAATGCAGTTTTTCCATTAATGCAATCAGAATTTTTTACGCCATTTTCTTTCAAATACCTGACGATATCATAATTGAAGGATTTTATAGCACTATCTAATACGGTTTCTTGAGTTGTTGGATGCCGTTTGTGTATATCAGCACCAATTTTTATCAACTTTTGAAATATTTGATAATTTCCGATCCGCGCTGCTACATGTAGGGGAGTTCCGTCATCAAAGTAATTGTCATTAATATTGACATTATTGGCTGTTACATTATCTATGTAATCTTCGTCTTGAGATTTTATAGCGTGGATAAGATAACGGAGCTTACATATTCTCAATTGTGGTTCCATTGGCTGTTGCTTTATTGATTTCCACATTCTTGATTTTTATACTTGTAATGCGGACTTGTGACACGTTTTGTAGTTATTCTTTTCACGATAAACGAATAAACCTTTTTTACCTGATGAATTCTAAAAAAGACAAAAAAATGGATGTAAGTTTAGTTTTATCTCAAGTTAAAAGCTTACTATGCAATTTATTAGGTTTACTATAATTTTAAATATTATTGGGGCAGGATCAATCAGTAAATGAAGAAATTAAAAGATATAAAAACAATCCATAAATTATAACGTGATATTTTAGAAAAGCTTTTATTAAGTACGCAAAAAAATAGTGGTAATGCAACATAAATATAAGTGCATTTCTCGCATAATCGACCACTTTTGGATCTGACTCGTTTTAATTTTGCTGAAACTTTATTATCTATTTGTATCCTATTGAAAAAAACTTACAGGACTTATTTTAATTTTTCTAAAAAATGCTAAAAAAGTTATGGCTTCCATGGGTCAATAAAATAACTTGATTTTGACTTTTCTAACTTATTTGACATGCTTTTGACTAAATTAACTTGATTTTGACTGTCATAATTCTTTTGACTTGAATATGACTTTTTTTAACTTAGAAATTTGAGTCAACTATGTCAAATCCAAGATAAACCCGTCAAAAATGAATCATACATGGCCGTGCATGGCCGTGCACGGCCGTATATGGCCATGCATGGAGCATATATGGCCATACATGGGCATACAAACTTTTTTAATACAGTCATGCATGACCATACACGGAAAAAACGACTCTGTCAAAATAACAGTTAAAACTGTCAAATTGACAGATTTGCCGCTGTCAACCCAAAACTGTCAATTTGACAGTTTTTCGGTGTAATAATCACATTTAAAAAATGCAAAATTCAGTAAAAAAAAAAGTGTGGAATTTATATTAAAGCAATAATTGAAATTGTTTTTAATGAGTAAAAATTATACATTTCGTAAAATGTAAACAGTACATCCAAAAATATTCTAAAAATTGAAGTTTTAATTAAAAAAATTAGGTATTTATGTAAAATAATTGTTCAAATCTGCAAACAATAGAAAGTAAAAACCATTAAGATACATATAGAGGGGGGGGGGGCAAAACGGGGTACCCCCAAAATTTTATAAAAAAAAAAATTTTTTTTTTTTTCGTCTAATTTCTATAAATCCGATATATTTGTGTACTTTTACCCTTACGCATGACACCTGGGGCAATATGGACCAGCCGAAAATTCGGAGAAAATGATTTTTTTTAATTTTTATCGTCAAACTCAAAAAAATTCAATATATTAATCCATTTTTCAGCTGATTTTTTATAGCTGGGGGAAAATTAGCCACTAACAATATCCAAAAATAATGATTTATTTTCTTAACTGATTAAATTATTTAAATAATGCAAGATAATTTGTAATTTGTAAAAAATTAAAAACCACGTTCTTTGGGTTCAAAATAATTCATAAGAATGAAATTTGGTTTGTAAATTTTATATAACTTTATAATCAACTTTTTACAAATTATTTTTGTGAATTTGACAGTTTTTATCTGTAAATTTGACGTATTATGGTTATGTTAATTCCACAGATTATATCTGTTAATTTAACAGTTTTTCTTTGTAAATCTAACAAATTCTATCCATGTCATTTTGACATTCCCATATCTGCCTTTTCCACATATTATTTTTTTCCGTGTATACAGTCATATAAAACCATGTATGGCCATACATGGCCTTGTATGGTTCATATATGTCCATGTATGGCCATATATATTCCATGCATGGTCATGCATGGCCATGTATGATTAATTTTTCGACTATTACAATTACTTATAAACAGGATGTTGTAGTGTTTAAAAAATAGGAAATTTTTGTGAAAATGTAATTTATCTTCATATATAAATTGCGTACAAGAGAATTTAACTAAATCAAAATTATTTAGTATCCAGAATTTTTTTTTCAACTTTTTTAAGGGGTGCCGCTATTTGTCTGCAAAACATGAAAATTTTTTCTTAACAAATGATGGCGATAACAATTACTATCGATGATGGTAATTCTAACTATTAAAAATTATATTTTTTACAACCGAAGATATGGTAACTGTTACTTTTCAAAGTTCTAAAGATGTGCGAGAGTGTGTGTGCATGGGGGCCTGCGTGGGTATAAATGTGCGCACGCGCGTGTGTGTGTGTGTGTGAAATTAATCACTTCACAAAGAAATTACACATAGACAATAAGCGTCAGACTATAACGCTGATATTAAAATTTGTTTTTAGCTTAGATGGTCATCATTATTAAGGCTGATAGTAACTATTACCATCAGGTTATTACAAATTATGATGTTAATATATTAGAAGTAATTATTTAAGATAATAAACATTATAACTTCGGATTATCATAAAAAATTGTAAACTTTACTATATAGTTGGTAGATACTACAATTCAGATAGTTTATTCAATAATTTAAATGTCATTTTCTATTATAAAATTCAGTTTAAAATTTGTACTATAACTCGATAATAACTTTTACAAGAAAATTCTCTCCGTGAATATACATATTTTCGCCACTATATATTTTTTTATAAACTTTTAACAACATCTCACCTTTTCATGCGGGTATACAATGCAATATTTACGTGAAAATCATATATACATTGATCGAAAAATATATATCATTTTTCCACCAAATGTTCTTTAATCGTTGACACCATTGCATAGAAAAATTACAAAATTTTTAAATAATGAAAATACTTAATACAAAAAACTATTTACCTTAGATGTGTAGCGATGGATTAGAGTTAAAAATATTGGATTTATAAAGATAAAATTTAAAATTAATTTTGAAAACACGTGTTAAGATAGATGTTCTTCAACCGAGGAGACTCGAGAAATTGTTCAAAGTTTTGCTGACCACATTTAAATCCCCAAAATGGCATACTACACGTGGCACCTCAGTTATTACATCTTTTACCCATACCATTCACCTTCTCTACTCCAAACCCCTCAACAATGGTATCATTTTTGAAGGTAAAGAAAATATATAATTTGAGTAAAAATTGTAAATACTCAGGTACTCCAGGTAGGATTTCATTAAGGACTTTAAATTGTGAGTTCTAACGTATTTGAGTCTCCGAAAGTTTTGTATTTCTTTGAGTACACCGTTTTGCCTCCCCCCACCCCCTATATGTTAATGTACATATTTTGCCGCAACATGCACTTTCTAAAATTTTAACAATATATTACTTATTCGTGTGGATATATCATGCAATATTTACGTAAAAATCATACGATCATTGATTACAAATACACTGAAAAAAATCTGGGCGTCGGTTGGCCCTGCGGGCCAGCCCCAAAACTTCCCGCTGTTTTCGACCTCAAAGAGCTCGAAAACATTAGTGTGGATATATTTTCGAGCTCTTCGAGCTCGAAAATGCTATCACGTGCGATTGTTTTTTTACGATCTTCTCAAGCTCTAACAAGTTGCCTGTTATGCTGAAGTTTGAAAATTTAAGAATCTAGAATTGTTAATGAAGCGGTTTTTAAAATTTAATCCCTGATTATGTTCAATAAAAAAAGTGTATTCAGGCAGATATCAATGCCAGGGATTCAAATCAAGATTTAAATGAGTTTTGACTCATGTGAGAAACAATCAAACATGAAATATCCGAGAAAAATATTGAAAACTACGCTTTATCGATTTCATTGTTGGTACTATGATTTAAACTAAAAACCAAGTTCGATGACATTAATTATCGAAAGTAACCATATAAAGGATGAGTTGGTATGACTTCAGACACATTTTAGTAGGTTATATTACACTGAAAAAAAAATATTTTTCCTCCCGGAATCCTAAGTATTATCGATCCAGTATTCTTATAGTAAGTAAACGTATTCTTACTGTAAGAAACCTGGTATAATTCCCACAGCAATACCGAGTTTTCTAGTGGGACTAAAACTTTATACTATTTTACTATAGCAAATGCAGTGGTGTCTCCAGCGCTTACATAATTATTCTATAGCAATTTTTGTTTCCCGCACTTTTACCTCATTTTATCATGAGATAGAAATTAGAGCAAGTGACAACCAATATTAAAATAATGCGTGCAATATTCCTTTTTATAATTATAAAATTATTAATTAGTATTTATGCGTTTTTCATCTCAATTGTTGCCAGTACGTCTGTTATAATAAAAAATTCTCCTATTTGCATACATTCATGTATGTCAATAAAGTAGGGTTAAGTTTATTTTATTTTAATTGTGGTTTTATGCCTATAGCAATACCGAGTTTTGCTACAGTCAGAATACGTATTGCTCCGTGAAGTAAACTTTGGTATTCTTACCACAAGAATACCAGTATTGCTACCAGAACAAAACATTTACCGGGAGGAAAAAAACTTTTTTTTCAGTGTATGATTTATCCGGGAAAAATAACATAAAATGTTATTTTTTTAACTTTTCAACGCCGATATCTTTCGAACTAATTGATTGATTTTGACGTTTGAGGTGGCAATCGGCGCGTTTTATTGAATTCTAGAGCTGATTAAAATTTGAAATCGATCGCGTCAGTCGTTTCGAAAATATTTAGAAAAAACCGTTTTTCACCATTTCTTTCTCCCGCGATAACTCTCGAAAGAATTATCCGATTTCGATGTTTGAGGTGGCAATCGACGCGTTTTTTTGAGTACTAGAGCTGATTAGTTTTTGAAGTCGATCGTATGAGTCGTTTCTGAGAAATCAATAAAAAACTAAAAAAAAAAATTTTTTTTTTTTCGTAATTCGCAGATATTTTCGAGTCTATTTGATCAAATGATCTGAAATTTTCAGGAAAGTTGATGGCCAACATGCTCTTTCAATCGCCGCCTTAAACATCCAAATCGGTTCATTAGTTCAAAAGTTACAAAGAGTTTACATACATACACACACACACACATACATACACACACTCGGACATCATTCCGAAAATAGTCAGAATAGCTTCCTAGGACCTCAAAACGTCGACATCTAATGAAAACTCGATTTTCGAAAATCGGGGTGAAAACAATAACTTCCCGAAATTTTCGAAAATCGTCGATTTTCTTAGCGGGAAGTTAAAAATAATCGCTAGCAGATAACGATTTTTTCTTTGGCAGCTAGCGATTGAAAATCGTTAGCTGGAAGCGATTTTTTCGGTAGTATCTAGCATGGTGTAGTTTTAACTAAGTGTGAGTGTTATCTTCTACACTGTTCGGTGTAATTAGCTCAAAACTCGTACATCGTTCGATCATAAGATCTGTAGGGCGAAGGGGGCAATATGGGCCCCTAAAATTTTTAACATGAAAAGTGTTTGAGGGGGGGGGGGTAAAATGGGCTACCTAGACTTAGAAAACCTAAGAATATCTTTTTGCCAAACGGGTTCCTAAACTTTTTTGAATTAATCGAATAGTACTACACTGTAAAAAATCACCGGGGTAAGTCCAAGCGGTGTAGGTGTTAAAATCAGCGGTGTTAAATTTCAACACCGAAAGCGGTGTAAAAATAACACCGCCACCGGTGTAGATATACTTTACAGGTGTTAAAATTTTTTATTTTGGGAATATTTTTACTTACTCGATCTCTATACTTGTTAATAGATCATATTTTTTATTAATTTTCATAAAAAACTGGCATTTTTCGTGTTTTATAATCTTTAAAGTTGATTCTCCAAGCAGACGCAGTTTACTCCGCTTTTACACCGATTACCCTGCTTTTACACCGGTTACCCCACTTTAACACCGGTATTTTTAACACCGGTGAATTACTCCTCCTACACCGGTGTAATTTCATTTTTACACCGGGCGGAGTTAAAATGAGTCCATTTTTAACACCGCTCTTTTTACAGTGTAGTAATTCAACAGAAAACTTTGAATTAAGTTATTTTCAAGTCCAAATCTTTACTATCAACTCTTTTATACTAAATACATTGCAAAAGTTTCAAAATATAAAACAAGCGAGAAACATACTCACATACTCACACTGAGTTAAAACTACACCGTACTAGTTACTATCCAAAAAAATCGTTAGTGGCTAGCGAAAAAACCGCTTCCAGCTAACGATTTTCAATCCCTAGCTGCTAAAGAAAATAATCGCTAGCTGCTAGCGATTATTTTTTTCAGTGTTCTAGGGTATTTATTCAAGTTTCTCAACCTGCCCTTTAAATTACTATGCTACCATTAGTTGCCGAGATATCGATAATCGAAGACAAAAGGATCCTTTTTCATTTGAAGACTGATATCTCAGCAGCAAATTGTCGTACAGTGAAACAAAAAAAGCAAATTGTAGCTGAATATCATTTCTCAAATGAGCCATGAATTGGTTTTTTCGAAAAAAATTTTCTCGGCCCCGTAGATCTAAAAAACAAAACCAAAAAATTTAGAAAAATTTTGTCTCGACCTATTTCTTATGATTCCGCAAAAACCGTAGCTCGAAATATTATTTTACTGGATGATATTTATATTAGAGATTTCAAGCTTCAATTTGCTTTTTTATTTTTTCGATACGATCATTTTTTACGAAAATATAGACTTCCAAAAATCGCTAAAAATTAAAAAAAATTTTATAAAATAGGAAGAACGATAACATTAACTTGTAGTAATTAAAATAAATATTTAGGATAAGGAAAAGGAAATAATAATTTATTTAGTGATCAATGCAATCCTGAAGACTTTTGTCATTATGTTAAAGTTTATTTTTTATAATAATTTAAACTGTTGTTTACAGACAGTAATACATATATTCATACAACTAAACTAAATTTGTGAAAGAAATCAAAATAAGTCATTCGAAAATTATATTATTTTCTTATGACTCATTTAATTATGAATGAGAGTAACTAAAATTTTTCGATTTTCGAAATTAGGCAATTTACAGCTTATAATGTTGTTATTTAGATTTTAATTTAGTTAATATATAATCATTTGTTAAATGTATACTCAGAAGAATATGATACGAAGAAAATAATCAGTATGAATGCATACGAAAATGTCAAAGAAAAGCATTCTAATCTTTCGTTAAAGAATAACAAATGAAAATGAGAATTACAGAAACCTTCGTCAAATATTTATAAGATTTACCATAATAATTAATTTATTTATTTATATTTGTCAGTTATTTATTTAACAACAATATAAATCTGGTCGAAAAGATAGATTCGTATATATTGAAATTATTGACCCAAAATATATGATATAATTAACTACATATAACGTCAACAAAATTTTAGTCTTTTATCTGACTCATTGATGGTGATCCATATTAATTTTATGTTTTTAAATTATAAAATCTTAAGTAAAGAAGTGTGAATAAAATAAAAATTATAGAGTAGATTGTACTCGCGATTTTAGAGTTAGTTATGAATAAGGATTAAGACAAATACTCTATTGCTGTGCTAAATAACTTATCAATTCATAATAAAATATCTGGAATGTTGATATAATAATTTGTTGTAAATATATTCAATAAATGATTAAACAATAAAAATAATTAGTATCAATGTGTAAAAAAATTTCAAATCAGTTATCTGTCGATTATAGATATAGAAATTAAAAAAAAACTGTTGACTCTACTTATAAAATTATTAAATCAATTCTCTAGTTTACAATTAATTAAATTAAACTTGTTAAAAATATTTCAATATTTTATATGATACGTTAATTTTATATAGTGACAATGAGTCATCATTGAGACGATTCGTAAATATTATTTAAATTTAAACAAATTTTTTTTATGACATTTAGCTATACATAATAGCAATTTTTATGACATCAACGTTTAAGTATTTATATTTCCTTATTTTTATAAAAATTTTCTTACTTTTGCGATTAAATTAAATAATTTTTAGTAAATATAAAATGTATTGCGAATTTTTTTTCTCGGACACGAAAAATCTAGAAATTATTGTTGTTTCTTATCTGCAAAAATAAATAAAACGTTAAGAAATCGAGACAAAAAACACGCAATCATAATTCAAGAAAGTCATGAGTGGGATGAAGAGTTGCATTCATATTATCAAAACCAAACGCGAATTAAAAAACTAAAAAAAAAAAAAAATTAACCCTTAAAAGCCGCTTAAAAAAAATCACATAAAATTCTCAATATATTCCGGTTAAAATGGTCAAATTCAATCACTTGAGCTCTCAAGGGATAGAAATTTTTCTCAAGAATCTGCGTTATAAAATAGCAGACATTAAAAAAAAGATTCAGGATATTTTTACCGTGTGTCTTTTAAGGGATTGGCAGATTTTTATGTAGAAACGTGAAACTATAAATGATGTAAAAATACATTGGCTTTTACTTATTGCAGTATCGATCGAATCACTAAATGAAATTGCTACGGATCTTAATGATGTAATTAAATGGATAACTGCGCAACGGTCCTCTTATAAATTTCCGCTTATGATTTAGATGTTGATGCGGTCGATTCTTTTGATGCAGAATTTTCGTCCTGAGATTGAGCAGACGATTTAACAGTTTTTTACCCTCTTCTTCTTCTTCTTCTTCTTCTTCTTCTTCTTCTTCTTCTTCTTCTTCTTCTTCTTCTTCTTCTTCTTCTGAAACAATTGTGCTGGGTATCGAACAATCACTACGGTCTGATGATGTTCTGAATCGACTGATAGTATGTAATGTAGTTGGAGTTACTGATGTTTTAGATGAATCCTCGGTAGGTTGAATCACAGAACTTGCAGATGACTGCGAACAGCTTTTGTCAAGAACGCCAGTGGCTTCTGAGTTTTTAGGATCATCATTATCTTTAGTAGTCAAACTATTCATCTTATCAATAAGGTCATCATCAGCGAGAGCAAGTCCGGACGTTGTATACAACATAGTAAGAAGATCGGTAATCCTTTGGGGACTTAATTGAGTCACATCCATAGGCTGAATTTCTTCTTTACTCAGATCATTTTGAGCAGCGTCTCCATTATCCTCTTTACTTTCGACATGCCCTGACGTACCAGGAACGTCATCATGATTCACCGTCGCTTGACCAGAAGCTCCACTGTGACTGTCACTGTCACTGTCACTATTATCACCATCGTCCTCGTCGTCGAAGTTTCCGCACTGACGAAGAAGACTTGTCGAAGAATCAAACTCTTTTCGAGACATTAAAGCGTCTTTTATTGCTTTATCAAGATATCCAATTAGTTTCATAGAATTACCAGGATCACTAATGTAACGAGATCTTCTCAAAAACTCTCTTTCAATGTCTTTAAATTGTTCGACAAAAAGTTGATGAGCCCAAATACGCCATGAGCGTATAACCGGTGCTCCAGATCTTCTCAATATTTTACAAAAGTTCATCCACGGCTCATTTTCATTTTTAGGGCTCACACTTAATAAAACATTCATGTACAGTTGATAATTTATTCCAAGAGGGCATCCAACGGCAATCGCTATAATAAATTCGTTAATAGTTATTTCGCCTCTTCTAAAAGTATACTCCATTTTTTAATTTTTTTATTATAAATTATTTATTCACTGGTAGTTTATTAAATATTCTTCACTAATTGACAATGTTTTTCTTCTTTGACGAACTAACAAACCAACTATACGATCGTTACTTATGAATTCTTGGTCGTTACATTCAAACCGAGGCGGAAAGTGATTTAGATGCCGAAACATCAATGAGAAATATCAACGCTGTTAATAATGCTATACTTAATGCAAGGTCAGCCATTAGTGAAATTCAAATCATATGCCTTTAAAACTTGTATTACCAACTTTGATTATAGAATAAGAATGCAAGTATAGATTTTAGATAAGTCTAATATTAATGTAATTTTAATCTTGTTGTTGTTATCAAACTTAAATTACTTAGCCTAACAAAGATATACATTATACGTCTGGAAAGTTCTGTTAAAATGAAAATGTACAATTTTTTTTTATTGTACAAACAAATAATCTTCATTAATTCTTCATAAAGTTAATGAAACATCATTTTTTAAACAATGGTCTAAAATATTTAAAAGTGACATGAAAAAGAATTACAATCCAAGATGTTTGAAAATAAAATTAATTATCCTAAAGCTTTGATTGTATTTCATGCATGCAGTTGAAATAGGCTTATTCAAATCTTGGAACGCATAATTGAGATACAAGTAGTTACTTGTTCAATTACAAGCTACAACGATGAAAACTCGCTTTATTACAATGGTAATAAATAATATCTAAAAATCGAAGCCATAAACGAATTGAGTATTATAAGATTTTATCGATAATTTATTCAATCTCAATGATCAATTAATAAACAACGTTGAGTTATATCAATGTGTTGATGAAAATATTATGCTATGTTCTCATTCAAATAAAATACTGTCAGAAAAATGTATATTAAATTTAAATATGTTTGATAATAAATGAAAACAGGAAGCCGGATGTATTTATAATGATTTCTTAGTTAATTTTCCCAGCACAATCGATAATATAAAGTAAAATGGCTCCTGAGTAATCCTGCGTAATCAATCTCCCGCTTCCTTGAATTTCATTTGATTGGTTATTAAATGTCGTAGTTATTGCTTATATAAAAACTGTATTTGTTATAACATGCAATAGTTTTATTTATATATATATTTTTTTTTTTAATTTTTAATACTTTAATTAACGATAGTTTTCCGAATTAAAAACTAAAATTACTGGATAGTGATTTTATGAATTTTGGCCATTAAATAAATGTAATTTTTTATAAGTTTATTTTATTCAACAATTTCAGGTATTTTTATACATTGGGAAATGATTTATTTCAAATTTTATTTCTTATACAATCAAAATAAAAAACTGTGTGAAAATAACTACAAATAAACATATTACATAGATAATTTACTCATAATCACTCAATACGATGCTACTAATTATAATTATAATTATATTAACAATTAGTGAAATAAAAGTAATGATAAGAAATACAAATAAAAATCAAAATAAATATAATGGAGATAATTGTACTGGTGATTTCAAAGTTAATTTATGAACAAAGATTAAGAAAAATGATCTATTTGCTATTCTGAGTAATTTATCACTTCACAATAATCTTACTGAAATGTTAATTTGTTTAATATTTAATATCTTGATTTTGATATATTCGAGAAATTGTCAAACGATAAAAATAATCAGTTTCAATGTGTACAAAAGCTTCAAATCAGTGATCTGTCGATTATATATATAGTAATTATAAATATAAAAATTAATAAAAAAGCTTGTTGATTCTACATATAAAATTTACAAATTCAAGTCTATAACTTATAATTAATTCGGTTAAACTTATTATAATTATTTTAGTCGTCAATATGACACATTAATTTTAAATTTAAATGAAAATTTTTATTCTCTAAATTGTTAAACCCCAGTATCGTAAACATAACTTACAGACAGTAATTAGCTGGATCTTGACGTCGAATTGAATGGATTCAGCTTAATGATCCTCTTCTAAGCCTCCACGAGGTATTATGAAGATTCTTCTTCGTCCTTGTTATCTTGATGTCGGACTTGGGCAGAACTACTTGCGACCTCTCCTTTGTTTTGGCTTAAAATTTCATGATATTTTTTGGCTAAGTGCGTTACTAATGTTTCCGTGAATTTGAAGGAAGCATCACTTAGTTGTTCCAGATACTGCTGCTTCATTATGTAAGCAAACTCTTTGAGTTTTTCATGAGTTGACACACGGAAATCGCACACCGGCGTACGGTTGGTATTCTTTAATTTTTTACATAACTCCACCACTATTCCTTCTTCATTCTGTGGATCTTGATCGATTAGCTGATCAAGATAACTGAGAAAGTCACAACCTCTTGGAATAGTATCAGCAACTGCTTTGAATACCCTTTCATAATCTAACTCACGCTGGCGATATGCCATTGTATATATTTTTAAGTTTAACTAATATAATTAACAATAAAATTCTTTAACGGTTTTATTTATTCAATTACAATAAATTGTTTGATTATTATCGTTAAACAAATTGTTAAGTTGTACGTAATTTATTTTTAAATTTTAATTTAGTATACTCTTGAAGCGAAAGACGTCTGCGATTTTATTACGACTGGCCGATTCGACTGACCACAAAGTAATAGAGAATTTTTATCTATTACACGTACCTGGGTAATTATTTGAAAATTAATTAAAAGAGGGGGAAAAAACCAATGATGTTTTAAGTATATACTTTTGGGTACCGAAATATAGATTTATATGTACGTATATATTACCCCAAGTAATGTACAAGTCGACTACCCCTCACATCCCTGCCCTTAATAAGCTAGCTTAGAAGTTCTTCCCCTCAATCGGGAGTTACGCAGTCCAAACAACCGCCCCACTTAACCACTCTAAGTAATTTCGTACCTGAGAGCCCGTTATAAGCCTCCATTAAAATTGACGAAATTATAAACTAAGAATCGGAAAAATAATAACATCCATGATGAAAATTCACTATCGAAGTTTCGCAGAGAAAAATTTAATCAATATTAAGTAAAATATTATTTATTGTTCATAGTTGTAATCATTAATTACAATTAAAGCTTCTGTTACAATTTAAAAGTTTTATTGATCATTATGTTGATCAATGAAATTGTTATTATGATTATTGTAATTAATACCGTTGTCATAAAATTTTTTGCATTACAATTATTATTAGTGTAAAAAGATAAATATTTATATTAGCGCTATAAGCACTAGAAAAATTGAGATAGTGACATATGAAGCAAAATGTAAATATGATGCTTAAAATGATATAAAATAAAGTAGGCTTATAACGGGTAGTCAGGAACAAAACTAAACGCACGGTATTGAGAAGACTGAAATTACAAGAAAAATTTCCCCTACTTTCCCTAAGCCAGGCTTAACGGGTAGTCGCCTGTAGGATACGAATGAATCAGTCCCAGTAATAATATAGCAAATTATCAGATAAACATGAAATAATAATTATCATTTTATGATTTTAGTGTTCATTTAAAAATAATCAGTAAAAGTAATACATTTATTTATTTGCAGAATTATTTATTGCTAAATAGGAAGAAGGAATAACATTAACTTGTAGTATTTTAAAATAAATATTTAGGATGAGGGAAAGGAAATAATAATTTATTGAGTGATCAATCCAACCCTGAAGACTTTTATAATTATGTTAAAGTTTATTTTTATAATAATTTAAACTCTTGTTTACACACAGTAATACATAGATTCATACAACTAAACTAAATTTGTGAAGGAAACAAAATGAGTCATTCGAGAATTATATTATTTTCTTATGACTCATTTAATTATGAATGAGAGTAACGAAAATTTGTCTATTTTCTTAATTAAGCAATTTGCAACTTATAATGTTGTTATTTTGATTTTAATTTAGTTAATATATAATCACTTGTTAAATGTATACTCAGAAGAATATGATACGAAGAAAATAATCAGTATGAATGCATACAAAAATGTCAAAGAAAATCATTCTAATCTTTCGGTAAAGAAGAACAAATGAAAATGAGAATTACAGAAACCTTCGTCAAATATTTATAAGATTTACCATAGTAATTAATTTATTTATTTATATTTGTCAGTTATTTATTTAACAACAATATAAATCTGGTCGAAAAGATAGATTCGTATATATTGAAATTATTGACCCAAAATATATGATATAATTAACTACATATAACGTCAACAAAATTTTAGTCTTTTATCTGACTCATTGATGGTGATCCATATTAATTTTATGTTTTTAAATTATAAAATCTTAAGTAAAGAAGTGTGAATAAAATAAAAATTATAGAGTAGATTGTACTCGCGATTTTAGAGTTAGTTATGAATAAGGATTAAGACAAATACTCTATTGCTGTGCTAAATAACTTATCAATTCATAATAAAATATCTGGAATGTTGATATAATAATTTGTTGTAAATATATTCAATAAATGATTAAACAATAAAAATAATTAGTATCAATGTGTAAAAAAATATAAAATCAGTGATCTGTCGATTATAAACAGAGAAATTAAAAAAAACTGTTGACTCTACTTACAAAATTATTAAATCAATTCTCTAGTTTACAATTAATTAAATTAAACTTGTTAAAAATATTTCAATATTTTATATGATACGTTAATTTTATATAGTGACAATGAGTCATCATTGAGACGATTCGTAAATATTATTTAAATTTAAACAAATTTTTTTTATGACATTTAGCTATACATAATAGCAATTTTTATGACATCAACGTTTAAGTATTTATATTTCCTTATTTTTATAAAAATTTTCTTACTTTTGCGATTAAATTAAATAATTTTTAGTAAATATAAAATGTATTGCGTTTTTTTTTTCTCGGACACGAAAAATCTAGAAATTATTGTTGTTTCTTATCTGCAAAAATAAATAAAACGTTAAGAAATCGAGACAAAAAACACGCAATCATAATTCAAGAAAGTCATGAGTGGGATGAAGAGTTGCATTCATATTATCAAAACCAAACGCGAATTAAAAAACTAAAAAAAAAAAAAAATTAACCCTTAAAAGCCGCTTAAAAAAAATCACATAAAATTCTCAATATATTCCGGTTAAAATGGTCAAATTCAATCACTTGAGCTCTCAAGGGATAGAAATTTTTCTCAAGAATCTGCGTTATAAAATAGCAGACATTAAAAAAAAGATTCAGGATATTTTTACCGTGTGTCTTTTAAGGGATTGGCAGATTTTTATGTAGAAACGTGAAACTATAAATGATGTAAAAATACATTGGCTTTTACTTATTGCAGTATCGATCGAATCACTAAATGAAATTGCTACGGATCTTAATGATGTAATTAAATGGATACCCGATGAAAAAAGTTTTTGTCTAATCATATATAATTATGCATAATCATCTATATATGATTGGATCCAAAAATTGGCCAGGTCTAATTATATATAATCAGATCTGTTTATACATGATCATGCATGAATGAATATAGTCATTTTTAGAATCTCATTTCGAATACCTTTAAATTATTAATTAAGTAATTTAATTAGGATTTATTGTTTTCATCAATATAAATATTGATTAAATTTAAATAAAAAAAAAAAAAAAATTACTATTCGTTGACCACCACTTTACTACGAGGTCACCCATCCAATCAATGACCTACGCCGATGCTGCTTAACTTTGGTGATCGCTGGATTGTAGTCTGATCCTCTAGTCTGTTATGAACTTACAACAAAGGAAAGTTTATGGCATTACTTGACTCAAATAATCAAGTCAATACATCATACGTAAATAATGCACCTAATAATGAATTTGATTTTGTACATAAATGACAATAGAATTCATTAGATACATATAATCAAATCTATTTATCTATAAACTTATAAATATTCGTATATAAATCGATATCGATTAATATTTTTAAATTGCTGCCGAAACCTTTGAACATTTTTTAAGTATTGGGGATTTAAGTTTATTTGATAGTTCACAAAATAAAAATTTAATAACATTTATATTAAAAAATTGTCATATTATGTAATATATATATATATATATATAACTACATATAACTTTATATCAGTCATGTCTGATCAGATCCAATCATATATAAACTTATGCACGACCATACATGAATTTATATTAGCCATGTCTGATCAGATCTAATTATATATGGATTTGTATCAGTCATGTCTAATCAGATCTAATTATGTATAGACTTATATATAATTAGATCTGATCATATATAGACTTATATATGGTAGTAAATGGAGTTGACAGCCAAGTATTATCATGTCTAATTATATATAGAGTCATATATAATTAGATCTGATCATATATAGACTTATATATGGTTATATATGGAGTTATACCAGCCAAGTATGAACATATCTAATTATATATGGACTCATATATAATCAGATCTGATCAGATCTAATTATATATAGACTTATATATAATTAGATCTGATCATATATAGACTTATATATGGGCTAATAACAGCCAGGTATGATCAGATCTAATTATGCATGGGGTCATATATAATTATATATAATTATATATGACCCCATATATAATCATGCATGATTATATATAACTTCATATATGATTATATATAATCATATATGATTATATATATGAACATATATAATCATATATAATTAGACAAAAACTTTTTTCATCGGGTAACTGCGCAACGGTCCTCTTATAAATTTCCGCTTATGATTTAGATGTTGATGCGGTCGATTCTTTTGATGCAGAATTTTTTGAAGCGAAAGACGTCTGCGATTTTATTACGACTGGCCGATTCGACTGACCACAAAGTAATAGAGAATTTTTATCTATTACACGTACCTGGGTAATTATTTGAAAATTAATGTAACGAGATCTTCTCAAAAACTCTCTTTCAATGTCTTTAAATTGTTCAACGAAAAGCTTATGAGCCCAAATACGCCAAGAGCGTAAAACCGGTGCCTCAGATCTTCTCAATACTTTGCAAAAATTCATCCACAGCTCATTTTCATTTTTAGGGCTCACATGCACTTAATAAAGCAATCATGTACAGTTCATAATTTATTCCAAGAGGGCATCCAACGGCAATCGCTATAATAAATTCGTTAATAGTTATTTCGCCTCTTCTAAAAGTATACTCCATTTTTTAATTTTTTTATTATAAATTATTTATTCACTGGTAGTTTATTAAATATTCTTCACTAATTGACAATGTTTTTCTTCTTTGACGAACTAACAAACCAACTATACGATCGTTACTTATGAATTCTTGGTCGTTACATTCAAACCGAGGCGGAAAGTGATTTAGATGCCGAAACATCAATGAGAAATATCAACGCTGTTAATAATGCTATACTTAATGCAAGGTCAGTTATTAGTGAAATTCAAATTATATGCCTTTAAAACTTATTTTACCAAGTTTGAGTATAGAATAAGACTGCAAGTATAGATTTTAGATAAGTCTAATATTAATGTAATTTTAATCTTGTTGTTGTTATGAAGCTTAAATTACTTAGACTAACAAAGATATACATTATACGCCTGGAAAGTTCTGTTAAAATGAAAATGTATAATATTTTTCTATTGTACAAACAAATAATCTTCATTAATTCTTCATAAAGTTACTGAAATATAATTTTTTAAACAATGGTCTAAAATACTTAAAAGTGACATGAAAAAGAATTACATTCCAAGATGTTTGAAAATAAAATTAATTATCCTAAAGCTTTGATTGTATTTCATGCATGCAGTTGAAATAGGCTTTTTCAAATCTTGGAACGCATAATTGAGATACATGTAGTTACTTGTTTAATTACAAGCTACAACTATTAAAACTCGTTTTATTACAATGGTAATAAATAATATCTAAAGATTGAAGCCATAAACGTATTGAGTATTATAAGATTTTATTGATAATTTATTCAATCTCAATGATCAATTAATGAACAACGTTGAGTTATATCAATGTGTTGATGAAGATATTATGCTATGTTCTGATTCAAATAAAATACTGTCAGAAAATTTATATTAAATTTAAATATGTTTGATAATAAATGAAAAAAGGAAGCCTGATGTATTTATAATGATTTCTTAGTTAATTTTTCCAGCACAATCGATAATATAAAGTAAAATGGCTCCTGAGTAATCCTGCGTAATCAATCTCCCGCTTCCTTGAATTTCATTTGATTGGTTATTAAATGTCGTAGTTATTGCTTATATAAAAACTGTATTTGTTATAACATGCAATAGTTTTATTTATATATATATTTTTTTTTTAATTTTTAATACTTTAAGTAACGATAGTTTTCCGAATTAAAAATTAAAATTACTGGATAGTGATTTTATGAATTTTGGCCATTAAATAAATGTAATTTTTTATAAGTTTATTGCACGCCTCGAACGCGAAGCGGCGAGGCTGTGCTTTATAACCGACCTGTCAAGGTCACACGATATCCACTCTTTAAACTGCATTTTTATTTAAAAATTTCAGGTATTTTTACACATTGGGATATGATTTATTTCAAATTTTATTTCTTATACAATCAAAATAAAAAACTGTGTGAAAATAACTACAAATAAACATATTACATAAATAATTTACCCATAATCACTCAATACGATGCTACTAATGATAATTATATTAACGGTTACACTATTAAAAATTTCTATTGTAATTTTAAAAAAAATGTATTGGAAGCTAGTAGGCAAAACATTTAGCCATAATTCAAACGAGGTATTGTAATTATACAAAACGTTTTTTACTGTAGTTGCTTTGGAATATTACAAAGTAATTATAGTGATATTACAAAACTTTTACCGAGCGTTAGTCTATTAATTTTACATTGTGAGTTTTGTAATTTTACAATACATATGAAGGTCTGTTAGATTAATAATATTGTAAGACGGTTTTGTAATTTTACAAAATTTTTTCGATCAGCCAGGTTTGTAAAATTACAATATCTCTCTTTAATTTTACAAAATATCTAAATGCTTTCTTTGAAATGATTTTACAATATAGTATTGTAATTTTACAAACATTGAATATGTCCAGATTTTATTGAATTAAAAAATAAAAAGTGGATTGATTTATTTTTTTAATTTTTTGTTTAACCATTTTGGCGATGCGGGGATTATTAGGTATGTGAGTAAATGAATTTCTAATTGCATTAGAAATTTTTTATTCAGAGAAAAAACGCTATACTTATTAATTAACCGCACACGATTCAGTGGGATTCGAACCCGGGACCCTACGAACGAAAGACCGACGCATTAACGACTTGGCTATAGCGTATACGCAACCGACAGTGACTACCGAGTTTAATGATACACTACATCAGACTTCTTTTACTTATTTAGAAGTGTTTATGAATATTTTTATTTCAAAATGTAATATGTCAATAGAAAAACATTTAAATACGATTCAATGGAACTAATTGTAGAGAAAAGAATTATTGTTGCTAAAAATATTTCAAAAATTTGAGTATCACATTTTTATGTTTGTAATTCTTTAATAATTATTATTATAATAATAACAATAACAATAGTATAAAAACAATTCTTATTCATTGATACTTAGTCTTTAAATTATGTAGCTATCATAAATTCCTTTTTTCAACAATAATTTTAATATTAACCAATTAAGCGTCTGTAGCAGAATTTGTTCAGGGTCACTTTTATTTGTATAATATCGAGGATAAGTTGATTCAATTAAACAAAGCAGACTGGATCATATTGTAATGAAGTAAATGAACGTAGACTATCGGCATCCTATACCAAATTAATATAAGTACATTTCGGATATATCCGCATATACAAACGCGTTTGTTCTTAGAGGAACTGATTTGCCCCTACCCTTTTGCCCTATTGAAGCGAGGCACAAGAAAAAGTACAAAATTTTTTGTCACTCATGTACACAGTATGTTTATGAGTGAACTGTTTTATTGCTTTAAGAAAAAAAAACATATAAGTCTACTATTTTCTTTCTTTTTTTTTTTTTTTTTTGTTGAACTCAATAAACCGAAAATGGTTAGCACTCTTGACGATACTAGGATCAAATTGTAAAAATATTTACCTCAAAATCTGAAATTTCTTTTTTAGTCATATACTGCTGTTTTAAATACATCGCAATGAAAGTGTCATAAGGGCGTATGAAATATTTTATTTTTATTTTTTTCCGCGAATAATGTATTTTTTACTTAAAAAGACAAAAATACTAATCTTAATCAATTCGGATTTTTTTTATGACCTTACATGGTTCCCGGGTTAGGTACCGGGAGTCATAGGTGCGTATCAAATTTTTTTTTTCCTTTTTTGTAAAATTACAGCTCGTGTACGATTTATACACAAAGATGGTAAAATTACAACTCATTTTAGTAGTTTTCTTAATGCCTCATCGGAACCCGAGTCGAAATTTAACTTCGATTTAAGTACTCAATATACTTGAATGCTCCTAGATTAGTACTTGAGATTCTTAAATGGACTTAAATAAGTATTTTTCATACTTTATACTCTTATTAGGTCCTATGGATTCTAAAAAAGCGAAATTTAACATCTTTTAGAACTTAAAAAAACTATTCATTATCATTGGGTAGGATACATTCTCAACTTTCTGAATAAAACCTAAGTATCCTAAATATAAATAATCGTTAACTCCTAAATAAGTTCTTTAAATTCTATGTTACTTTTTTTTCTTATTTAACATCTTTCAGTGAACCTAACTAAACCCTAAATAGCTCCTAAAGATTTTATAACAGAAAAAGACCATCTTTTTTTTCAAATCTAAAGAAACTATTTATACTTATTAAGTCCTATAAATTCTTTCGTCTCTGGTTAGGATCTAAATATTCTAAACTTTATATTTTCAATGTTACGATACACCTTTTCTTAAAGTTCAACATTTATAAATGAATATAATTAAGGACTTGTTTACTGTACATCCTTATTAAGTCCTAAAGATTCTGTAAAAGAGAAAACTTGAAATAAAATAATTACATTTAATTGTCACATTCTTAATAACAAATTGTGTAATAAATAATTTATTTGTTTATGATTATTTAATTATTCTATCATATATTTATTTATTATTGTTTTATTCATTTATATTTGTTATAAAAATTGTTTAAAAATTATACAACTTTGAGTATCGAATTAATTCGAATTGAAAGTAATAAGTTATTCCGTAAATAAAGCAAAAATTTTTCCAGTTACCCATAACTTTTTATTACAAATCTTTTTCTTATCATCAACGATAATAAAAATTAACAACAATATCAATGAAATATGGTCAACTTTTACGGCTGTAATTAATAAGGAAAGCTCTAACAAACGAAAGTCTACTATCGATAAAAATATAATTATAAAGAAAATAAAAAATACACTTGTGACACTGATTCTCTAAAATAAAAAAAAAATTTCATTTTTTCGGGCAAAATAGGGTATCCCCTGAAAAATGTAAAAAAAAAAAAAATCTAGATATGCAATGAGTTTGATTTCATTACAATTTTTTGTAAGTTATTTACATTAAGAAAAATTATATTTTACACAACTATTGAATGTAAAGAAAGATGAAAAAATTTTTAATATTTTTTATCATAATACAAAAGTCATTAACATTTTTCGACTGACACTCGATTTTTGAAATAGTTTAGCGAAAAAAATTCAAAATAATGCTCAATTATATTCACAAAAGTAATTTTGGAATGGTTAAAATACATTTAAAAAATGATATTTTTTTTTTATAAAATTTGAGAGTACCTCGTTTTGCCTACCTCCGCCTCCCCTTTCCCCTACATATTTATATATATATTCCATAATATGATAATTTTAATTTTAATGTTATTAAACTTTTATTTTGTCAACTATCAATTGAAATTAAATCGTCATTATTCAAGGAAAAGTTCAAAGGTTTCGCCATTAATTAAAAAATATAAACTATTACAAATCAATAAATTTAATTAATTTTAAAATTTTATGTCCATTAAACAATCGATGGTTGAATTATTCAAATCGTTTTTTTTATATATAATTATAATTGAAGTTAAATACAATTTAACCTGATCGTGTTTGAGAAACAAGTTATATCTGCAATAATGTGCGAATTATTATAAATTAATACTATGAAATATAGCTGATAGGAATTCATGTGTAATCATAAATACAACCACGAAGTTTTCATATTGCCAAGTGGCCAATGGACGAGCGGAGCAGACTACAATCCTTTAATAACAAAAGTTGAGCCCCGAGACGAAAAATTCAAGTCTCTAAGAGTCTCTGAGAGTCTCTAGAAAGCTCGCTGAGTCTGGCTGAGTCTCTCTGAATCTCCCTAAGTCTCTCGGAGTCTCCATCTTAGAGACCAGCAGACAATCGTGTTTCACATGGTCTCTCTGAGTCTCCCAGAGTCTCTAATTCAGAGACCACGGAAGACTCAGACTGTGAAATTTCCCAGCAAACATTAAGTCTCCCAACACGAGACTTAAAGAGACAATTTACAGACTGTAAAATTTTTTAGCAAACATGAAGTCTCCGAACACGAGATTTGCAGAGACTAGAGACTGTAAAATTTCCCAGTAAACATTTAGTCTCCCAACACGAGACTTACAGAGACTAAAAACTGGGAATTTCCCATCAATAACACTAAGTCTCTCAACACGAAACTTACAGAGACAACAGCTTCAAAATGAAAATTTAATTTATTGTTCGTCCGATGTACTTATTTTATGAGTACAATAATAAAAATTTTTTAAGTAGGGTACGTTTATCTACAAACAATAGTATATAGACATATAATAAAATTGGTACTGTATAAGGCAGTAATATTTTTACACGTACAATACTATCGTATATTGATGTAAATTTGTAGTTTTGTGTCCAGAAAATAATATTTGAAAGATTCATTTCGAACTGAACCTTCGAACTGGATAGTTTGCTTGAAATATTAATGGATATCGTGTTGTGCTTCACAGTGTGTAAAAAATTTTCGTTTTAGTTTTTTGGATTAAAGCCTTGCGAAAGTCTGTTATAGACACAAAAAAACAATAATCCGTATCGGTATCGTTACCAGTGAAACATAAGCAATTCTGCACCGAGAAAAAAAATTCATCATCATTAGAATTTTCATATTCTGAGTCACAGTTCAGATCAATTGAAAATGATTTTGAGAATGATAGTGAAGAGGATATTGGTGTTCCTGAACAGGTTCGTACAACTTCTCTCAAAACTCAGTCAAGATTCAGAACTGAAATAACATCATCTACCGATCCCTTTGTTTTGAAATATTTTGCGCACTCCCTAATTCCTCCAAATCAAAATCGAGAAACTCCGTACAATTCAATTAAATTATATTTTCCTACAGCTCTATCAGTTCCATCTACCGATTTGTGTCACCAAATCATTTCTGGAATAATCAGTGGTCTCCAGTTTATCATCCAGACTACCATAATCATTCATCAAGTATCAGTTTTTACAATAATAAACGATATTAATCGTTCAGAGAACTATACTCCTGTATATGAAAATTTAAATTGATTTTATATGTAATATTTAATAATAAAACCTATTAATTTAAAACTATGTTATATTTTTAATTATTTATATAAAAACATTTAAAGAGTTGATCCTCAGTCTCTCATTCAGAGACTCTTAAACAGTCTCGCAGAGTCTGTGATTTAGAGACTCCAAAACAGTCTCGCCGAGTCTCTCATTCGGAGATTCTGAAACAGCCTCGCAGAGTCTCTGATTCAGAGACTTCTATTACTTTAAAACAGTCTTCGGAAGTCTCTTCCTGAGAGATTCGTAGAGATCGAGTCTCTACGAGTCTCTGTGGTTGCCACCATAGAGACTCCAAGAAACTACAACAAGTCTCTCATTCAGAGACTCCAAGAGACTCTCAGAGACTACGAGAGACTTGAATTTTTCGTCTCGGGGCAGCATCGAGAAAGAACATAAATTGGATGGGTGACCCAACCGGAAAAAAAATAATTCTACAAAATTTGACATAATCATTTTTTTTCCGGGATGGAGTACCAATAGGTTCTCAAAATACTTTGACCACTGTAAAATGAATAGGACTTGATAAGATTCTGGAGTATGCTTACCCGGGTAAAAAAAGTTATATATAATTCAATATAATCATATATAATTCTATATAATTATATATGATTTATATAGAATTATATATGATTCATATAAAATTATATATAATTATACAGAATTATATATAATTATATATAACGATGAGAAAAAATCTCGACTGATTATATATAATTATATATAATTATATACAACTATATATAATTTTACAAGATTATGTACAATGATATAGAACGCTACGAAAAATCTCAGATGATTATATATAATTATATATAGTTACATACAATTATATATAATTGCATACAATTATATATAATTTCATATAATTATATATGATCATCTGTCATTTTTTTTAGCGTTATATATAATTATATATAAAAACATATAATTCCATATGAATCATATATAATTCTATACAAAAATAGAAAATAGAGAAAAATAACTTGGTAGTGAAGATATATATGTAAATATGGTTGTTTAAAAAAAAAAAAAATATTTTTTTTTTTTAATTTTCTAGCTCACAAAGCAATCAACGGATTTCTATGCACCATAAATGATTTCGTAGGAAATTGAACGCTCTACAGAAAAAGTCTCTTATCATTTTTTGATAAATACCACTGTTCAAAAGTTATTTAAGCTTCAAGTCAAATTTATAGCAAATTTTGAGATTTTTCCACTTTTCCGGTGGATATAACGGTCTTATCAAAAAATATCGTAGGGTTCGTTTTGTAGATAATTTTATTCCTTACAAATTCACAAAATTCAAATACACATAAAAATTATGTGTGACTTTTTTTGTAGAGCGTTCAATTTCCTACGAAAACATTTATTGTGCATAAAAATCCGTTGATTGCTTTGTGAGCTAAAAAATTAAAAAAAAAATATTTTCTTTTTCCGGGTTATTTAAATGGAAAATAGAAAAATTGATTGAGACAAACCTTAATACCATTAGGAGCCTGGAGTGGTACCAAAATTTTCATTTTTATTTATACTTTTAATTTTCGGATACCACAAAAAAAAAAAATTGTTTTTTTTTAAACTCTTATATGAGCTCAAAAGTTACTTTAAATTACTAAAAAAATTCTCACTAAATTTCAGCCAAAGATCTTTTAAATTAAGTTATCACAAATGGGGGCCCCCTTTTCCATTTAAAGTACACGCGAAAACTTTTCATTTTAATTTTTCGTTATTAAGACTGTGAAAAATTTTTTTTTTTAAATTCAACCTGGTATCATTTTGTAGGAAATCAATTCTCTACACAAAAGTGATTATGTATTATGTACGTCAAACAAACTGGAAAAAAATTACGGGGCTTCAAAGATCGACAGAAATTTAGTCTCCTCGAATTATTTTTTGTTATTTTTAATTTTTATTCGATAAAAAAAAATTTTTCGAATAATGACACGCAGTTTTGTAGGAAATTTAATTTCCTACAAAAAGTATTTGATATCATACATACGTTAAATGAATAAAAAAAAAGTTACAGAGATTTAAATGTCAACGAAAAATCAAGTTTAAAAAATATCAATTTTCTGAACTTGAATATCAACGAAAAGTGAACTTGATTTTTCATTGATATTTAAAACCCTTTAACATTTTTCGCATTCATTTGACGTATATATAATACCGGATACTTTTTGTAGGAAATTAAATTCGCTTCAAGACCGTGCTTGTCATTATTTGAAAAAAAAATTTCGATAGAATTGAAATAAAAAACAACAAAAAATAATTTAATACTGAGGAAACTAAATTTTTGTCGATGTTTGACGCCCCGTAACTTTTTCCCAGTTTGTTTGATGTACAAATTGCATCAGCACTTTTTGTAGAGAATTTTATTTCCTACGAAATTATACCAGGTGAAATTAAAAAAAATTTTTTATAGACTTAATAACTAAAAACTAAACTGAAAAATTTTCGTGTGTATTTTAAATGGGAAAGGGGACCCCCTTCGTGGTAGTTCAAGTCTAAAGATATCTGGCTAAAATTAGGTGAAGTTTTTTTTTACAATATAAAGTAACTTTTGGGCACATAAGAGTTTAAAAAAAAAGTATTTGTTTTTTTTTGGGACACCCCAATATATATATGTATGTAGAAGAGGGAAGTCACCGGTGCTATAAGCAGCAGTGGAAGTAGTTCGGAGCTCGCCACGAGATCGCGCCCACCACTTGTAGTGTGTCTCTAGTAAAAAACTTATTTCAGAACTGTTAAATTCGAAACTTTAGACTATTTTGGCTCGGTTACGCCTCCGTTATTTGGCAGAGTGACAAGTGCCTTTTTTGATGGTAATATAGTACATTCTATATTACATAATGACAAAAATATTTATTATCAATGTTTCCATGAATAATTTTTCTTAGAAATTAAACTTGGACTTTAAAAAAAAAACGATTTAAATTAAAAGCGTAGAGCCTCTACTATACAAAAATTCACAATTTATTTAACAAATTGCATAGGAATTCAATTATATATAGTTCTACATAATTATATGTAGTTATATATAATTATATATAGTTATATATAATTATATATAATTATATATAATTATATATAGTTATATGTAATTATATGTAATTAGATAGGGCCATTTTTCATATATAATTATGCATAATTATATATAATTATATATAATTTTTTTTACCCGGGTAGGCTAAATAGTATTTACAATTTTAAATTTTTACGCCTATTTAACGATTAAACATGTCATTTTTTCACGTAACCGACATTTAGAGGTTTTGTATAGGAGTTGTTTTTCTATAGAAAATAAGTACTCAGTAAGTCCTTTTCGTTCTTAATTTTAGAATTTCTAGGTTCTAGAAAGGTTTAAAATTTCGACTCGGGAAATTACTCAAATTGTATTATAATCTTGTATTGACATACATTGATTTGTATTTTTACTACACCACTGCTTTGTAAAAATATTGTAATTTTACAAAAATTTTTAACAGTGTAGTCAAATACAATTAATGATAAGAAATACAAATAAAAATAAATATTAGGGTGTCCGTTATTTACCAAACTGATTTTTTTTTCAGCGACGCCCCCTAAATTTTTTCTTTATCGCCTAAAAAAAATTATCAGACCCATATAAGCTCTTAATATTCATATTAAACCGTGCCCCAAAGACAATACATTTCCCATTTAAATAACATGGGGTTTCGGCGCGTTTTACATTTAATTTTTATTCTCCTGAGCTGGTTAATCTACAGATATCAGAGATACACATTTTTGTAGGAAATTGAACACCCTACAAAAAAGGTCTCTTATGGTTTTTCGATATATTTACTGCTTTAAAAGTTATTCAAAGTTAAAGATAAACTTAGAATTAATTTTTGAATTTTTTTACTTTGACCGCATAATTATCATTATTTCTGTAAAAGTGAATGGTTTATTGCGAAAAATCTTCAATTTTAACTGTTATAGAAAACGTTACTGTACGATTTGAACATCTGGGTTAAAAATAATACATGATTTAGGCTCACTTCGTCTTATTTTCTTTTGAATTAATGGGTTTGCCGACGATTTTTAGATACGATCTCGATTTTTTCGACTTAAATTGAATTTTTTTCAACTCTGTGAACTTTTTTCATCTTAGATTCAACTTAGTAGTATTTTCTGGTCTTAGTTTGAACTTATTCGTCTTAACTTCAAACAAGATAATCATTCACTTTACTTTTGAGTTGTTAAACCAAGTCAAAAAAAGGTTATTTATTTGCCTTCCTTTCGCTTTAATATATAACAACTATTTCGCCTCAGTTATGACTTTTTCGCCTTATAATTTAAGTCGAATTGGTCCACATCAAGTGCTGCCGACTTGATTTCAACTTTTCGTTTTAAATCGTGTCTAAGTAAGCTAGCCAAGTCTAAAATAAGGCGAAAACTCAATGTACTTATAATATTCGTAAAAAAAAGTCGAGTTTATCTTGTGAAAACGGCTCCAAATTTTGATTTAGTAAACCAAGTCTAAATCAAGTTTTATTGTTGACCCGGGTACACAGTAAAAAATATTGTGTTAAATTCAACACAATCTGTGTGTTAGAAATGGTCCACACAATATTTGTGTTATTTTTCAACACAGACTATTTGTCTTAAATTTCAACACAAAATTTGTGTTAAAATTTCAACACAATATTCGAATAATATGAGAAGTAACTTCAACACTTTTTAAATGTTAATAGTGACACAAAAAAAATCTTAACTTGTATATTTTATTTTTGTACTATGAATTATTTTTAGGTTATAAAAACTGTCAACAATTATTAGTTAACATTGAACTATTTTGAGATAGTCCACATGATCCTAAAGTTAGCAGTTAACAAGTTTCGAATTTTTTAATTAACAAATCAATTACGAAAAAAAAAAAATAAAAATATGCGCATGTAGATAAGTAAAAAAGTAACGGATGCAATTTTTTAAATATTTTTTTTTTAAACTATACGAATCGTGAACTTTGTCAGCTTAATTTTTTTATGTGTAATTGAAAATAAATAAAATCAATGTCACAAAAATAATAACTAACCAAGCAGAACTAATTAGCATTAATGCGCTTAATGGCGTTTCCCGCGTGAATAGAAAGAAGACATTTTTTTTAACACAATTTAACTGTCGCTTCAACACTTTTTTTGTGTTGATTTTAAAGTAACACTTAATAAATGTTGATAATATCGATTTTTATACTATTCAACACTTTTAAAGTGTTGAATAGTAAATCAATTAAAAATCTTAAAGTAACACAAAGAATTGCGTTGATTTGACACAAAATAATCAACACAAAAAATTTAACACGGACCGTTTTTAACACAGATACACAATATTTTTTACTGTGTAGTATGTGGTTTTCGATCTTCGTTCTTAACTAAAGTGTTAATATAGTTTCCATTCAATTTAACAGCTCTCTCTGCGGTATCAGTGACTATTTGTAGGTGTTTAACAATTTTCAAATAAAAATTTCCAAGTTCCACCAAAGAATATTTAATCAAATTGAGTGTTGATCAAAATGTAAAAAAATTTATTAAATCTGTCATATTTTTTCCGTTAAATTGAAAAATATTGTAATTAACTCAACACGTCACTCACATTATTCTTCAGTTATCTGAATTTTAGACAGTAATTTGTTCAATAACACAGTCGAAATTGAAGATTTTTCGCAATAAACCATTCACTTTTACAGAAATAATGATAATTATGCGGTCAAAGTAAAAAAATTTAAAAATTAACTCTAAGTTTATCTTTAACTTTGAATAACTTTTAAAGCAGTAAATATATCGAAAAACCATAAGAGACCTTTTTTGTAGGGTGTTCAATTTCCTACAAAAATGTGTATCTCTGATATCTGTAGATTAACCAGCTCAGGAGAATAAAAATTAAATGTAAAACGCGCCGAAACCCCATGTTATTTAAATGGGAAATGTATTGTCTTTGGGGCACGGTTTAATATGAATATTAAGAGCTTATATGGGTCTGATAATTTTTTTTAGGCGATAAAGAAAAAATTTAGGGGGCGTCGCTGAAAAAAAAATCGGTCTGTCGGTTGACCCTGCGGGCCAGCCCCAAAACTTCCCGCGTATTTCGAGCTCCTTGAGCTCGAAAAATTGTAGTAGATACATTTTCGAGCTCTTCGAGCTCGAAAATACTTTTGTATGCTTTTGTTTTCGAAAAATAACGTTTTTTACCATTTTTTCTACAACGATATCTCTCGAACGAATCAACCGATTGAGACGTTTAAGGTGGCAATCGACGCGTTTCATTGAGTTCTATAACTGATCAAATTTTGAAATCGATTCATCGAGTCGTTTTTGAGAACTTTTCAAAATACTGAAAAATTTTTTTTTTTTTAATTCTTTCGACAACGGTTTCTCTTGATAGAATTAACCGATTTCGATGTTTGAGGTGGCATTCGACGCGGCTTATGAATCTCCAGAGCCCAGTCCATTTTGGAATTAATTCATCGAGCCCGTTAAAAGTTATCCAAAAAAAAACATTTTCGAAAAAAGTTTATTTTTGGAATATCTCCGAACGAGCCCTACCGATCAAGCTCAATTTTTTTTCAGCTTCAAGATATTGAAAAACTGCGTCGAATGACACCTCAACGATCAAAATCGGTTGATCCGTTCAAAAGTTATAGATATTTACATACGTACGTACATACATACATACATACACTCGGACATCATCGTGAAATTAGTCAGAATAGCTTCCTAGGGCCTCAAAACGTCGACATCTGTTGGAATTTCGATTTTCACAAATCGGACTGAAACCAATAACTTCCCGAATTTTTGAAAATTTTCAATTTTCTTAGCGGGAAGTTAAAAATCAGTTTGGTAAATAACGGACACCCTAATAAATATAATAGAGATAATTTTACTGGTGATTTCAAAGTTAATTTATGAACAAAGATTCTATTCTGAGTAATTGATCACTTCACAATAATCTTACCGAAATGTTAATTTGTTTAATATGTAATATCTTGATGCTGATATATTCGCGAAATTGTCAAACGATAAAAATAATTAGTTTCAATGTGTACAAAAGCTTCAAATCAGTGATCTGTCGATTATATATATAGTAATTATAAATATAAAAATTAATAAAAAAATCTGGGCATCGGTTGACCCTGCGGGCCAGCCCCAAAACTTCCCGCTATTTTCAAGCTCAAGGAGCTCAAAAACATCGTTGTAAATACATTTTCGAGCTCTTCGAGCTCGAAAATACTTTTGCATACCATTATTTTCGAAAAAAACAGTTTTTAGCATTTCTTTCTCCCGCGATAACTCTCAAACGAATTATCCGATTTTGATGTTTAAGGTGGCAATCGACGTGTTTTAATAAAGTCTAAAGCTGATTAGATTTTTGGATTGTTTGGTTGAGTTGTTTCGAAGATATTCGCAAAAAACTGTTTTTTACCATTTTTTTCTCCAACAATAACTCTCGAACGAATTATTCGATTTAGATGTTTGAGGTAGCAATCGACGCGTTTCATTGAGTTCTAGAGCTGATTAGATTTTGAAGTCGATCGTATAAGTCGTTTTCGAGAAATCAATAAAAAACTAAAAAAAAAAAATTTTTTTTTTTCGTAATTGGCCAATATCTTCGAGTCTACTTGGTCAAATGATCTGAAATTTTCAGAAAAGTTGATGGCCAAAAAACTCTTTCGATTGCCGCCTTAACCATCCAAATCGGTTTATTAGTTAAAAAGTTATAAAGAGTTTACATACACACACACACACACACACACACACACACACACACACACACACACACACACACACATACATACAGACAGACACTCGGACATCATTCTAAAAATAGTCAGAATAGCTTCCTAGGACCTCAAAACGTCGACATCTGATGAAAACTCGATTTTTGAAAATCGGGGTGAAAACAATAACTTCCCGAAATTTTTGAAAATCATCGATTTTCTAAGCGGGAAGTTAAAAACTTGTTGGTTCTACATATAAAATTTACAAATCCAAGTCTATAACTTACAATTAGTTAGTTTAAACTTATTATAATTATTTTAGTCGTCAATATGACACATTAATTTTAAATTTAAATGAAAATTTTTATTCTCTAAATTATTGAACCCCAGTATAGTAAACATAACTTACAGGCAGTAATTAGCTGGATCTCGATGTCGAATTGAATGAATTCAGCCCATGATCCCCTTCTAAGCTTCCGCTCATGATTTAGACGGTGTAGATTTTTTGTTTTGAGATTTTGAAGACGCTTTAACTGTTTTTCTATCCTCCTTTTTTTTTTCTTCTTCGTCGAACTCTGTTACAATTATGCTGGGTATCAAATCCCATGCGGGAGCTGTCTGAGTTGAACGACGGGCCCCTTCTTGGCTCAGCATTGGGGAACCTAGTTTTGGCACATCTATATTCGCTCATGCTTGGCTCAAGCCTGAGTAACCTAACCTTGTCCGTCACAATGATTATCCGAGATTGGGCCAATACTGGGTGCCCCTGCCTTGGCCGTCCAATGGCAACCCAGATTTGGGCCGAAGTAGGATAATCCAAGTTTGACTATACCTATGGTTCATATAAGTAGATCATATAAATGTATTAGTTCAACAATAGTCGGTTCGTCCAGTAGCTTCGTTCGGACCCAGCAGTCAAGAGGATGGCAGTTCGCGTCTAGAGCCCAGCAAAATTTTCACCGAATTTTTTTCACATCATTTACTTCCATTAGATAGATTAAACGTTAATGATCATGAATTTTACGAGATTAATAATAATGAAATTGTTTTAAAATTAAATTTATTCTTTTCCTCGAGGTACGGGCCAGGTCTAGCAACCAGACTTTGCCCAAGATTATCATTCCAGGCCTTTACCAAGCCTGGCCCAAGGTTCTCCAAAGTTAGGCGAAGTCTGGGCCCGTGGTACGTTCCTCTCTGGATTTATTTTAGATTCCTTAATATTCTTTTAATTTAAGTAACGAATGTTCTTTAAATCTAAACATGAAATTACTAAGAAATAAATTTATCAATTTTGGTAATTAAATTTATTAAAATGTTTATACATTAATTTTATTAAAAAATTTAAAATATATTTATACATTTTGGTATAGTTTATTTTACATTTTCTTTTTAATTTATTTAAAGAAAACTGTGGTGTGTCAATAGATTACAGAGGTCATTTAATTTTAATTTATAGGGTGCTACTGATTAACTACTTTTTTTGTTTCGATCTAGAGGGTTGAACGATTTCTTTTAAATCATCATTTGACAAGCAAAAATACAATTCTCTGATAAAAGTATACGGAAGTTGTAATTGATAAAAAATATTGTTGATAATTTCCTCAGATTGTTTTATGTAGTTAACTCTTATCTGAGCTTTCCACAATTTATAAAATATCATAGTTTGATATATTGGATACTCTGGAAATCCACGTTCACAATTGAGTATATTTTTGAAATCAACAAACTTCAAATAAGGTGCCAAGTATCGCACATTTTTACGTAAAATCTCTATAAATGTGATATTACTACCTTCTGGCACATTGTTCTTCATTTTTTCAACTTCTAAAAAACATTCAGCTAAATAACCATCAAATATTTCCGCATTACAAACAGCTTTAATATTTCGATCAGATACATAAAAACCCGCTGCTATCGATTCTATAATGTGCCTCTTAATAACATCCATACCATATTTAATGTCTAGAAAGGATTGAAACACAGAATCGCTTTTAGCGATCTTGTGATGCAGAAGGTCGTTATGATGACACATTGTCCGTGTAAAGTACGAAAAAAAATTTATGTGTTTAGTTAACTTGAGCTTACTAGTGTATGAAATTAGCCAATTCTTCAATACTGTATAGTTATTAATATCAGCAGCTGCATGGAAAATTGTTTTAGTGTCACCATCTCCTTCGCATGTGCAAAAAAGATCAAGCATTTGTTTAATTAATAGAGAAAACATGACATTGATATATTCGTGACTTGTCATACCAGCATACTTAGGAGTGATTTCGACATCAGATTTAGCACTAATGTCAGTTGTTTTAGTCAATAATAATAAAATCATGATTTCTATTGTTCCTTCATCTGTGGCAAATTGCAATGCAGTTTTCCCATTAATGCAATCAGAACTTTTTACGCCATTTTCGTTCAAATACCTGACGATATCATAATTGGAGGATTTCATAGCGCTATCTAATACGGTTTCTTGAGTTGTTGAATGCCGTTTGTGTATATCAGCACCAATTTTTATCAACTTTTGAAATATTTGATAATTTCCGATCCGCGCTGCTACATGTAGGGGAGTTCCGTCATTAAAGTAATTGTCATTAATATTGACATTATTGGCTGTTACATTATCTATGTAATCTTCGTCTTGAGATTTTATAGCGTGGATAAGATAACGGAGCTTACATATTCTTAATTGTCGTTCAATTGACTGTTGCTTTATTGATTTCTGCATTCTCGATTTTTATACTGTGACACGTTTTGTAGTTATTCTTTTCACGATAAACGAATAAACCTTTTGTACCTGATGAATTCTAAAAAAGACAAAAAAATGGATGCAAGTTTAGTTTTATCTCAAATTAAAAGCTTACTATGCAATTTATTAGGTTTACTATAATTTAAAATATTATTGGAGCAGGATCAAACACTAAATGAAGAAATTAAAATATATAAAAACAATATATAAATAATAACGTGATATTTTAGAAAAGCTTTTATTAAGTACGCAAAAGAATAGTGATACTCTCTAAAAACAAATTAGTGAAAATCACTAATTGCTTGTGAATAGTCAGTAACATAAATATAAGAAGTACATTTCTCGCATAATCGACCACTTTTGGATCTGACTCGTTTTAATTTTGCTGAAACTTTATTATCTATTTGTATCCTATTGAAAAAAACTTACAGGGCTTATTTAAATTTTTCTAGAAAATGCTAAAAAAGTTATGGCTTCCTGGGTCAATAAAATAATTTGATTTTAACTTTTTTGACTTATTTGACTTGCTTTTGACTAAATTAATATGATTTTGACTGTTATAATTCTTTTGACTTGAATATGACTTTTTTAACTTAGGAATTTGAGTCAACTAAGTCAAATCCAAGATATACCCGTCAAAAATGAATCATACATGGCCGTGCATGGCCGTATATGGCTCATTCATGGAGCATATAAAGCGAATTAAATATCAGGGCAGACAAACTTTTTCAATAGTCATGCATGGCCATATACAGTCATACAAAACCATGTATGGCCATATATACTCCACGTATGGTCATGCATGGCCATGTATGATTAAATTTTTGACTATTACAATTACTTATAAGCAGGATGTTGTAGTGTTTAAAAAATAGGAAATTTTTTTGGAAATGTAATTTATCTTCATATATAAATTGCGTACAAGAGTATTTATATTAAATCAAAATTATTTAGTGTCCAGAATTTTTTTTTCAACTTTTTTAAGGGGTGCCGCTATTTGTCGGCTAAACATGAAAATTTTTTTTTAACGACAGCTGAAATTAGTTTTTATTTACTTTTAATATCTTTACAAAAAAAAATCTTTAGCATATTTGAGTCCCCGAAATTTTAGTATTTCTTTAATTACCTCGTTTTGCCTCCCTCCAACTCCTATATATCAACACGGAGAGAATTTAATAATACTATCTACAATACAAGATTTTTGATTTTAACTATCCACAATGATAGTAAAATTTTTCAGTGGTTCGAATAATTAGTTTTACTATTAAAAATGATAACAGTTACAAATGATAGTGATGACAAGTACTATCGATGATATCGCGTCCCTAATACCAAAAAGGCATATAAATATTAAATGCCTTTTTGGCATTCGAATGCCAAAAAGGCATATCATTATTTTTTAATTCACCTATCGCTTCAGAGTGAAGAAATTGATCAAAAAACAAAGATTAAAGTATTAATGCCAAAATGGTCTATAACAGCAAGCATATGCCTTTTTGGCATTAATTTTATTTTTAATTTTTTAGCTAATGCCAAAAAGGCGTATAAATAAAAAATCATTAGAATCAATGAATTGGTTTAATTAAATATTTATTAACAAAAAATGAATGAATTTAATATTTTAATGATTTTTTATTTATGCGCCTTTTTAGCATTAACTAAAAAATGAAAAAAAAATTAATGCCCAAAAGGCATATACTTGCTGTTATAGGCCATTTTGGCATTAATATTTAAAATTTTGTTTTTTGATCAATTTCGTGATTCTATAGCGATAAGTGGCTCCTAAAAAGTTTTTACCGCAAAATCTGAAAATTAGAATTGTCGAGTTTCAAAATGTTTTTTTTTTTTTTTTTTAAATTCACGATACAACCATGATCCACATAAATAAAGCTACTTAAAACTCACTGAAAAATTTCGAAATTTTTTTTTACTTTATTTTTTTCCCTTAGTATATTTAAATTTGAATTCACGGGTTTAACTTCATGGTAATATACTTTTTTTGTTTATATGCCTTTTCGGCATTAATGATCATTGTACCTAAAAGCAAAAAGGCTTATGTATATTTATAGGCCTTTTTGGTTTTAATTTTTTTTATTATCAAAATATTCATTTCAAATCATTTCTAAGCGATTGAGCAAAAAAAAAAAATTTATATGCCTTTTTGGCTTTATGTTAGATCTATATACAGCCACTTAGCGGGTAAAAATTACTATTTGAGATTGTAACTTTTAATACGTGAGATATAATCTCGAGTTCGTTGTATTTTATTTATATTTGGCATATACTTTGAGAAATTCGAATGGTACTTGTAGCCGAGTGGCTAGCGTGCTTGCATTTGAACTGGATTATTCGCAAGGCGTAGGTTCGAATCCCACCGTGGTCAAAAAAAAAAAGGTGGCGGATATTAAGATGACAGTTGAGATATACCCATAAATAAATATACAAAATACATTCCAACAATATATAATATATATATATATATATCTCGTCGGAAAAAAAAAAGTGTGTGTGTCAGCTCCGACGCACGATTGGAGTTTACTCCCTTAGATCGACTGTCTAAATAGGCACAAAAAAGGCTTACTAATCTAAGAAAAAGATTAATACTACACTAACGCAAAAAATTAAAGGAACAGAAAAATTTTATAAATTTTTTAGTAGTTATTGGAAGGCTGTAACTTTGTGAGAAATAATCGTATCGAGATTTAAAAAAAAAAATTTTATAGCTTAAAATCTCTAGTTTCGGTGCATTTTTATCAAAATTTGTTAAAAAGTCTGGTTATTACGCTAACATGAGAAATACCGCGAGACAAAAAATTTCTAAATTTTTTTTTTTTTCCAAAGAGCCCACGGACCGTAGAAAAATTTTGTCAACTAAACCAATGCATAGGTCATTTAGCAAATTTATTCAGCTTCAATTTGGTTTTTTTAACTTCGTAGGACAATTTGTCGCAGGGATATCAGCCTTCAAACAAAAAATGATCCTTTTGGCTTTGATCATCGATATTTCAGGTACCAATGATTGCACAGTAAATTTGAGGCCGGCGTTGAAAACGTGAATAAATTCTCTACAAGACCCGTTCATCATTTTGTTGGAAAAAACAATTTTTTAAATTTTTAACATCCTTTAGAAGTAAGTACGAAAAAATGACTTTTTTTTTGGTTTTTTAGTAAATCAACCGCTACACTGTAAATATCGATGAAAAGATTAATGTTGCCAGAGACTTTTATAGCTTAATGTATCCCTAATAACCCCTTAAATTTTCAAATTTATCTATCGAACCCTTTTTTGGAAATGATCGATCAAAGTTTTGCTAAACAATTAAAAGAACAAGTTTTGTTCCTTCAATTGTGTAATCATAATCAAAATGAAAAAATATATTTTTTTTACTTTTCTTTCATTTTTGCATTAGTAACTCAGTGAATGTAAGGGGAAGAGAAAAAAAAACGAAAAATTTTCAAAAAAGTTAAAAAAAAAAATTTTCGACCTCAAAAAACAAGGTTCAATTTTTTTGATTTTTTAAAATTTTCGTTTTTTTTTCTCTTCCCCTCACATTCCCTGAGTTACTAATGCAAAAATGAAAGAAAATTAAAAAAAAATTGTTTTTTCATTTTGATTATGATTACACAATTGAAGGAACAAAACTTGTTCCTTTAGTTGTTTAGCAAAACTTTGAACGATCGCCCCTAAAAAACGGCTCCATAGATCAATTTAAAAATTTAAAGGGTTCTTGGGGGTACATTAAGTACATTAAGCTAAAAAAGTCCCTGGCAACAATATTTTTTTTATCAATATTTGCAGAGTAGCGGTTGATTTATCAAAAAACCAAAAAGTCATTTTTTTGTATTTACTTCTAAAGGATGTTAAAAATAAATTCTCATTTTAGCGTAATAACCAGACTTTTTATAAAATTTTGATGAAAATGCATCGAAACTAGAGATTTCAAGCTATAAATTTTTTTTTTCTAAATCTCGATACGATTATTTTTCACAAAGTTACAGCCTTCCAAAAATTACTAAAAAAGTTATAAAATTTTACTGTTCCTTTATATATATATATATATATAGGTGTATATGTATATATAGGTACGAATGTATTGTATACACACAATACATTCGTACGCTGCCCCGTAGGATACCCTATGCACTCAAAAGTGAAAGTTGTGCACCTAAAACGTAACGAGGTCATTCGTTGAGTAGATTTTACACCTCATATTTTTTCCATACCGGGGACCTTATATGAAAATCGATTCTTAAGGAGTAAACTCCAAAAAATTTATTATTACACTCAAGGAGACAAACTTTACAATCTGGATTAGTAAAAATTCAATAGCAGTCTCAGTGAAAGTTTTATTCTAAAATAGATTTTTTATTAAATCAAATGGTAAATTTTATTAAATGCTTGTGTTTTGTACTCTAAAACTCATAGTAATTTTACTTATAGTTTAATAATTTATAGGATTGAGCGATTATAATTTTTACTTATTTAAAGGAAAATTTCGATATTATTGGACCGTTTCTAGTTTGCCTCGGTGACATAGTAATTTTTATTTGAAAAATAAAAAATATTATCAGATTTTTTTCTCCGTGTAGGTACTACAATTCAGATAGTTTATTTAATAATTTAAATGTCATTTTCTATTATAAAATTCAGTTTAAAATTTATACTATAACTCGATAATAAATTTTATTAGAAAATTCTCTCCGTGAATATACATATTTTCGCCGCTATATATTTTTTCATAAATTTTTAACAATATCTCACCTTTTCATGCGGGTATACAATGCAATATTTACGTGGAAATCATATATACATTGATCGAAAAATATATATCATTTTTCCACCAAATGTTCTTTAATCGTTGAGTCCATTGCACAGAAAATTACAAAATTTTTAAATAATGAAAATACTTAATACAAAAAACTATTTACCTCAGATGTGTAGCGATAGATTAGAGTTAAAAAAATTGAATTTACAAAGATAAAATTTAAAATTAATTTTGAAAACACGTGTTGAGATAGAAGTTCTTCAACCGAGGAGACTCAAGAAATTGTTCAAAGTTTTGCTGATCACATTTAAATCCCCAAAATGGCATACTACACGTGGCACCTCAGTTATTACATCTTTTATCCATACCATTCACCTTCTCTACTCCAAACCCCTTAACAATGGTATCATTTTTGAAGGTAAAGGAAATATATAGTATGAGTATAAATTGTAAATTCTTAGGTACTCCAGGTAGGACTCCATTAAAGACTATAAATTGTCAGTTTTAACGTGTTCGAGTGCCCGAAAATTTAGTATTTTTTTAAGCACCTCGTCCCCCCCCCTACCCTATCTCATATATATCAATGTACATATTTTCGCGACTATATATTTTTTTATAAATTTTTAACAATATCTCACCTTTTCATGCGGGTATACAATGCAATATTTACGTGGAAATCATATATACATTGATCGAAAAATATATATCATTTTTCCACCAAATGTTCTTTAATCGTTGAGTCCATTGCACAGAAAAATTACAAAATTTTTAAATAATGAAAATACTTAATACAAAAAACTATTTACCTCAGATGTGTAGCGATAGATTAGAGTTAAAAAAATTGAATTTACAAAGATAAAATTTAAAATTAATTTTGAAAACACGTGTTGAGATAGAAGTTCTTCAACCGAGGAGACTCAAGAAATTGTTCAAAGTTTTGCTGATCACATTTAAATCCCCAAAATGGCATACTACACGTGGCACCTCAGTTATTACATCTTTTACCCATACCATTCACCTTCTCTACTCCAGACCCCTTAACAATGGTATCATTTTTGAAGGTAAAGGAAATATATAGTATGAGTATAAATTGTAAATTCTTAGGTACTCCAGGTAGGACTCCATTAAAGACTATAAATTGTCAGTTTTAACGTGTTCGAGTGCCCGAAAATTTAGTATTTTTTTAAGCACCTCGCCCCCCCCCCCCTACCCTATCTCATATATATCAATGTACATATTTTCGCGACTATATATTTTTTTATAAATTTTTAACAATATATCACCTTTTCATGCGGGTATACAATGCAATATTTACGCAAAAATCATATATACATTGATCGAAAAATATATATCATTTTTCCACCAAATGTTCTTTAATCGTTGAGACCATTGCACAGAAAAATTACAAAATTTTCAAATAATGAAAATACTTAATACAAAAAACTATTTACCTTAGTGTAGCTGGCTCTTCACCCGAGAAGACACGATAAACTGTTCAGAGTTTTGCTGACCAAATTCAAGTCCTTAAAATGGCATTCTATACGAGGCACCTCAGTAATTACTCTTTTTACCCTTTCATATGTAAATGTACATATTTTTTCCCCTATATATTTTTTTATAAAATTTTAGAAATCAAAATAACTACCAAGTATTTGAAAAAAAAAATAAAATAAAATCGATTATCATCGAGAAATTTACGATTTTTCTGAAAATTGAAAAAAAGCGATGACAATAATTTTGATGGGGTAGAAAGTGAGAAAAAATTTTCATCCGCCAAATTAAAGGGAGTCGAGTACCGATGTGGTCGATTTGCCATGAAATATGTCCCATATAAATTCGACAATTATTTCAAATCAGTTGCTTCTTCAGCCAACATCGTAATGTCCTGAAAAATGGTTACTATTGAACAACCTAAGATCAGTGGCGTGTTCAGTTCCTAAAAAAAAATGATTATCTTTTCTCACTCATTGAGAATATGAGTTCAAATGTGTCAGAGCAAGTAGTCCTGGTGACGTCAAAGCTGTTAATGTGCAGCAGTGCAGTAATATGTGCACAAAAAAAAGGGATTTCTTGGGCCAAGAAAAATTTTTCATTATGAATTTTGAATTTATTAGTCCATATATTTTATCTTGTATTGATTATATATTTACAAATATCGTCAAGGAGAAGAGGAAAGGTTTTAAAGGCGGAGAAAAAGCAGATTTTCGTGATTTTTTCGCGGCGAGATGAGTAATATAATTTTATTCAATTTAATTACAGATTATTGTACAACTGTTAAAGTATATCAGAAAAAATTTTCAATGGAAAATATTGATAAATGAACCGGTAACGTCGAATCTCCAAAGGCGCCTTCAAAAAAAGTGTTTTGCGGTGAACATTATAACTCGTTACCGGATCATCTAAAAAAAAAAGCCATTCGGCAGCCGAAATGCAAGTAGATTTTTCAATATTTATTTAATTATTTAAATCCGTAAGATAGACGATGGCGTTTAAAGGTTCATCTAAAGCTTATAAATCAATTATATTTATGCTTGTCAATTTTGTAAAAATACTTTATATATAAGGCATTCCATGCCAAATCGGAGGGTTTCAAAAATCGATTTTTCCCATTTTCTTAATTTATTGGTATTTTTTAGTACCCCTCAGAAGAGGCTTTCTGGTAAACTTTGAGATTTTTTTGATCAATGGTTAAAAAAATATCGAATTTAAACAAAAAAAATCGCTCTTTTTATGGTTTTTATAAAGTTACAATTTAAAATTAAGTTACAATTTAAAACCAAATTCAAGTCCCTAATGGCATCCTATACGAGACACTTCAGTAATTACATCTTTTACCCATACTATACACTGTCAGTTTTTGTATTTCTTTAAGTACACCTTTTTTCCTCCCCCCGCCCCTATATATTAATGTACATATTTATGCTGCAACATGCACTTTCTAAAATTTTAACAATATATTGCTTATTCTTGTGGGTATATCGTGCAATATTTACGTAAAAATCATACGTTCATTGATTAAAAAATAGGGGTGGTAGGGGCAAAACGAGGTACTTAAGGAAATACCAAGTTGTCGAGGACTCAAATACAGTAAATTTTTTTAACTTCCCGCTAAATAAATCGACGATTTTCGAAAAATTTGGGAAGTTATTGTTAAAAACAATATCAGTGAAACCTCGATTTTCAAAAATCGAAATTACATCAGATGTCGACGTTTTGACGTCCTAGGAAGCTATTCTGACTATTTTCAGAATGATGTCCGAGTGTGTGTGTGTGCGTATAAACTCTTTGTAACTTTTTAACTAATTAATCGATTTGGATGTTTAAGGCAGCAATCGAAAGAGATTGTTGGCCATCAACTTTCCTAAAAATTTCAGATCATCCATTCAAAAGTCGAGAGAAAATTTTTCTAAATTTTTTGATTTTGTTTTTAAGGTCTATTAGGCCGGGAAAATTTTTTTCGAATAAACCAATTCATGTCTCGTTTAAGAAATTTATTCAGCTACAATTTGCTTTTTTTATTTCTCTGTACGACAATTTGCTGCTGAGATATCAGCCTTCAAATGAAAAAGGATCCTTTTCTCTTCGATTATCAATATCTCAGCAACTAATGGTCGCACAGTAATTCAAAGGGCAGGTTGAGAAACTTGAACAAACACCCTACTACAAGCCTCATTTTCGATTTTTTAGAAAAAACATTTTTTTTATCCTTAATATCAATTTGAAAACCCCACAAAAATGGTCATTTTCTGGTTTTTGAGTCAACTCATCACTACTTGGTAAATATCGATAAGAAAAATAATGTTGCCAGGTGATTTCACAGCTTAATGTACCCCCAAAAACTCGGGAAATTTTTGGATTAATCCATTGAACCGTTTGTCTGGGCCGATTGCTTAGAGTTTTATAAAGCAATTAAAGGAACAAGTTTTGTTCCTTAATTTGTGTAATCATTACCAAGTTGAATAAATTAATTTTTTCGGATTTTCTTCCATTATTACATTAGTTCTTCGTTAAATGTAAGGTAATGGGAGACAAAAAAATTTTTTTTTAAAAAACTAGATAAAACAAGAGTTTTTTACTTTTTTTTAAGTTTCATTCGGGTTTTTCTTCATCTCGTTTTTTAAAAAAAAATTTTTTTTTTCTAGAAAATCAAAAATAGGGCTTGTAGGGTATTTTATCAAGTATTTATTCAAGTTTCTCAACCTGTCCTTTAAACTACTGTGCTACCATAAGTTGCTGAGATATCGATAATCGAAGACAAAAGGATCCTTTTTCATTTGAAGGCTGATATCTCAGCAGCAAATTGTCGTACAGAGGAACAACAAAAGCAAATTGTAGCTGAATAAATTTCTTAAACGAGGCATGAATTGGTTTTTTCGAAAAAAATTTTCCCGGCCCAATAGACCTAAAAAACAAAACCAAAAAATTTAGAAAAATTTTCTCTCGACCTATTTCTTATGATTCTGCAAAAACAGTAGCTCGAAATATTATTTTACTGGAAGATTTTTAAACTAGAGATTTCAAGCTTCAATGCAACCCTGAAGACTTTTTTCATTATGTTAAAGTTTATTTTTATAATAATTTAAACTCTTGTTGACAGACAGTAATACATAGATTCATACAACTAAACTAAATTTGTGAAGGAAATCAAAATAAGTCATTCAAGAATTATATTATTTTCTTATGACTCGTTAATTATGAATAAGAGTACACGGAAAGAAAATTATAGGAAGTATTCCTATGTATTATGGGAATGGTTCCTATATATTATAGGAACCATCCCTATACCATTATGGGAACCATTCCCATAATATTATAGAAACAGTTCCTATACCATTATAGGAACCATTCCTATAATAGTATGGGTACAGTTCCTATGTATTATGGGAACCATTCCTATAATACATAGGAATACTTCCTATAATTTTCTTTTCGTGTAGAAGTAATTTTCACACTTTTCTTTGAATTAAAATTTTCATGATAGTATGAGAACCATTCTTATAATATTATAGGAATGGTTCCCATAATAATATGGGAACGATTCCCATAATGTTAAAGGAATGATTCCCATAAATTATAGGAACCATTCCTATAGTTATAGGAACCATTCCCATAATGGTATGGATATCATTCCCATAATTATATGTACTATTCCTATAATTATGGAAATGATACCTATACCATTATGGGAATGGTTGTCATAATGTATAATCGTCATTCCTGTACTGGTATAGGATGAAATTTCACAAAATTATAAGAACCATTCCTATAATTTTCTTTCCGTGTAACGAAAATTTGTCTATTTTCTAAATTAAGCAATTCGCAGCTTATGATGTTGTTATTTAGACTTTAATTTAGTTAATATATAATCACTTGTTAAATGTATACTCATAAGAATATGATAGGAAGAAAATAATCAGAATGAATGCATAAAAAAATGTCAAAAGAAAACATTCTAATCTTTCCGTAATGAATAACAAATGAAAATGAGAATTACAAAAACCTTCGTTATTTATTTATAAGATTTACCATAATACTCAATTTATTTATTTATATTTGTCAGTTATTTATTTAACAACAATATATAACTGGTCGAAAAAATAAATTTGTTTATTGAAACTATTAACACAAAAACATAATACAGTTAACTACATTAAACGTCAAAAAAATTTTAGTTTTTTATCTGACTCATTGATAATTCATATTATTTTATCTTTTTGAAACTATAAAATCTTAAGTAAAGAAGTGTGAATAAAATAAAAATAATAGGGTTAATTGTACTGGCGATTTCAGAGTTAGTTATGAATAAGGATTAAGACAAATAATCTATTGCTGTGCTAAATAACTTATCAATTCATAATAAAATATCTAGAATGTTGATATAATAATTTGTTGTAAATATATTCAATAAATGATTAAACAATAGAAATAATTAGTATCAATGCGTGTAAAAAAATTTCAGATCAGTGATCTGTCGATTATAGATATAGAACTTAAAAAAAAACTGTTGACTCTACTTATAAAATTATTAAATCAATTCTCTAGTTTACAATTAATTAAATTAAACTTGTTAAAAATATTTCAATATTTTAAATGATACGTTAATTTTACCAAGTTTGAGTATAGAATAAGACTGCAAGTATAGATTTTAGATAAGTCTAATATTAATGTAATTTTAATCTTGTTGTTGTTATGAAGCTTAAATTACTTAGACTAACAAAGATATACATTATACGCCTGGAAAGTTCTGTTAAAATAAAAATGTACAATATTTTTCTATTGTACAAACAAATAATCTTCATTAATTCTTCATAAAGTTACTGAAATATAATTTTTTAAACAATGGTCTAAAATACTTAAAAGTGACATGAAAAAGAATTACAATCCAAGATGTTTGAAAATAAAATTAATTATCCTAAAGCTTTGATTGTATTTCATGCATGCAGTTGAAATAGGCTTTTTCAAATCTTGGAACGCATAATTGAGATACATGTAGTTACTTGTTTAATTACAAGCTACAACTATTAAAACTCGCTTTATTACAATGGTAATAAATAATATCTAAAGATTGAAGCCATAAACGTATTGAGTATTATAAGATTTTATTGATAATTTATTCAATCTCAATGATCAATTAATGAACAACGTTGAGTTATATCAATGTGTTGATGAAGATATTATGCTATGTTCTGATTCAAATAAAATACTGTCAGAAAAATTTATATTAAATTTAAATATGTTTGATAATAAATGAAAAAAGGAAGCCTGATGTATTTATAATGATTTCTTAGTTAATTTTCCCAGCACAATCGATAATATAAAGTAAAATAGCTCCTGAGTAATCCTGCGTAATCAATTTCTCGCTTCCTTGAATTTCACTTGATAGGTTATCAAATGTCGTAATTATTGTTTATATAAAAACTGTATTTGTAATAACATGCAATAGTTTTATTTATATATATATTTTTTTTTTAATTTTTAATACTTTAAGTAACGATAGTTTTCCGAATTAAAAACTAAAATTACTGGATAGTGATTTTATGAATTTTGGCCATTAAATAAATGTAATTTTTTATAAGTTTATTTTATTCAACAATTTCAGGTATTTTTATACATTGGGAAATGATTTATTTCAAATTTTATTTCTTATACAATCAAAATAAAAAACTGTGTGAAAATAACTACAAATAAACATATTACATAGATAATTTACCCATAATCACTCAATACGATGCTACTAATTATAATTATAATTATATTAACAATTAGTGAAATAAAAGTAATGATAAGAAATACAAATAAAAATAAAAATAAATATAATGGAGATAATTGTACTGGTGATTTCAAAGTTAATTTATGAACAAAGATTAAGAAAAATGATCTATTTGCTATTCTGAGTAATTTATCACTTCACAATAATCTTATTGAAATGTTAATTTGTTTAATATTTAATATCTTGATTTTGATATATTCGAGAAATTGTCAAACGATAAAAATAATTAGTTTCAATGTGTACAAAAGCTTCAAATCAGTGATCTGTCGATTATATATATAGTAATTATAAATATAAAAATTAATAAAAAAGCTTGTTGATTCTACATATAAAATTTACAAATTCAAGTCTATAACTTACAATTAATTCGGTTAAACTTATTATAATTATTTTAATCGTCAATATGACACATTAATTTTAAATTTAAATGAAAATTTTTATTCTCTAAATTATTAAACCCCAGTATCGTAAACATAACTTACAGACAATAGTATTAGTTGAATATTGATGATGGAATTGACTGGATTTTCTAAGCTTTTCTAAGCTTCCACTCATGATTAAAAAACTATAATCGAAATTCATAGGCGATTGTATACGATGGTCCGCCTCAACTGACGAGATATTATGACGATCCCTCTTCCTCAGTGTTATCTTGATGTTGGACTTGGGCAGAAGGTCCCGATACCTCGCCTTTGTTTCGTTTTGAAATGTTATGTAAAAGATGGCCGCATATGTACCCTGCTATTTGGCCCTCGATGGCGGCGGAAGCATATTCACGTTCTTCTAAATACTGTGTTTTTATTCTGGACGCAAACTTTTTAAGTTGTTCATGAGCTGATACACGGAAATCTTTCACCGGCGTATGGTTGGTCTTCATTAACTTTTTGCATAATTCAGCCCAAATTCCGTTTTCGTCCTCTGGATCTTGATTTACGATCTCATCGATAAATTCCAAGGTGTTAATACCTTGTGGAACGGCATCAAGAACTGTGTTAAATATTTCATTATAATTAAACTCACACTGATGATATGCCATTGTGTATATTTCTCCGTTTAGCTAATTTAATTAGCAATGATATTCTTTAAAGATTTTATTTATTTATTATGATGAATTATAATGAAATTTTTAAGTTATGCGTTATTTATTTTAAAATTTAAATTTAGTATAAACTAAAAGCGAAATACGTCTACGATTTTATTACGACTGGCCGATTCGACTGACCACAGAGTAATAGATAAATTTGATCTATTACACGTACCTGGGTAATTATTTGAAAATTAATTAAAAGAGGGGGAGAAAACCAATGATGTTTTAAGTATATACTTTTGGGTACCGGAATATAGATTTATATGTATGTATATATTGCCAAAAGTAATGTGCAAGTCGACTACCCCTCACACCCCTGCCCTTGATAAGCTTCTTCCCCTCAATCGGGAGTTACGCAGTCCAAGCAACCTGCCCCACTTAACCACTCTAAGGAATTTTGTACCTGAGAGCCCGTTATAAGCCTCCGTTAAAATTGACAAAGTTATAAACAAAGAATATTTCCCATGTTAACATTGGAATCGTTCCTATGTTAACATTGGATTTGTTCTCATGTTGACAAAGTAGAGAATTACCATCTATATAAAAATAAGATATTTGTAAACTGATGGTTTCAAATTTTGATAACATTAAATATGAGTCGTTCGTTGATGTACAAACCGTATACACTGAAAAAAAAAAATACTGCTTTCACATATCTGCGTGCTTGAATCGTACCGAGTAAATGTTTGTTTAATTATAGTAAAAATATACTCCAACCAAGTAATATTTTCTTGATTTAAGAATTTTTATACTTATTTTAAGAAAATATTCTTGGTTGAAGTACATTATTACTAAGATTAAACAAATAATTTTCTAATTTTAATTCTTAAATTTTTTGCTTTTAATTTTAAACTGTTTGACAATTTTTTTTTTAATTTATAACCTTAAGAATCTGAGAATGTCGAAAAAAAAAATTTATTTTCTTATTAACGTTCATTTGAGAGGTTGAAATAATCAAATGAGAAATCTACTTCCATTTCGGCTGCCGAATGGGCTTTTTTTATCTCGTTTTTGAAAAAAAAAAAATTGTTTTCTAAAAAATTAAAAATGGGGCTTGTTGGGTATTTATTTGTTTCTCAACCTTTCCTTTAAATTACTGTGCTACCATTAGTTGCTGAGATATTGATAATCAAAGACGAAAGGATCCTTTTTTATTTAAAGGCTAATATCTCAGCAGCAAATTGTCGTACAAAGAAACAAAAAAAGCAAGTTGTAGATGAATAAATTTCCTAAACAAGCTATGAATTGGTTTTTTCGAAAAAAGTTTTCCCGGTCCCGTAGACCTAAAAAACAAAACCAAAAAACTTAGAAAAATTTTGTCTCGACCTATTTCTTATGATTCCGCAAAAACCGTTGCTCGAAATATTATTTTACTGGAAGATCTTTAAACTAGAGATTTCAAGCTTCAATTGGCTTTTTCTATTTTTTCGATACGATCATTTTTTACGAAAATACAGGCTTCCAAAAATCGCTAAAAATTCTATAAAATTTTCTTGTTCCTTTCATTTATTGAGTAAGTGTAACTATCATTTTAAGACTTTACTGTTCATTTAAGAATAAACACTAAAAGTAATGCATTTATTAATTTGCAGAGTTATTTATTGCTAAATACGAAGAACGATAACATTAACTTGTAGTAATTAAAATAAATATTTAGGATAAGGGAAAGGAAATAATAATTTATTTAGTTATCAATGCAACCCTGGAGACTTTTATAATTATGTTAAAGTTTATTTTTTTACTAATTTAAACTCTTGTTTACAGACAATAATATATAGATTCATACAACTAAACTAAATTTGTGAAGGAAACAAAATGAGTCATTCGAGAATTATATTATTTTCTTATGACTCATTTAATTATGAATAAGAGTAACGAAATTTTGTCTATTTTCTAAATTAAGAAATCTGCAGCTTATAACGTTGTTATTTAGATTTTAATTTAGTTTATATATTATCACTTGTTAAATGTATACTCAGAAGAATATGATACGAAGAAAATAATCAGTATGAATGCATACAAAAATGTCAAAGAAAAGCATTCTAATCTTTCGTTAAAGAATAACAAATGAAAATGAGAATTACAAAAACCTTCGTGAAATATTTATAAGATTTACCATAATAATTAATTTATTTATTCATATTTGTCAGTTATTTATTTAACAACAATATAAATCTGGTCGAAAAGATAGATTCGTATATATTGAAATTATTGACCCAAAATATATGATATAATTAACTACATATAACGTCAACAAAATTTTAGTCTTTTATCTGACTCATTGATGGTGATCCATATTAATTTTATGTTTTTAAATTATAAAATCTTAAGTAAAGAAGTGTGAATAAAATAAAAATTATAGAGTAGATTGTACTCGCGATTTTAGAGTTAGTTATGAATAAGGATTAAGACAAATACTATATTGCTGTGCTAAATAACTTATCAATTCATAATAAAATATCTGGAATGTTGATATAATAATTTGTTGTAAATATATTCAATAAATGATTAAACAATAAAAATAATTAGTATCAATGTGTAAAAAAATTTCAAATCAGTTATCTGTCGATTATAGATATAGAACTTAAAAAAAAACTGTTGACTCTACTTATAAAATTATTAAATCAATTCTCTAGTTTACAATTAATTAAATTAAACTTGTTAAAAATATTTCAATATTTTAAATGATACGTTAATTTTATATAGTGACAATGAGTCATCACTGAGACGATTCGTAAATAATATTTAAATTTAAACAAATTTTTTTTATGACATTTAGCTATACATAATAGCAATTATTATTACATCAACGTTTAAGTATTTATATTTCCTTATTTAGATAAAAATTTTCTTACTTTTGCGATTAAATTATATAATTTTCACAAAGTATAAACGTATTGAGAAATTATTTTCTCGGACAAGGAAAATCAAGAAATTATTGTTGTTTCTTATCTACAAAAATGAATAAAACGTTAAGAAATCAAGTCACAAAACACAGAATCATAATTTAAAAAAGCCACGAGTAAGATGAAGAGTTGCATTTATATTATCAAAACCAAACACGAATTAAAAAACGAAAAAATAAAAATGAACCCTTAAAAGACATTTAAAAAAATTACGTAAAATTCTTAATATATCCCGGTTGAAATGATCAAATTCAATCACTTGAACTTTTAAGGGATAGAAATGTTTCTCAAGAATCTGCGTTGTAAAATAGCAGACAATTAAAAAAAAGATTCAGGATATTTTTACCGTGTGTCTTTTAAGGGTTAGGCAGATTTTTGTGTAGAAAAGTGAAACTATAAATAATGTAAAAATACATTGGCTTTTACGTATAGCAGTATCAAATCACTAAATAAAATCACTACGGATCTTAATGATGTAATTAAATGGATAACTGCGCAACGGTCCTCTTATAAATTTCTGCTTATGATTTAGATGTTGATGCAGTCGATTCTTTAGATGCAGAATGTTCGTCCTGAGATTGAGCAGACGATTTAACAGTTTCTTCACCTTCCTCTCCTTCTTCTTCTTCTTCTATTTCTTCTTCGTCTTCTTCTTCTTCACCTTCCTCTCCTTCTTCTTCTTCTTCGTCTGAAGCAATTGTGCTGGGTATCGAACAATCACTGCGGTCTGATGATGTTCTGAATCGACTGATAGTATGTAATGTAGTTGGAGTTACTGATGTTTTAGATGAATCCTCGGTAGGTTGAATCACAGAACTTGCAGATGACTGCGAACAGCTTTTTTCAAGAACGTCGGTGGCTTCTAAGTTTTTAGGATCATCATTATCTTTAGTAGTCAAACTATTCATCTTGTCAATAAGGTCATCATCAGCGAGAGCAAGTCCGGACGTTGTATACAACATAGTAAGAAGATCGGTAATCCTTTGGGGACTTAATTGAGTCACATCAATAGGCTGAATTTCTTCTTTACTCAGATCATTTTGAGCAGCGTCTCCATTATCCTCTTTACTTTCGACATGCCCTGACGTACCAGGAACGTCATCATGATTCACCGTCGTTTGACCAGAAGCTCCACTGTGACTGTCACTGTCACTGTCACTATTATCACCATTGTCCTCGACGTCGAAGTTTCCGCACTGACGAAGAAGACTTGTCGAAGAATCAAACTCTTTTCGAGACATTAAAGCGTTTTTTATTAATTTATCAAGATATCCAACTAGTTTCATAGAATTACCAGGATCACTAATGTAACGAGATCTTCTCAAAAACTCTCTTTCAATGTCTTTAAATTGTTCAACGAAAAGCTTATGAGCCCAAATACGCCAAGAGCGTAAAACCGGTGCCTCAGATCTTCTCAATACTTTGCAAAAATTCATCCACAGCTCATTTTCATTTTTAGGGTTCACACTAAATAAAGCAATCATGTACAGTTCATAATTTATTCCAAGAGGGCAACCAACGGCAATCGCTATAATAAATTCGTTAATAGTTATTTCGCCTCTTCTAAAAGTATACTCCATTTTTAAATTTTTTTATTATAAATTATTTATTCACTGGTAGTTTATTAAATATTCTTCACTAATTGACAATGTTTTTCTCCTTTGACGAACTAACAAACCAACTACTAAACTTCTGTGATGATTTAGGTTTACTAATAATATTATGCCTTATCCATTAACTATACGATCGTTACTTATGAATTCTTGGTCGTTACATTCAAACCGAGGCGGAAAGTGATTTAGATGCCGAAACATCAATGAGAAATATCAACGCTGTTTATAATGCTATACTTAATGCAAGGTCAGTTATTAGTGAAATTCAAATCATATGCCTTTAAAACTTATTTTACCAAGTTTGAGTATAGAATAAGACTGCAAGTATAGATTTTAGATAAGTCTAATATTAATGTAATTTTAATCTTGTTGTTGTTATGAAGCTTAAATTACTTAGACTAACAAAGATATACATTATACGCCTGGAAAGTTCTGTTAAAATAAAAATGTACAATATTTTTCTATTGTACAAACAAATAATCTTTATTAATTCTTCATAAAGTTACTGAAATATAATTTTTTAAACAATGGTCTAAAATACTTAAAAGTGACATGAAAAAGAATTACAATCCAAGATGTTTGAAAATAAAATTAATTATCCTAAAGCTTTGATTGTATTTCATGCATGCAGTTGAAATAGGCTTTTTCAAATCTTGGAACGCATAATTGAGATACATGTAGTTACTTGTTTAATTACAAGCTACAACTATTAAAACTCGCTTTATTACAATGGTAATAAATAATATCTAAAGATTGAAGCCATAAACGTATTGAGTATTATAAGATTTTATTGATAATTTATTCAATCTCAATGATCAATTAATGAACAACGTTGAGTTATATCAATGTGTTGATGAAGATATTATGCTATGTTCTGATTCAAATAAAATACTGTCAGAAAAATTTATATTAAATTTAAATATGTTTGATAATAAATGAAAAAAGGAAGCCTGATGTATTTATAATGATTTCTAAAAACTGTATTTGTAATAACATGCAATAGTTTTATTTATATATATATTTTTTTTTTAATTTTTAATACTTTAAGTAACGATAGTTTTCCGAATTAAAAATTAAAATTACTGGATAGTGATTTTATGAATTTTGGCCATTAAATAAATGTAATTTTTTATAAGTTTATTGCACGCCTCGAACGCGAAGCGGCGAGGCTGTGCTTTATAACCGACCTGTCAAGGTCACACGATTTCCACTCTTTAAACTGCATTTTTATTTAACAATTTCAGGTATTTTTATACATTGGGAAATGATTTATTTCAAATTTTATTTCTTATACAATCAAAATAAAAAACTGTGTGAAAATAACTACAAATAAACATATTACATAGATAATTTACCCATAATCACTCAATACGATGCTACTAATGATAATTATATTAACGGTTACACTATTAAAAATTTCTATTGTAATTTTAAAAAAAATGTATTGGAAGCTAGTAGGCAAAACATTTAGCCATAATTCAAATGAGGTATTGTAATTATACAAAACGTTTTCTACTGTAGTTGCTTTGGAATATTACAAAGTAATTATACCCGAGTCAGAATAATGAGCCTACATGAGCCTACATGAGCCTACAGGATAATTTTTAATTATTTTGATCGATATTATTGTCAATTGTTTTGATTGATCAATGTAACCTTACAAAATACACTCATACCAATAATAAATAGTACAATAAAAATAAATTGAAATAGTAACTAAAAAATTATAGTTAAAAAAATTTTTAAATTTAATTTGTAAATTGAATCATTTTAAATTATTGAGTATATTATATTATTATTAAATAGATACATTAAATTTCAGTACATAAAAAAACTGTAAAAAAAAAAATTGTAGTAATTTGAATAATTATGTTTTTATTATAAATTTATTTAATTCAATTTAATTAAAAGGATTTCATTAAATCAATTTAATTTATAATTATTTTTGTATATAAATAAACTATTATTTTAATTTTATGATTATTATTCTACTCCAATTCATATTTATTTAGTGGTATGCCAATGACAATTAGGTTATCTATATTAATTATTACACAAACATCAATAATATTTTTTATTGGAGTTTTTTCATGTTCTTAAATGTAATTTATCTATTTAATAATAATATAATATACTCAATAATTTTTTAGTTACTATTTAAATTTATTTGTATTGTACTATTTAATATTGATATGAGTGTATTTTGTAAGGTTACATTGATCGATCAAAACAATTAAAAATTATCCTGTAGGCTCATGTAGGTTCATTATTCTGACTCGGGTAGTGATATTACAAAACTTTTACCGAGCGTTAGTCTATTAATTTTACATTGTGAGTTTTGTAATTTTACAATACATATGAAGGTCTGTTAGATTAATAATATTGTAAGACGGTTTTGTAATTTTACAAAATTTTTTCGATCAGCCAGGTTTGTAAAATTACAATATCTCTCTTTAATTTTACAAAATATCTAAATGCTTTCTTTGAAATGATTTTACAATATAGTATTGTAATTTTACAAACATTGAATATGACCAGATTTTATTGAATTAAAAAATAAAAAGTGGATTGATTTATTTTTTCAATTTTTTGTTTAACCATTTTGGCGATGCTGGGATTATTAGGTATGTGAGTAAATGAATTTCTAATTGCATTAGAAATTTTTTATTCAGAGAAAAAACGCTATACTTATTAATTAACCGCACACGATTTAGTGGGATTCGAACCCGGGACCTTACGAACGAAAGACCGACGCATTAACGACTTGGCTATAGCGTATACGCAACCGACAGTGACTACCGAGTTTAATGATACACTACATAAGACTTCTTTTACTTATTTAGAAGTGTTTATGAATATTTTTATTTCAAAATGTAATATGTCAATAGAAAAACATTTAAATACGATTCAATGGAACTAATTGTAGAGAAAAGAATTATTGATGCTAAAAATATTTCAAAAATTTGAGTATCACATTTTAATGTTTGTAATTCTTTAATACTTATTATTATAATAATAACAATAACAATAGTATAAAAACAATTCTTATTCATTGATACTCAGTCTTTAAATTATGTACACGGAAAATATATTGTAGTAGTGGCAACTACAACTGGAGTTACATTTACCACAAGCTGTAGTATGACTCGAGACAACTCCAAATCGTGGTTAGATTTACTACAATATTGTAGTTAAGCGTCAACTATCGAAAAAAGTAAGATATGCCACAGCATGCGGTATTTGTAACTCCAATTGTAGTTCAATTTACTCGATATGCGGTTACGTAAAAATAAACGGTATATAACCTAAAATTTGTATAAATTATTTTTAAAAATCACTTATCGAGTTATTTGTATATACTAAAAATGGTAATTATTTACAAATAGGGTCCACCCATGCTGGGTCATGTTAAATTTTTTTTTATCAAATTGATCAATCTTTTTTTAATTGCTCATTGTTTTATGTACTTTAAAAAAAAAATACATCAATATTATCAAAAAAGATAAAATAGAAATTTTATCCAAAAACATGAACCCGACTAGAAAAAAAATTGTAAGACCTATTAGAATCCAATTGGGTTCCCAATTGGGAACCCAACGTTGGGTTGTAACGCATAGCCCAAGATGATCCCAATCCGGTCATCCCTATTGGGTCCCAATTGGGTATACCCAACTGTTTCCCAATTAGGCACACTCTATAGGGTTTCAATTGGGTTCACCCTACAGAAACTTTAGGCCAACCCAATAAAATCCCACTAAAATCCCAACATAAGAAAAATTTGGTTAAATAAATTTTATTTAAATCCTCTCATTCTAGTACAATTTTTTTTATTTATTCAATTTTCGTTATGACTGTTAATTTACAATAGTGTTAGCTCACAAAAAAAATTAATTATTTCACAAATTCTCACTTTGCACGAGACACAATTTTTATAACCTATATTCACTATACTAGCACTTTAATATTATTTTGATTAATTATATTGCACTGCACTAGCACTTTCTTTATTATTAATTCTATCAATTATATTGCACGGTATTGTAACTGTAAAGATGTCAAAAAATTACGCCTTGATGAGTTACTTAGAACGTTTTCCAATGCAAGAGTCACGTGTATATGGGTTTTTGTCCACTAGTTATTTGTTTTATGCGCGGACCTGTCTGAACTTGTCTACGCTCGTATTATAGTCACAAGATTTTGTCGCCACGTGCATCATTGGTGTTAACATACACAACTATTCGATTTTTATCTTTACATATAATAATATATGAGCATAAGAAAGTTAGTAGATATTTCATATGGATTATTTTTCCCTTAAAGTTTTAGTTTTTTTTTTAAGTTTATAATTAAATTTATAATCTGCAAGTGATTAAAAATACGTTTTACTATTGTTAAGTTTTTTTTCTATATTATTAAAGTTTAATCAGTTTTTTTTTTTTTTTCGTTTTCATGTTAAAATACAGAATAAAACGTAAATATTTTGCATTTACAAATTATTTTTAATTTTTAGAAGTAAAAATTTTTTTTTTTATTAATTTCATGTTTAGTTTTACTAACGTGATCCCAATTATTCCCCAATTGGGTAAGACCAACAGCTAGTTATTAATTTTGACGTTGGGTCATCCTAACAAGTTCCCAATTATTTCCCAATCGGGCAAACCCATTGTCGAATCATTAATTTTAGCATTGGGTTTTCCCAACAGGTTCCCAATTATTTCCCAATCGGGTAAGCCCAACAGCAAATTATTAATTTTGACGTTGGGTCGCCCCAACAAGTTCCCAAAAATATCCCAATCGAGCAAACCCATTGCCGAGTCATTAATTTTAGCATTGGGTTAACCCAACATGTTTCCAATCCTATCCCAATTGGGTAAACCCAATCGCAATTTTTTATTTTAATGTTGGGCTTACCCTATATGTTCCCAATCAAATCCCAATAGGGATAACCCTATCGGGCTTGCCCCATCAGTACCCAATGGGGTCCCAATGTATGCTTGGGGGTAATTTCTAGTCGGGAAAGCTAATTTTTTTTCCAACTTTTAAAGACAAAAAAGCTATCGAAATCTTTATTTTTTTTCTAACGACATTTTTTATCATAAATGCGCCGTAAGAACAAGCAGAATAAAAAAAAATTGAAAATTGTTAATTTTTGGGTCTTAAAAAAGTCAGATAATTATTTATGAAATGCTTTAATAATTGAATATACACACAACAGATTAACCTCAAAATGGCGAAATAGCGGAAAGTGCTCCTTCTGTAGTACTCTCAACTCCCGCCTGGAGTATTTGTTACTGCAGTGTGCAGTAGAATTAACCGCAAGATAGGAGTAAATTCAACTTATTAACTTAGTAAAATTTGTCGCATATTTAGTAACTTTTATCATTTATGTGGTATTTTTAACTACAACACACATTTACTGCAACCTTGTAGTAAATGATACTACATATTATTTTCCGTGTAGCTATCATAAATTCCTTTTTTCAACAATAATTTTAATATTAACCAATTAAGCGTCTGTAGCAGAATTTGTTCAGGGTCACTTTTATTTGTATAATATCGAGGATAAGTTGATTCAATTAAACAAAGCAGACTGGATCATATTGTAATGAAGTAAATGAACGTAGACTATCGGCATCCTATACCAAATTAATATAAGTACATTTCGGATATATCCGCATATACAAACGCGTTTGTTCTTAGAGGAACTGATTTGCCCCTACCCTTTTGCCCTATTGAAGCGAGGCACAAGAAAAAGTACAAAATTTTTTGTCACTCATGTACACAGTATGTTTATGAGTGAACTGTTTTATTGCTTTAAGAAAAAAAAACATATAGGTCTACTATTTTCTTTCTTTTTTTTTTTTTTTTTTGTTGAACTCAATAAACCGAAAATGGTTAGCACTCTTGACGATACTAGGATCAAATCGTAAAAATATTTACCTCAAAATCTGAAATTTCTTTTTTAGTCATATACTGCTGTTTTAAATACATCGCAATGAAAGTGTCATAAGGGCGTATGAAATATTTTATTTTTACTTTTTTCCGCGAATAATGTATTTTTTACTTAAAAGGACAAAAATACGAATCTTAATCAATTCGGATTTTTTTTATGACCTTACATGGTTCCCGGGTTAGGTACCGGGAGTCATAGGTGCGTATCAAATTTTTTTTTTCCTTTTTTGTAAAATTACAGCTCGTGTACGATTTATACACAAAGATGGTAAAATTACAACTCATTTTAGTAGTTTTCTTAATGCCTCATCGGAACCCGAGTCGAAATTTAACTTCGATTTAAGTACTCAATATACTTGAATGCTCCTAGATTAGTACTTGAGATTCTTAAATGGACTTAAATAAGTATTTTTCATACTTTATACTCTTATTAGGTCCTATGGATTCTAAAAAAGCGAAATTTAACATCTTTTAGAACTTAAAAAAACTATTCATTATCATTGGGTAGGATACATTCTCAACTTTCTGAATAAAACCTAAGTATCCTAAATATAAATAATCGTTAACTCCTAAATAAGTTCTTTAAATTCTATGTTACTTTTTTTTCTTATTTAACATCTTTCAGTGAACCTAACTAAACCCTAAATAGCTCCTAAAGATTTTATAACAGAAAAAGACCATCTTTTTTTTCAAATCTAAAGAAACTATTTATACTTATTAAGTCCTATAAATTCTTTCGTCTCTGGTTAGGATCTAAATATTCTAAACTTTATATTTCCAATGTTACGATACACCTTTTCTTAAAGTTCAACATTTATAAATGAATATAATTAAGGACTTGTTTACTGTACATCCTTATTAAGTCCTAAAGATTCTGTAAAAGAGAAAACTTGAAATAAAATAATTACATTTAATTGTCACATTCTTAATAACAAATTGTGTAATAAATAATTTACTTGTTTATGATTATTTAATTATTCTATCATATATTTATTTATTATTGTTTTATTCATTTATATTTGTTATAAAAATTGTTTAAAAATTATACAACTTTGAGTATCGAATTAATTCGAATTGAAAGTAATAAGTTATTCCGTAAATAAAGCAAAAATTTTTTCAGTTACCCATAAATTTTTATTACAAATCTTTTTCTTATCATCAACGATAATAAAAATTAACAACAATATCAATGAAATATGGTCAACCTTTACGGCTGTAATTAATAAGCAAAGCTCTAAAAAACGAAAGTCTACTATCGATAAAAATATAATTATAAAGAAAATAAAAAATACACTTGTGACACTGATTCTCTAAAATAAAAAAAAAATTTCATTTTTTCGGGCAAAATAGGGTATCCCCTGAAAAATGTAAAAAAAAAAAAAATCTAGATATGCAATGAGTTTGATTCCATTACAATTTTTTGTAAGTTATTTACATTAAGAAAAATTATATTTTACACAACTATTGAATGTAAAGAAAGATGAAAAAGTTTTTAATATTTTTTATCATAATACAAAAGTCATTAACATTTTTCGACTGACACTCGATTTTTGAAAAAGTTTAGCGAAAAAAATTCAAAATAATGCTCAATTATATTTACAAAAGTAATTTTGGAATGGTTAAAATACATTTAAAAAATGATATTTTTTTTTTATAAAATTTGAGAGTACCTCGTTTTGCCTACCTCCGCCTCCCCTTTCCCCTACATATTTATATATATATTCCATAATATGATAATATTAATTTTAATGTTATTAAACTTTTATTTTGTCAACTATCAATTGAAATTAAATCGTCATTATTCAAGGAAAAGTTCAAAGGTTTCGCCATTAATTAAAAAATATAAACTATTACAAATCAATAAATTTAATTAATTTTAAAATTTTATGTCCATTAAACAATCGATGGTTGAATTATTCAAATCGTTTTTTTTATATATAATTATAATTGAAGTTATAAACAATTCAACCTGATCGTGTTTGAGAAACAAGTTATATCTGCAATAATGTGCGAATTATTATAAATTAATACTATGAAATATAGCTGATAGGAATTCATGTGTAATCATAAATACAACCACGAAGTTTTCATCTTGCCAAGTGGCCAATGGACGAGCGGAGCAGACTACAATCCTTCAATAACAAAAGTTGAGCTCGAGAAAGAACATAAATTGGATGGGTGACCCAACCGGAAAAAAAAATAATTCTACAAAATTTAACATAATCATTTTTTTTCCGGGATGGAGTACCAATAGGTTCTCAAAATACTTTGACCACTGTAAAATGAATAGGACTTGATAAGATTTTGGATTATGCTTAGGCTAAATAGTATTTACAATTTTAAATTTTTACGCCTATTTAACGATTAAACATGTCATTTTTTCACGTAACCGACATTTAGAGGTTTTGTATACACTGTTAAAAAAATTGTTTGAATTTTCAAAACATTGTATATAACGCAATAAACACATACATTTGTGCTTGAAATTTCATTACTAATTTCATATAGAATTTAAAATACATGCTTTTGAATTTTCAAATCAACGCTTTGGATTTTCAAATACTTCGTTTTGAATTTTCAAATACAATTTTTTTAATATTCAAATATCTTTCATTTAATTTTCAAATACTCTCTTTTTAATTTCCATACACAGAAAAAAAAAAATTTTTGGTTGAAGGTAAATATTCTTAATTCAAGAAAATTTTTTTGGAGACCTAAACTTTCTCAGATAAAGTAGTAATTTTATCTGACCAAGATAAATTCACTTAGCTCAAGAAAATCTTGACTTGGTTCCCGAAAACGGTGGTCTTCAAAAATATTTTCTTGACTCAAGATAACTTTTTTTTCTGTGTATAGATGTATATGAAAATCTGAAGCGTTTATTTGAAAATTCAAAAGCGAGTGTTTTAAATTCTATACGATCGTTACAATGAAATTTCAAACACAATTGTATGTGTTTATTGCGTTATATACAATGTTTTGAAAATTCAAACAATTTTTTTAACAGTGTATGGTTACATGGAAATTAAAGACTATAAGGTATGTTAAGTAACAAAATGTTTATTGATAAAACTTCAAAATTTTGTAAGCTGTCATCAATTTCTTATGAACAACGTTATAAATTTTTTTTTTTTTTTATTAACCATTGTTATAATATAATTTAATATAGCGGGTAATTATATTTTTTTTCTTAAACATTTAAAAAAGTAGAAGTTAAATGAATATTTTAGAGTTAAATCATATTTTAATATTTAAATCACTATAAAACTATATTATGTTTATTAGCATTGTGCTATATCACATTTAATACTGTATACAGTACATATACTGTCAATGATGTTCAGTTCAGTCACAAGTGTTATTTACTTTATATTATCGAGGAAATAAAAACTTTACAACAATAAAGTCTGAGGTACACCGCTCACATTACTCAAATTTATTATATATTTAACTAATTAGTATTAAAACACAATCCTTGATTACTGAACGCGCAGCACATCACGCGCAGAAATTTCATATACAAGTATTTGAATTTTCAAATAAATATTATGAAATTTCAAATGGAATTATTAAAATTCAATGTGTCTTAGAATTTTCAATGCTTGCTTTGAAAATTTAAAGAATAAGTATAAATTTTAAGTACGTTTATTAAAATTCATATTTTTTTTCTTAATTTTAAATACCAGCTTGATTATTAAATTACGTACATTAAATTTGAAGCTTTTTTTATTGAAAATACAATTCAAATATCTAGTTATGAAAATTCAATACCTTGTGTATTGTAATTTTCAAATTATTTTTTACAGTGTAGGAGTTGTTTTTCTATAGAAAATAAGTACTCAGTAAGTCCTTTTCGTTCTTAATTTTAGAATTTCTAGGTTCTAGAAAGGTTTAAAATTTCGACTCGGGAAATTACTCAAATTGTATTATAATCTTGTATTGATATACATTGATTTGTATTTTTACTACACCACTCACTGAGAGAAAAATGCATAGTAGCCTGAACTATGACATCTCAGATATTAAATATTAGTTCTGTGAACTAGTTATTGTAGTCACTAGTACTACACGGTAGTCTACGAAACTAGAGCAAAATAGTAACGCTAAATATTCTTTATAAACAATTTTACCTGGTTAAAACAATTATGAAAAAATAGTCTTCGAAACTTGAAATTTAATAGCAATAATAACTACGTTTTATAATTTGCGTCAACCAATCAAAATAGGATTAGTAACCACGTTGGCTTAGTTTATGTTGAGTAGTTGCTATGACTTAGAAAAAAAGGTTATTGCAAATGAAGCTTGAGCAGTACTGACAATAATAATTCTGTAGTTAGCTTCAATAAATTAATGTAGTGTTAGTAACTATTTCAGTTTAGCAGAAATTAATTAGTAGAAATAACTATTATAATAAAGCTATCAAAACTTAAATTTTTGCAGTGGAGAAAAATATTGTTTGAGTAGCTTGCTGCAATAAATTGGAATAGTAGTAGTATCGTCTTTTTATCGACTTTTCTCATCGGCACAAATTCCATTTGTTTTAACATTAGTTGCCAACAAAGAAAAGTTCTTGACACGATACGACAGAAATTCAATTCAGAACAAATGCTGTCGATTGGTGGCATCAATATTTTGTCGATTTTTTCAATCCAATCTGGACTTTGAAAAAATCCATTGGTTTATAACTTTAGTTAACAAGACAAAAAAAAATGGTCTTTGAACGATACGATAGAAATTCGTTTCGGAAAAAATGCTGACGATTAGCGGTATCGACGTCTTGACAATTTTTTTTTTATTTTCTTTGATTTTTAATGTGAAAAATTTAAGAGAAAAATTTGTTGGAAGAATATATATGTGGAAGAGAAGAAAGTCACCGGTGCTAGACAGCAGCGGGAGTAGTTCAGTACTCGCCACTAGATGGTACTCAACTTCTTGTGTCGTTCCTGGTTAGATAGATATTTTAGAGGTTTTATATTCCATACTTGGAAACAATTCTGGCACGGATACTCTTCTCTTATTTGGCAGTGACAAGTGCCTGTTTTGGTAGTCGTATAGTAGATGCTTAACTACATAATGACATTAATATTTTCTTGAATAATTTCTCGATATTGAAAATTAAAAAATACTTTCCAGCTAACAAAAAAAAAGTAAAATATACTATAAAATTTTCTGGTTCAAACATCCCCGCGTAACACAGTTTATCTGTAACTTAATATAAATTATAAGCCTCATCAAAATAGGGTAGTTACGCTGACTTAAAACTTGTAGTTAAGAAAATTGAGATCAATTGGTTGATATTACTTGATATAAATATTAAATCATTACCATATCGTATAGTTGCGCTGACTGGAAATTTTTAATTAAATACACTCAGCCTAAAGTAGTTAACTTAACTGAAAATAAATTGTTAAGTTTACATGAATAATATACTTCTGCTGACGAGTAATTGTTAATTTGAATTACCCAACTCAGAACAGTCATATTCACTAGTATCGTAGTGTACTCAACTATATAATAGTGTAATCGACTACTTTTTCGTAGTACTGTTTAGTATAACACTTTGATTACGGGCACTACAGCCAATAGCTGAGATGTTTTTTTACTACGTTTTCCTAGTTCCGAAAACCTATTTTTTCTCTCAGTGCTGCTTTGTAAAAATATTGTAATTTTACAAAAATTTTTAACAGTGTAGTCAAATACAATTAATGATAAGAAATACAAATAAAAATAAATATTAGGGTGTCCGTTATTTACCAAACTGATTTTTTTTTCAGCGACGCCCCCTAAATTTTTTCTTTATCGCCTAAAAAAAATTATCAGACCCATATAAGCTCTTAATATTCATATTAAACCGTGCCCCAAAGACAATACATTTCCCATTTAAATAACATGGGGTTTCGGCGCGTTTTACATTTAATTTTTATTCTCCTGAGCTGGTTAATCTACAGATATCAGAGATACACATTTTTGTAGGAAATTGAACACCCTACAAAAAAGGTCTCTTATGGTTTTTCGATATATTTACTGCTTTAAAAGTTATTCAAAGTTAAAGATAAACTTAGAATTAATTTTTGAATTTTTTTACTTTGACCGCATAATTATCATTATTTCTGTAAAAGTGAATGGTTTATTGCGAAAAATCTTCAATTTTAACTGTTATAGAAAACGTTACTGTACGATTTGAACATCTGGGTTAAAAATAATACATGATTTAGGCTCACTTCGTCTTATTTTCTTTTGAATTAATGGGTTTGCCGACGATTTTTAGATACGATCTCGATTTTTTCGACTTAAATTGAATTTTTTTCAACTCTGTGAACTTTTTTCATCTTAGATTCAACTTAGTAGTATTTTCTGGTCTTAGTTTGAACTTATTCGTCTTAACTTCAAACAAGATAATCATTCACTTTACTTTTGAGTTGTTAAACCAAGTCAAAAAAAGGTTATTTATTTGCCTTCCTTTCGCTTTAATATATAACAACTATTTCACCTCAGTTTTGACTTTTTCGCCTTATAATTTAAGTCGAATTGGTCCACATCAAGTGCTGCCGACTTGATTTCAACTTTTCGTTTTAAATCGTGTCTAAGTAAGCTAGCCAAGTCTAAAATAAGGCGAAAACTCAATATACTTATAATATTCGTAAAAAAAAGTCGAGTTTATCTTGTGAAAACGGCTCCAAATTTTGATTTAGTAAACCAAGTCTAAATCAAGTTTTATTGTTGACCCGGGTACACAGTAAAAAATATTGTGTTAAATTCAACACAATCTGTGTGTTAGAAATGGTCCACACAAAATTTGTGTTAAAATTTCAATACAATATTCGAATAATATGAGAAGTAACTTCAACACTTTTTAAATGTTAATAGTGACACAAAAAAAATCTTAACTTGTATATTTTATTTTTGTACCATGAATTATTTTTAGGTTATAAAAAGTGTCAACAATTATTAGTTAACATTGAACTATTTTGAGATAGTCCACATGATCCTAAAGTTAGCAGTTAACAAGTTTCGAATTTTTTAATTAACAAATCAATTACGAAAAAAAAAAATAAAAATATGCGCATGTAGATAAGTAAAAAAGTAACGGATGCAATTTTTTAAATATTTTTTTTTAAACTATACGAATCGTGAACTTTGTCAGCTTAATTTTTTTATGTGTACCCGTGAAAAATGAATCATACATGGCCATGCATGGCCGTATATGGCTCATACATGGAGCATATATGGCCATGCATGGAGCATATATGGCCATGCATGAAGCATATATGGCCATACATGGGCATACAAACTTTTTTAATACAGTCATGTATGGCCATATACAGTCATACAAAACCATATATGGCATTGTATGGTTCATATATGGCCATGTATGACTGTATTAAAAAAGTTGGTAGGTCCATGAATGGTCATATATGCTCCATGTATGGCCATGCATGACCATATAAGCTCCATGTATGGCCATGTATGATTCATTTTTCACCGGAATGCACGCTTCGAATGCTCGTCCTGTGATAAATGAATCATACTTGGGCATACACACTTCTTCAATACAGTCATGCATGGTCATATACAGTCATACATGGCCTTGTATGATTCATATATGCTCCATGTATGGTCATGCATGGCCATGTATGATTAATTTTTCGACTATTACAATTACTTATAAACAGGATGTTGCAGTGTTAAAAAAATAAGAAATTTTTTTGATATCACTAACAGCATATTGATGATTATATTGTGCTTTTTCGAAAGTGATTATATTCTTTGAACGTTACGTAGCACAACTAAACTTTGTTGAAACTGTCGGTCGCATAGCCTAGTCGTCAAAGCGTCAGTCTTTCGTACGGAAGGTCCCGGGTTCGAATCCTACTAAGCGGGTGTGGTTATTAATAAGTCTAGCGTTTTTTCTCTGAATTAAAAATTTCCATTTCGATTAGGAATTCAATTAATCGCATATCTGATAATCTCTGCGTCGCCAAAATAATAAAAAAAAAAAAAAAATTAAAAATTTTTTTTTAATTTAGTTAAAATTTCTATACATAGTCATGTATGGCCATATATGACCATGTCTGGCCAATTTTCATACATGGCCATGCATGGAGCATTCATACATGGCCATGTATGATTCATTTTTCACGGGTAATTGAAAATAAATAAAATCAATGTCACAAAAATAATAACTAACCAAGCAGAACTAATTAGCATTAATGCTTAATGGCGTTTCCCGCGTGAATAGAAAGAAGACATTTTTTTTAACACAATTTAACTGTCGCTTCAACACTTTTTTTGTGTTGATTTTAAAGTAACACTTAAGAACGGTTTTCAGATAATTTTGTCCCAGCTTTTCTCTGAAATAATAGCTCTAAACGCAAAATAAAGACACAGACCCGATGCTTTACTCTATTAACTAGCGAAGTGCACTTCACTTTTTTGATAACTCCCATTTGTTTACGAGAAAAGCTTGGACAAAGTTTCCATTTAATGTACAAGTGCAACAGAGACAGTACCGTTCATCCAGTTGAGTGCGAATAGAGAAACAAATGAAAACGCGTCTTAATAAATGTTGATAATATCGATTTTTATACTCGGTAACACTTTTAAAGTGTTGAATAGTAAATCAATTAAAAATCTTAAAGTAACACAAAGAATTGCGTTGATTTGACACAAAATAATCAACACAAAAAATTTAACATGGACCGTTTTTAACACAGATACACAATATTTTTTACTGTGTAGTATGTGGTTTTCGATCTTCGTTCTTAACTAAAGTGTTAATATAGTTTCCATTCAATTTAACAGCTCTCTCTGCGGTATCAGTGACTATTTGTAGGTGTTTAACAATTTTCAAATAAAAATTTCCAAGTTCCACCAAAGAATATTTAATCAAATTGAGTGTTGATCAAAATGTAAAAAAATTTATTAAATCTGTCATATTTTTTCCGTTAAATTGAAAAATATTGTAATTAACTCAACACGTCACTCACATTATTCTTCAGTTATCTGAATTTTAGACAGTAATTTGTTCAATAGCACAGTCGAAATTGAAGATTTTTCGCAATAAACCATTCACTTTTACAGAAATAATGATAATTATGCGGTCAAAGTAAAAAAATTCAAAAATTAACTCTAAGTTTATCTTTAACTTTGAATAACTTTTAAAGCAGTAAATATATCGAAAAACCATAAGAGACCTTTTTTGTAGGGTGTTCAATTTCCTACAAAAATGTGTATCTCTGATATCTGTAGATTAACCAGCTCAGGAGAATAAAAATTAAATGTAAAACGCGCCGAAACCCCATGTTATTTAAATGGGAAATGTATTGTCTTTGGGGCACGGTTTAATATGAATATTAAGAGCTTATATGGGTCTGATAATTTTTTTTAGGCGATAAAGAAAAAATTTAGGGGGCGTCGCTGAAAAAAAAATCAGTTTGGTAAATAACGGACACCCTAATAAATATAATAGAGATAATTTTACTGGTGATTTCAAAGTTAATTTATGAACAAAGATTCTATTCTGAGTAATTGATCACTTCACAATAATCTTACCGAAATGTTAATTTGTTTAATATGTAATATCTTGATGCTGATATATTCGCGAAATTGTCAAACGATAAAAATAATTAGTTTCAATGTGTACAAAAGCTTCAAATCAGTGATCTGTCGATTATATATATAGTAATTATAAATATAAAAATTAATAAAAAAGCTTGTTGGTTCTACATATAAAATTTACAAATCCAAGTCTATAACTTACAATTAGTTAGTTTAAACTTATTATAATTATTTTAGTCGTCAATATGACACATTAATTTTAAATTTAAATGAAAATTTTTATTCTCTAAATTATTGAACCCCAGTATAGTAAACATAACTTACAGGCAGTAATTAGCTGGATCTCGATGTCGAATTGAATGAATTTAGCCCATGATCCCCTTCTAAGCTTCCGCTCATGATTTAGACGGTGTAGATTTTTTGTTTTGAGATTTTGAAGACGCTTTAACTGTTTTTCTATCCTCCTTTTTTTTTTCTTCTTCGTCGAACTCTGTTACAATTATGCTGGGTATCAAATCCCATGCGGGAGCTGTCTGAGTTGAACGACGGGCCCCTTCTTGGCTCAGCATTGGGGAACCTAGTTTTGGCACATCTATATTCGCTCATGCTTGGCTCAAGCCTGAGTAACCTAACCTTGTCCGTCACAATGATTATCCGAGATTGGGCCAATACTGGGTGCCCCTGCCTTGGCCGTCCAATGGCAACCCAGATTTGGGCCGAAGTAGGATAATCCAAGTTTGACTATACCTATGGTTCATATAAGTAGATCATATAAATGTATTAGTTCAACAATAGTCGGTTCGTCCAGTAGCTTCGTTCGGACCCAGCAGTCAAGAGGATGGCAGTTCGCGTCTAGAGCCCAGCAAAATTTTCACCGAATTTTTTTCACATCATTTACTTCCATTAGATAGATTAAACGTTAATGATCATGAATTTTACGAGATTAATAATAATGAAATTGTTTTAAAATTAAATTTATTCTTTTCCTCGAGGTACGGGCCAGGTCTAGCAACCAGACTTTGCCCAAGATTATCATTCCAGGCCTTTACCAAGCCTGGCCCAAGGTTCTCCAAAGTTAGGCGAAGTCTGGGCCCGTGGTACGTTCCTCTCTGGATTTATTTTAGATTCCTTAATATTCTTTTAATTTAAGTAACGAATGTTCTTTAAATCTAAACATGAAATTACTAAGAAATAAATTTATCAATTTTGGTAATTAAATTTATTAAAATGTTTATACATTAATTTTATTAAAAAATTTAAAATATATTTATACATTTTGGTATAGTTTATTTTACATTTTCTTTTTAATTTATTTAAAGAAAACTGTGGTGTGTCAATAGATTACAGAGGTCATTTAATTTTAATTTATAGGGTGCTACTGATTAACTACTTTTTTTGTTTCGATCTAGAGGGTTGAACGATTTCTTTTAAATCATCATTTGACAAGCAAAAATACAATTCTCTGATAAAAGTATACGGAAGTTGTAATTGATAAAAAATATTGTTGATAATTTCCTCAGATTGTTTTATGTAGTTAACTCTTATCTGAGCTTTCCACAATTTATAAAATATCATAGTTTGATATATTGGATACTCTGGAAATCCACGTTCACAATTGAGTATATTTTTGAAATCAACAAACTTCAAATAAGGTGCCAAGTATCGCACATTTTTACGTAAAATCTCTATAAATGTGATATTACTACCTTCTGGCACATTGTTCTTCATTTTTTCAACTTCTAAAAAACATTCAGCTAAATAACCATCAAATATTTCCGCATTACAAACAGCTTTAATATTTCGATCAGATACATAAAAACCCGCTGCTATCGATTCTATAATGTGCCTCTTAATAACATCCATACCATATTTAATGTCTAGAAAGGATTGAAACACAGAATCGCTTTTAGCGATCTTGTGATGCAGAAGGTCGTTATGATGACACATTGTCCGTGTAAAGTACGAAAAAAAATTTATGTGTTTAGTTAACTTGAGCTTACTAGTGTATGAAATTAGCCAATTCTTCAATACTGTATAGTTATTAATATCAGCAGCTGCATGGAAAATTGTTTTAGTGTCACCATCTCCTTCGCATGTGCAAAAAAGATCAAGCATTTGTTTAATTAATAGAGAAAACATGACATTGATATATTCGTGACTTGTCATACCAGCATACTTAGGAGTGATTTCGACATCAGATTTAGCACTAATGTCAGTTGTTTTAGTCAATAATAATAAAATCATGATTTCTATTGTTCCTTCATCTGTGGCAAATTGCAATGCAGTTTTCCCATTAATGCAATCAGAACTTTTTACGCCATTTTCGTTCAAATACCTGACGATATCATAATTGGAGGATTTCATAGCGCTATCTAATACGGTTTCTTGAGTTGTTGAATGCCGTTTGTGTATATCAGCACCAATTTTTATCAACTTTTGAAATATTTGATAATTTCCGATCCGCGCTGCTACATGTAGGGGAGTTCCGTCATTAAAGTAATTGTCATTAATATTGACATTATTGGCTGTTACATTATCTATGTAATCTTCGTCTTGAGATTTTATAGCGTGGATAAGATAACGGAGCTTACATATTCTTAATTGTCGTTCAATTGACTGTTGCTTTATTGATTTCTGCATTCTCGATTTTTATACTGTGACACGTTTTGTAGTTATTCTTTTCACGATAAACGAATAAACCTTTTGTACCTGATGAATTCTAAAAAAGACAAAAAAATGGATGCAAGTTTAGTTTTATCTCAAATTAAAAGCTTACTATGCAATTTATTAGGTTTACTATAATTTAAAATATTATTGGAGCAGGATCAAACACTAAATGAAGAAATTAAAATATATAAAAACAATATATAAATAATAACGTGATATTTTAGAAAAGCTTTTATTAAGTACGCAAAAGAATAGTGATACTCTCTAAAAACAAATTAGTGAAAATCACTAATTGCTTGTGAATAGTCAGTAACATAAATATAAGAAGTACATTTCTCGCATAATCGACCACTTTTGGATCTGACTCGTTTTAATTTTGCTGAAACTTTATTATCTATTTGTATCCTATTGAAAAAAACTTACAGGGCTTATTTAAATTTTTCTAGAAAATGCTAAAAAAGTTATGGCTTCCTGGGTCAATAAAATAATTTGATTTTAACTTTTTTGACTTATTTGACTTGCTTTTGACTAAATTAATATGATTTTGACTGTTATAATTCTTTTGACTTGAATATGACTTTTTTAACTTAGGAATTTGAGTCAACTAAGTCAAATCCAAGATATACCCGTCAAAAATGAATCATACATGGCCGTGCATGGCCGTATATGGCTCATTCATGGAGCATATAAAGCGAATTAAATATCAGGGCAGACAAACTTTTTCAATAGTCATGCATGGCCATATACAGTCATACAAAACCATGTATGGCCATATATACTCCACGTATGGTCATGCATGGCCATGTATGATTAAATTTTTGACTATTACAATTACTTATAAGCAGGATGTTGTAGTGTTTAAAAAATAGGAAATTTTTTTGGAAATGTAATTTATCTTCATATATAAATTGCGTACAAGAGTATTTATATTAAATCAAAATTATTTAGTGTCCAGAATTTTTTTTTCAACTTTTTTAAGGGGTGCCGCTATTTGTCGGCTAAACATGAAAATTTTTTTTAACGACAGCTGAAATTAGTTTTTATTTACTTTTAATATCTTTACAAAAAAAAAATCTTTAGCATATTTGAGTCCCCGAAATTTTAGTATTTCTTTAATTACCTCGTTTTGCCTCCCTCCAACTCCTATATATCAACACGGAGAGAATTTAATAATACTATCTACAATACAAGATTTTTGATTTTAACTATCCACAATGATAGTAAAATTTTTCAGTGGTTCGAATAATTAGTTTTACTATTAAAAATGATAACAGTTACAAATGATAGTGATGACAAGTACTATCGATGATATCGCGTCCCTAATACCAAAAAGGCATATAAATATTAAATGCCTTTTTGGCATTCGAATGCCAAAAAGGCATATCATTATTTTTTAATTCACCTATCGCTTCAGAGTGAAGAAATTGATCAAAAAACAAAGATTAAAGTATTAATGCCAAAATGGTCTATAACAGCAAGCATATGCCTTTTTGGCATTAATTTTATTTTTAATTTTTTAGCTAATGCCAAAAAGGCGTATAAATAAAAAATCATTAGAATCAATGAATTGGTTTAATTAAATATTTATTAACAAAAAATGAATGAATTTAATATTTTAATGATTTTTTATTTATGCGCCTTTTTAGCATTAACTAAAAAATGAAAAAATTAATGCCCAAAAGGCATATACTTGCTGTTATAGGCCATTTTGGCATTAATATTTAAAATTTTGTTTTTTGATCAATTTCGTGATTCTATAGCGATAAGTGGCTCCTAAAAAGTTTTTACCGCAAAATCTGAAAATTAGAATTGTCGAGTTTCAAAATGTTTTTTTTTTTAAATTCACGATACAACCATGATCCACATAAATAAAGCTACTTAAAACTCACTGAAAAATTTCGAAATTTTTTTTTACTTTATTTTTTTCCCTTAGTATATTTAAATTTGAATTCACGGGTTTAACTTCATGGTAATATACTTTTTTTGTTTATATGCCTTTTCGGCATTAATGATCATTGTACCTAAAAGCAAAAAGGCTTATGTATATTTATAGGCCTTTTTGGTTTTAATTTTTTTTATTATCAAAATATTCATTTCAAATCATTTCTAAGCGATTGAGCAAAAAAAAAATTTATATGCCTTTTTGGCTTTATGTTAGATCTATATACAGCCACTTAGCGGGTAAAAATTACTATTTGAGATTGTAACTTTTAATACGTGAGATATAATCTCGAGTTCGTTGTATTTTATTTATATTTGGCATATACTTTGAGAAATTCGAATGGTACTTGTAGCCGAGTGGCTAGCGTGCTTGCATTTGAACTGGATTATTCGCAAGGCGTAGGTTCGAATCCCACCGTGGTCAAAAAAAAGGTGGCGGATATTAAGATGACAGTTGAGATATACCCATAAATAAATATACAAAATACATTCCAACAATATATAATATATATATATATATATCTCGTCGGAAAAAAAAAAGTGTGTGTGTCAGCTCCGACGCACGATTGGAGTTTACTCCCTTAGATCGACTGTCTAAATAGGCACAAAAAAGGCTTACTAATCTAAGAAAAAGATTAATACTACACTAACGCAAAAAATTAAAGGAACAGAAAAATTTTATAAATTTTTTAGTAGTTATTGGAAGGCTGTAACTTTGTGAGAAATAATCGTATCGAGATTTAAAAAAAAAAATTTTATAGCTTAAAATCTCTAGTTTCGGTGCATTTTTATCAAAATTTGTTAAAAAGTCTGGTTATTACGCTAACATGAGAAATACCGCGAGACAAAAAATTTCTAAATTTTTTTTTTTTTCCAAAGAGCCCACGGACCGTAGAAAAATTTTGTCAACTAAACCAATGCATAGGTCATTTAGCAAATTTATTCAGCTTCAATTTGGTTTTTTTTTTAACTTCGTAGGACAATTTGTCGCAGGGATATCAGCCTTCAAACAAAAAATGATCCTTTTGGCTTTGATCATCGATATTTCAGGTACCAATGATTGCACAGTAAATTTGAGGCCGGCGTTGAAAACGTGAATAAATTCTCTACAAGACCCGTTCATCATTTTGTTGGAAAAAACAATTTTTTAAATTTTTAACATCCTTTAGAAGTAAGTACGAAAAAATGACTTTTTTTTTGGTTTTTTAGTAAATCAACCGCTACACTGTAAATATCGATGAAAAGATTAATGTTGCCAGAGACTTTTATAGCTTAATGTATCCCTAATAACCCCTTAAATTTTCAAATTTATCTATCGAACCCTTTTTTGGAAATGATCGATCAAAGTTTTGCTAAACAATTAAAAGAACAAGTTTTGTTCCTTCAATTGTGTAATCATAATCAAAATGAAAAAATATATTTTTTACTTTTCTTTCATTTTTGCATTAGTAACTCAGTGAATGTAAGGGGAAGAGAAAAAAAAACGAAAAATTTTCAAAAAAGTTAAAAAAAAAAATTTTCGACCTCAAAAAACAAGGTTCAATTTTTTTGATTTTTTAAAATTTTCGTTTTTTTTTTCTCTTCCCCTCACATTCCCTGAGTTACTAATGCAAAAATGAAAGAAAATTAAAAAAAAATTGTTTTTTCATTTTGATTATGATTACACAATTGAAGGAACAAAACTTGTTCCTTTAGTTGTTTAGCAAAACTTTGAACGATCGCCCCTAAAAAACGGCTCCATAGATCAATTTAAAAATTTAAAGGGTTCTTGGGGGTACATTAAGTACATTAAGCTAAAAAAGTCCCTGGCAACAATATTTTTTTTATCAATATTTGCAGAGTAGCGGTTGATTTATCAAAAAACCAAAAAGTCATTTTTTTGTATTTACTTCTAAAGGATGTTAAAAATAAATTCTCATTTTAGCGTAATAACCAGACTTTTTATAAAATTTTGATGAAAATGCATCGAAACTAGAGATTTCAAGCTATAAAATTTTTTTTCTAAATCTCGATACGATTATTTTTCACAAAGTTACAGCCTTCCAAAAATTACTAAAAAAGTTATAAAATTTTACTGTTCCTTTATATATATATATATATATAGGTGTATATGTATATATAGGTACGAATGTATTGTATACACACAATACATTCGTACGCTGCCCCGTAGGATACCCTATGCACTCAAAAGTGAAAGTTGTGCACCTAAAACGTAACGAGGTCATTCGTTGAGTAGATTTTACACCTCATATTTTTTCCATACCGGGGACCTTATATGAAAATCGATTCTTAAGGAGTAAACTCCAAAAAATTTATTATTACACTCAAGGAGACAAACTTTACAATCTGGATTAGTAAAAATTCAATAGCAGTCTCAGTGAAAGTTTTATTCTAAAATAGATTTTTTATTAAATCAAATGGTAAATTTTATTAAATGCTTGTGTTTTGTACTCTAAAACTCATAGTAATTTTACTTATAGTTTAATAATTTATAGGATTGAGCGATTATAATTTTTACTTATTTAAAGGAAAATTTCGATATTATTGGACCGTTTCTAGTTTGCCTCGGTGACATAGTAATTTTTATTTGAAAAATAAAAAATATTATCAGATTTTTTCTCCGTGTAGGTACTACAATTCAGATAGTTTATTTAATAATTTAAATGTCATTTTCTATTATAAAATTCAGTTTAAAATTTATACTATAACTCGATAATAAATTTTATTAGAAAATTCTCTCCGTGAATATACATATTTTCGCCGCTATATATTTTTTCATAAATTTTTAACAATATCTCACCTTTTCATGCGGGTATACAATGCAATATTTACGTGGAAATCATATATACATTGATCGAAAAATATATATCATTTTTCCACCAAATGTTCTTTAATCGTTGAGTCCATTGCACAGAAAATTACAAAATTTTTAAATAATGAAAATACTTAATACAAAAAACTATTTACCTCAGATGTGTAGCGATAGATTAGAGTTAAAAAAATTGAATTTACAAAGATAAAATTTAAAATTAATTTTGAAAACACGTGTTGAGATAGAAGTTCTTCAACCGAGGAGACTCAAGAAATTGTTCAAAGTTTTGCTGATCACATTTAAATCCCCAAAATGGCATACTACACGTGGCACCTCAGTTATTACATCTTTTATCCATACCATTCACCTTCTCTACTCCAAACCCCTTAACAATGGTATCATTTTTGAAGGTAAAGGAAATATATAGTATGAGTATAAATTGTAAATTCTTAGGTACTCCAGGTAGGACTCCATTAAAGACTATAAATTGTCAGTTTTAACGTGTTCGAGTGCCCGAAAATTTAGTATTTTTTTAAGCACCTCGTCCCCCCCCCCCCTACCCTATCTCATATATATCAATGTACATATTTTCGCGACTATATATTTTTTTATAAATTTTTAACAATATCTCACCTTTTCATGCGGGTATACAATGCAATATTTACGTGGAAATCATATATACATTGATCGAAAAATATATATCATTTTTCCACCAAATGTTCTTTAATCGTTGAGTCCATTGCACAGAAAAATTACAAAATTTTTAAATAATGAAAATACTTAATACAAAAAACTATTTACCTCAGATGTGTAGCGATAGATTAGAGTTAAAAAAATTGAATTTACAAAGATAAAATTTAAAATTAATTTTGAAAACACGTGTTGAGATAGAAGTTCTTCAACCGAGGAGACTCAAGAAATTGTTCAAAGTTTTGCTGATCACATTTAAATCCCCAAAATGGCATACTACACGTGGCACCTCAGTTATTACATCTTTTACCCATACCATTCACCTTCTCTACTCCAGACCCCTTAACAATGGTATCATTTTTGAAGGTAAAGGAAATATATAGTATGAGTATAAATTGTAAATTCTTAGGTACTCCAGGTAGGACTCCATTAAAGACTATAAATTGTCAGTTTTAACGTGTTCGAGTGCCCGAAAATTTAGTATTTTTCTAAGCACCTCGTCCCCCCCCCCCTACCCTATCTCATATATATCAATGTACATATTTTCGCGACTATATATTTTTTTATAAATTTTTAACAATATATCACCTTTTCATGCGGGTATACAATGCAATATTTACGCAAAAATCATATATACATTGATCGAAAAATATATATCATTTTTCCACCAAATGTTCTTTAATCGTTGAGACCATTGCACAGAAAAATTACAAAATTTTTAAATAATGAAAATACTTAATACAAAAAACTATTTACCTCAGATGTGTAGCGATAGATTAGAGTTAAAAAAATTGAATTTACAAAGATAAAATTTAAAATTAATTTTGAAAACACGTGTTGAGATAGAAGTTCTTCAACCGAGGAGACTCAAGAAATTGTTCAAAGTTTTGCTGATCACATTTAAATCCCCAAAATGGCATACTACACGTGGCACCTCAGTTATTACATCTTTTACCCATACCATTCACCTTCTCTACTCCAAACCCCTTAACAATGGTATCATTTTTGAAGGTAAAGGAAATATATAGTATGAGTATAAATTGTAAATTCTTAGGTACTCCAGGTAGGACTCCATTAAAGACTATAAATTGTCAGTTTTAACGTGTTCGAGTGCCCGAAAATTTAGTATTTTTTTAAGCACCTCGCCCCCCCCCCCCTACCCTATCTCATATATATCAATGTACATATTTTCGCGACTATATATTTTTTTATAAATTTTTAACAATATATCACCTTTTCATGCGGGTATACAATGCAATATTTACGCAAAAATCATATATACATTGATCGAAAAATATATATCATTTTTCCACCAAATGTTCTTTAATCGTTGAGACCATTGCACAGAAAAATTACAAAATTTTCAAATAATGAAAATACTTAATACAAAAAACTATTTACCTTAGTGTAGCTGGCTCTTCACCCGAGAAGACACGATAAACTGTTCAGAGTTTTGCTGACCAAATTCAAGTCCTTAAAATGGCATTCTATACGAGGCACCTCAGTAATTACTCTTTTTACCCTTTCATATGTAAATGTACATATTTTTTCCCCTATATATTTTTTTATAAAATTTTAGAAATCAAAATAACTACCAAGTATTTGAAAAAAAAAATAAAATAAAATCGATTATCATCGAGAAATTTACGATTTTTCTGAAAATTGAAAAAAAGCGATGACAATAATTTTGATGGGGTAGAAAGTGAGAAAAAATTTTCATCCGCCAAATTAAAGGGAGTCGAGTACCGATGTGGTCGATTTGCCATGAAATATGTCCCATATAAATTCGACAATTATTTCAAATCAGTTGCTTCTTCAGCCAACATCGTAATGTCCTGAAAAATGGTTACTATTGAACAACCTAAGATCAGTGGCGTGTTCAGTTCCTAAAAAAAAATGATTATCTTTTCTCACTCATTGAGAATATGAGTTCAAATGTGTCAGAGCAAGTAGTCCTGGTGACGTCAAAGCTGTTAATGTGCAGCAGTGCAGTAATATGTGCACAAAAAAAAGGGATTTCTTGGGCCAAGAAAAATTTTTCATTATGAATTTTGAATTTATTAGTCCATATATTTTATCTTGTATTGATTATATATTTACAAATATCGTCAAGGAGAAGAGGAAAGGTTTTAAAGGCGGAGAAAAAGCAGATTTTCGTGATTTTTTCGCGGCGAGATGAGTAATATAATTTTATTCAATTTAATTACAGATTATTGTACAACTGTTAAAGTATATCAGAAAAAATTTTCAATGGAAAATATTGATAAATGAACCGGTAACGTCGAATCTCCAAAGGCGCCTTCAAAAAAAGTGTTTTGCGGTGAACATTATAACTCGTTACCGGATCATCTAAAAAAAGCCATTCGGCAGCCGAAATGCAAGTAGATTTTTCAATATTTATTTAATTATTTAAATCCGTAAGATAGACGATGGCGTTTAAAGGTTCATCTAAAGCTTATAAATCAATTATATTTATGCTTGTCAATTTTGTAAAAATACTTTATATATAAGGCATTCCATGCCAAATCGGAGGGTTTCAAAAATCGATTTTTCCCATTTTCTTAATTTATTGGTATTTTTTAGTACCCCTCAGAAGAGGCTTTCTGGTAAACTTTGAGATTTTTTGATCAATGGTTAAAAAAATATCGAATTTAAACAAAAAAATCGCTCTTTTTATGGTTTTTATAAAGTTACAATTTAAAATTAAGTTACAATTTAAAACCAAATTCAAGTCCCTAATGGCATCCTATACGAGACACTTCAGTAATTACATCTTTTACCCATACTATACACTGTCAGTTTTTGTATTTCTTTAAGTACACCTTTTTTCCTCCCCCCGCCCCTATATATTAATGTACATATTTATGCTGCAACATGCACTTTCTAAAATTTTAACAATATATTGCTTATTCTTGTGGGTATATCGTGCAATATTTACGTAAAAATCATACGTTCATTGATTAAAAAATAGGGGTGGTAGGGGCAAAACGAGGTACTTAAGGAAATACCAAGTTGTCGAGGACTCAAATACAGTAAATTTTTTTAACTTCCCGCTAAATAAATCGACGATTTTCGAAAAATTTGGGAAGTTATTGTTAAAAACAATATCAGTGAAACCTCGATTTTCAAAAATCGAAATTACATCAGATGTCGACGTTTTGACGTCCTAGGAAGCTATTCTGACTATTTTCAGAATGATGTCCGAGTGTGTGTGTGTGCGTATAAACTCTTTGTAACTTTTTAACTAATTAATCGATTTGGATGTTTAAGGCAGCAATCGAAAGAGATTGTTGGCCATCAACTTTCCTAAAAATTTCAGATCATCCATTCAAAAGTCGAGAGAAAATTTTTCTAAATTTTTTGATTTTGTTTTTAAGGTCTATTAGGCCGGGAAAATTTTTTTCGAATAAACCAATTCATGTCTCGTTTAAGAAATTTATTCAGCTACAATTTGCTTTTTTTATTTCTCTGTACGACAATTTGCTGCTGAGATATCAGCCTTCAAATGAAAAAGGATCCTTTTCTCTTCGATTATCAATATCTCAGCAACTAATGGTCGCACAGTAATTCAAAGGGCAGGTTGAGAAACTTGAACAAACACCCTACTACAAGCCTCATTTTCGATTTTTTAGAAAAAACATTTTTTTATCCTTAATATCAATTTGAAAACCCCACAAAAATGGTCATTTTCTGGTTTTTGAGTCAACTCATCACTACTTGGTAAATATCGATAAGAAAAATAATGTTGCCAGGTGATTTCACAGCTTAATGTACCCCCAAAAACTCGGGAAATTTTTGGATTAATCCATTGAACCGTTTGTCTGGGCCGATTGCTTAGAGTTTTATAAAGCAATTAAAGGAACAAGTTTTGTTCCTTAATTTGTGTAATCATTACCAAGTTGAATAAATTAATTTTTTCGGATTTTCTTCCATTATTACATTAGTTCTTCGTTAAATGTAAGGTAATGGGAGACAAAAAAATTTTTTTTTAAAAAACTAGATAAAACAAGAGTTTTTTACTTTTTTTTAAGTTTCATTCGGGTTTTTCTTCATCTCGTTTTTTAAAAAAAAATTTTTTTTTTCTAGAAAATCAAAAATAGGGCTTGTAGGGTATTTTATCAAGTATTTATTCAAGTTTCTCAACCTGTCCTTTAAACTACTGTGCTACCATAAGTTGCTGAGATATCGATAATCGAAGACAAAAGGATCCTTTTTCATTTGAAGGCTGATATCTCAGCAGCAAATTGTCGTACAGAGGAACAACAAAAGCAAATTGTAGCTGAATAAATTTCTTAAACGAGGCATGAATTGGTTTTTTCGAAAAAAATTTTCCCGGCCCAATAGACCTAAAAAACAAAACCAAAAAATTTAGAAAAATTTTCTCTCGACCTATTTCTTATGATTCTGCAAAAACAGTAGCTCGAAATATTATTTTACTGGAAGATTTTTAAACTAGAGATTTCAAGCTTCAATGCAACCCTGAAGACTTTTTTCATTATGTTAAAGTTTATTTTTATAATAATTTAAACTCTTGTTGACAGACAGTAATACATAGATTCATACAACTAAACTAAATTTGTGAAGGAAATCAAAATAAGTCATTCAAGAATTATATTATTTTCTTATGACTCGTTAATTATGAATAAGAGTACACGGAAAGAAAATTATAGGAAGTATTCCTATGTATTATGGGAATGGTTCCTATATATTATAGGAACCATCCCTATACCATTATGGGAACCATTCCCATAATATTATAGAAACAGTTCCTATACCATTATAGGAACCATTCCTATAATAGTATGGGTACAGTTCCTATGTATTATGGGAACCATTCCTATAATACATAGGAATACTTCCTATAATTTTCTTTTCGTGTAGAAGTAATTTTCACACTTTTCTTTGAATTAAAATTTTCATGATAGTATGAGAACCATTCTTATAATATTATAGGAATGGTTCCCATAATAATATGGGAACGATTCCCATAATGTTAAAGGAATGATTCCCATAAATTATAGGAACCATTCCTATAGTTATAGGAACCATTCCCATAATGGTATGGATATCATTCCCATAATTATATGTACTATTCCTATAATTATGGAAATGATACCTATACCATTATGGGAATGGTTGTCATAATGTATAATCGTCATTCCTGTACTGGTATAGGATGAAATTTCACAAAATTATAAGAACCATTCCTATAATTTTCTTTCCGTGTAACGAAAATTTGTCTATTTTCTAAATTAAGCAATTCGCAGCTTATGATGTTGTTATTTAGACTTTAATTTAGTTAATATATAATCACTTGTTAAATGTATACTCATAAGAATATGATAGGAAGAAAATAATCAGAATGAATGCATAAAAAAATGTCAAAAGAAAACATTCTAATCTTTCCGTAATGAATAACAAATGAAAATGAGAATTACAAAAACCTTCGTTATTTATTTATAAGATTTACCATAATACTCAATTTATTTATTTATATTTGTCAGTTATTTATTTAACAACAATATATAACTGGTCGAAAAAATAAATTTGTTTATTGAAACTATTAACACAAAAACATAATACAGTTAACTACATTAAACGTCAAAAAAATTTTAGTTTTTTATCTGACTCATTGATAATTCATATTATTTTATCTTTTTGAAACTATAAAATCTTAAGTAAAGAAGTGTGAATAAAATAAAAATAATAGGGTTAATTGTACTGGCGATTTCAGAGTTAGTTATGAATAAGGATTAAGACAAATAATCTATTGCTGTGCTAAATAACTTATCAATTCATAATAAAATATCTAGAATGTTGATATAATAATTTGTTGTAAATATATTCAATAAATGATTAAACAATAGAAATAATTAGTATCAATGCGTGTAAAAAAATTTCAGATCAGTGATCTGTCGATTATAGACATAGAAATTAAAAAAAAATTGTTGACTCTACTTATAAAATTATTAAATCAATTCTCTAGTTTACAATTAATTAAATTAAACTTGTTAAAAATATTTCAATATTTTAAATGATACGTTAATTTTATATAGTGACAATGAGTCATCACTGAGACGATTCGTAAATAATATTTAAATTTAAACAAATTTTTTTTATGACATTTAGCTATACATAATAGCAATTATTATTACATCAACGTTTAAGTATTTATATTTCCTTATTTTAATAAAAGTTTTCTTACTTTTGCGATTAAATAAAGTAATTTTTACTAAGTATAAAATGTATTGATAAATTTTTTTCTCGGACAAGGAAAATCAAGAAATTATTGTTGTTTATTATCTACATAAATAAATAAAACGATAAGAAATCAAGACACAAAACACACAATCATAATTTAAAAAAGCCATGAGTAAGATGAAGAGTTGCATTTATATTATAAAAACCAAGCGCAAATTAAAAAACTAAAAAAAAAGATTAACCCTTAAAAGACACTTAAAAAAATTACGTAAAATTCTTAATATATCCTGGTTGAAATAATCAAATTCAATCACTTGAACTCTCCTCAAGAATCTGCGTTGTAAAATAGCAGATATTTAAAAAAAAGATTCAGGAGATTTTTATCCTGTGTCTTTTAAGGGTTAGCCAGATTTTTGTGTAGAAAAGTAAAACTATGAATGATGTTTAAATACATTGGCTTTCACTTATTGCAGTATAAAATCACTAAAAAAAATTACTACGGATCTTAATGATGTATTTTAATAGATAACTGCGCAACGGTACTCTTATAAATTTCCGCTTATGATTTAGATGTTGATGCGGTCGATTATTTTAATGCAGTTGAGTCTTTAGATGTAGAATTTTCGTCCTGAGATTGAGCAGACGTTTTAACAGTTTTTTCATCTTCCTGTCCTTCTTCTTTTTCATTTTCTTCTTCTTCACCTTCCTCTCCTTCTTCTTCTTCTTCTTCTTCGTCTGAAGCAATTGTGCTGGGTATCGAACAATCACTGCGGTCTGATGATGTTCTGAATCGACTGATAGTATGTAATGTAGTTGGAGTTACTGATGTTTCAGATGAATCCTCGGTAGGTTGAATCACAGAACTTGCAGATGACTGCGAACAGCTTTTTTCAAGAGCGCCGGTGACTTCTGAGTTTTTAGGATCATCATTATCTTTAGTAGTCAAACTATTCATCTTATCAATAAGGTCATCATCAGCGAGAGCAAGTCCGGACGTTGTATACAACATAGTAAGAAGATCGGTAATCCTTTGGGGACTTAATTGAGTCACATCAATAGGCTGAATTTCTTCTTTACTCAGATCATTTTGAGCAGCGTCTCCATTATCCTCTTTACTTTCGACATGCCCTGACGTACCAGGAACGTCATCATGATTCACCGTCGTTTGACCAGAAGCTCCACTGTGACTGTCACTGTCACTGTCACTATTATCACCATTGTCCTCGACGTCGAAGTTTCCGCACTGACGAAGAAGACTTGTCGAAGAATCAAACTCTTTTCGAGACATTAAAGCGTTTTTTATTAATTTATCAAGATATCCAACTAGTTTCATAGAATTACCAGGATCACTAATGTAACGAGATCTTCTCAAAAACTCTCTTTCAATGTCTTTAAATTGTTCAACGAAAAGCTTATGAGCCCAAATACGCCAAGAGCGTAAAACCGGTGCCTCAGATCTTCTCAATACTTTGCAAAAATTCATCCACAGCTCATTTTCATTTTTAGGGTTCACACTAAATAAAGCAATCATGTACAGTTCATAATTTATTCCAAGAGGGCAACCAACGGCAATCGCTATAATAAATTCGTTAATAGTTATTTCGCCTCTTCTAAAAGTATACTCCATTTTTTAATTTTTTTATTATAAATTATTTATTCACTGGTAGTTTATTAAATATTCTTCACTAATTGACAATGTTTTTCTCCTTTGACGAACTAACAAACCAACTACTAAACTTCTGTGATGATTTAGGTTTACTAATAATATTATGCCTTATCCATTAACTATACGATCGTTACTTATGAATTCTTGGTCGTTACATTCAAACCGAGGCGGAAAGTGATTTAGATGCCGAAACATCAATGAGAAATATCAACGCTGTTAATAATGCTATACTTAATGCAAGGTCAGTTATTAGTGAAATTCAAATTATATGCCTTTAAAACTTATTTTACCAAGTTTGAGTATAGAATAAGACTGCAAGTATAGATTTTAGATAAGTCTAATATTAATGTAATTTTAATCTTGTTGTTGTTATGAAGCTTAAATTACTTAGACTAACAAAGATATACATTATACGCCTGGAAAGTTCTGTTAAAATAAAAATGTACAATATTTTTCTGTTGTACAAACAAATAATCTTCATTAATTCTTCATAAAGTTACTAAAATATAATTTTTTAAACAATGGTCTAAAATACTTAAAAGTGACATGAAAAAGAATTACAATCCAAGATGTTTGAAAATAAAATTAATTATCCTAAAGCTTTGATTGTATTTCATGCATGCAGTTGAAATAGGCTTTTTCAAATCTTGGAACGCATAATTGAGATACATGTAGTTACTTGTTTAATTACAAGCTACAACTATTAAAACTCGTTTTATTACAATGGTAATAAATAATATCTAAAGATTGAAGCCATAAACGTATTGAGTATTATAAGATTTTATTGATAATTTATTCAATCTCAATGATCAATTAATGAACAACGTTGAGTTATATCAATGTGTTGATGAAGATATTATGCTATGTTCTGATTCAAATAAAATACTGTCAGAAAATTTATATTAAATTTAAATATGTTTGATAATAAATGAAAAAAGGAAGCCTGATGTATTTATAATGATTTCTTAGTTAATTTTCCCAGCACAATCGATAATATAAAGTAAAATAGCTCCTGAGTAATCCTGCGTAATCAATTTCTCGCTTCCTTGAATTTCTTTGATTGGTTATCAAATGTCGTAGTTATTGCTTATATAAAAACTGTATTTGTTATAACATGCAATAGTTTTATTTATATATATATATTTTTTTTTAATTTTTAATACTTTGAGTAACAATAGTTTTCCGAATTAAAAACTAAAATTACTGGATAGTGACTTTATGAACTTTGGCTATTAAATAAATGTAATTTTTTATAAGTTTATTTTATTTAACAATTTCAGGTATTTTTATACATTGGGATATGATTTATTTCAAATTTTATTTCTCATACATTCAAAATAAATAACCGTATAAAAATAATTATAAATAAACATATTACACAGATAATTTACTCATAATCACTCAATATGATGCTACTAATTATAATTATATTAACGGTTAGTGAAATACAATTAATGATAAGAAATACAAATAAAAATAAATATAATGTAGATAATTGTACTGGTTATTTCAAAGTTAATTTATGAACAAAGATTAAGAAAAATGATCTGTTTGCTATTCTGAGTAATTTATCACTTCACAATAATCTTACTGAAATGTTAATTTGTTTAATATTTAATATCTTAATGCTGATATATTCGAGAAATTGTCAAACAATAAAAATAATTAGTTTCAATGTGTACAAAAGCTTCAAATCAGTGCTCTGTCGATTTTATATATAGTAATTAAACATAAAAGTTAATAAAAAAGCTTGTTGATTCTACATATAAAATTTACAAATCAAGTCTATAACTTATAATTAAGTAGTTTAAACTTATTATAATTATTTCAGTCGTCAATATGACACATTAATTTTAAATTTGAATGAAAATTTTCATTCTCTAAATTATTTATTCCCATTATCGTAAACATAACTTACAGACAGTAATTAGCTGGATCTTGATGTCGAATTGAATGGATTCAGCTTAATGATCCTCTTCTAAGCTTCCGCTCATGATTTAGACGGCGCAGATTTATTGTTTCGAGATTTAGAAGACGCTTTGACTGTTTTTCCATCCTCCTTTTTTTTTTCTTCTTCGTCGAAGTCCGTTACAATTATGCTGGGTATCAAATTATCACTACAGTTCGATGATTTATTTATTCGAGTGATAGTAGATAATATAGTTGGAATAATCAATGTTTGAGATGAGCCCTGTGTAGGTCGAATTACAGAACTTGCTGATGACTGCGAACAGGTTTCTTTAGGAACGTTAGGAGCTTCTTTGTTTGGAGAAGTCGAACGATTCGTCGATTTAGTAGCTTCTTCATAGGCGAGAGCCATTCCAGTCATTTCATACAAATGAGACATAATCTTGCAAAGTTTTTCGGGACCTACTCGACCCACATCAACAGGGCGTTGTTCTTCTTCACTGGCATTATTTGAAGCAGTGTTTATATTATCTTCAGCTTGTCCTGACGTCCCAGGAACCTCCCCAACGCTTACTCTAGATGGACCACCATATTGGCTGCCACTGTCATTATTTGTGATATCGTTCTCGCTATCCAAGTATTCACGATCACGGAGATAATCTATTAGAGATTCAAATTCATTTTCAGTCATTACTTTGTCTTGCGCTGCAGCATATAAATATTTAACAATTTTATGAGAGTTCGCAGGATCATTCATGTAATGAGTTCTTCTCATAAATTCTCTTTCTATTTCGTCAAACTGACTCATGAAAAGTTTATGAGCCCAAATTCGCCAACCACGTAAGACCGGCTCGTCAGATTTCCTCAATATTTTGCAAAAGTTTATCCACAGCTCATTTTTATGTTTAGGACTCAAGGTCATTAAAGCATTAATATATTGTTCATAAGAATATTGAAAAGGGCAACCAATGGCAATTGCACTGATAAATTCGTTAATTGTTATTATACACTTGTTTTGTTCAGTAGAATCCATTTTTTAAATTTTGTATTATTAATAACTTATTGACTGTTAGTTTATTGAATTCTTTTCACGTATAAGTAACTGTTTTTTCTGTTTTTCCCTTTGAGAACGTGCTCACGAGCCAACTACTAAAATTTATTTGGGAAATAATGGTGGCTAATGTCTTATTTATTTACTATACTATGATTACTCACGAATTCTTGGTTCTTAAATTTAAACAGAGGGGGAAAATCATTCAGAGATTGAAAAGTCGATAAGGAATATGAATACTGTTAATAATGATATACATTACTCAAAATCAGCTGATAGTAATACTGAAATTCTACACTTTTAAAAATGATTGCGATAACTTGGAATGTAGTGTAAGACTACAAATATAGATTTTGGATAAGTCCTTATACTAATGTTACATTAGTAGATTTGCTGTTGTTATCAAACATACTACTTAGACAATAACATATTTGCATTATACGTCTGTAAAATTCTACTGAAATACAAATCTCTCATTTTATTTTTATTTCTATGACAGTGACCAAATATTTTTGAAACTGAAACTCCGAGACTCTTTCAGGTATTCCAGTCAAATAATTGAAAAATTTTCGACCATATGTAGTACACGGAAAGAAATTTATAGTAACAATTACAATATTTTATGGGAATGGTTCCCATAATGCATGATAATCGGTTTTTTTAAAATGTTCATTACAGGCATCCACATATATTATAGTTATCATTACTATAATATATGGTAACAGTTACCATAATATTATGTTTAATAAAATGCGCCAATATAATTTACCAATCTGTGTTTAAAATCATACCAAATCTTCGTCCTTATGGTCTTTTTCGATAGCCACATAATATAATGCAATTCATTCTTTAGTTTGAATAATATTACCAACAACAAAATTGAAAAAACCCCTTTTTTAACTTTATTCTTGGATTCCTTATATAGGGGAGGGTGGGGCAGAGTGGGCCCCTTAAGGAAAATAATTGAAACATCGTTGAGTTTTTCATCACGTTTACTTATTTTTAGACCCTTGATACTAATTTTCACTTCATTATGCTGCGTCGATTAAAATTGAAAAATCGAAAATCAGGGGCAGAGTGGGCCCCCCATAAAAATGAGGCAAAAAATTTATTTATTTTTTTTTCCGTCAAGTTATGACCTCTGAATGTTTTTATCATATTCTAGGCAAATATGTGATATGTGGGGCAAAATGGACCACTCGGGAAAAAAAATGTAACAAAAAAATTATTTTTTTCTCCATTTTCGGTCAAGTTATGACCTCTATAATTTTTTTATTATATTTTAGGTCAACATGTGATATGTGGGGCAACATGGACCACTCTGAAAAAAAATGTAACAAAAAAATTATTTTTTTCTCCATTTTCGGTCAAGTTATGACCTCTATAATTTTTTTATTATATTTTAGGTCAACATGTGATATGTGGGGCAACATGGACCACTCTGAAAAAAAATTGTAACGAACAAATTTTTTATTTTTCGTTTTCAATTTTTTTCGAGTGGTTCATTTCACCCCAAATATTACATATTGGCCTTAAGTATGATAAAAACATTATAGAAGTCATAACTTGAAGGAAAATAACAAAAATTTTTTTTTTTATAATTTTTTGAGAAAGGGGCAGTCGTGCCTCAGGCACTTCTATCTTTAACTTTCTTGATAAATTATATTTAATGAACAGTTTTGGTGGTCTATTTTATTTCTAATTATATAAGAAATTTCAATAAGCTTATTTTCCGCCCGAATTTATTGACGTGTAGAAAATTTTGAGGGGCCCACTCTGCCCCATGGGGCTCACTTTGCCCCCCTTTTCCCTATAAATGTTCTTAGTCAAAAATCATTAAAATCCTTATTCTAATCACTGACATTTATTTCTGTCTGATTACATTGATTTTTTGAATATATAAAAAACGTTTTTTTATTAAGTATTTTCAATGCCATTGATTTTTCAAGTTCAATATAAAACGTACCGTTTTCAAGTTTGAAAATACCAATGTCATCAAAGGTATTGTCGAGTTAAAAATATTGAAAATTACGTTAAATTTTCTTTTAGACACGATCAAAGTTCAATGACGATGCATTTCACAATTACTCAATTTTCTTAACTTAAAATCTTAAGACTAGAAAGTTCTTTAAAAAAAAAATCAATTCTACTTCATATAAACTTAAAGTATTTTTTTTTTTTTAATTAAAAAACAAATAAATAAATGAAGTATTTAAATAAATAAACAAGACTCATATTAGATAACTTTCACATAATGCCAAATGAAATAAAACTTATTGCGTCAAATTATTTCAAAGCATGCAATTATTTTTTTTCTTTTATTTTCTAAATACAGCAAGAAAACCACGAGTACAGCAGTGATTAAATCGCAAGGACTGTTTGCCAGTAGTAGTTTAAGTGAAAGGTTGTCTTTTTCATTCTTGTAAATCTCTCGTCTTCGCATAAATTGTTATTTTTTCAAACGTGCTAGTTTAGATTTAGCTCGCTAAGATAAATCATATCTATTAGAAACCATTTGTATAAATTCTTAAAAAAACTAATTAATTATGTGGTTAATAATATCAATTATTATTATTGTATTTATAACAAAAATTTTAATTGACTGGTATCGACCGTCATCATTTCCACCAGGTAATTAATTTTTACAAACTATTTTTTTTTTCGAGTAATATTTTTTGTTAGATACTTTTAGGACCCACTGGATTACCATTTATAAATAATATATATGACTTGAAGAAGTTGGTTAAAGAAACAGGTTCTCATGGAAAAGCCTGGTGTGAGTTAGCAAAAAAATACGGACCTATTGTAGGTCTAAAATTGGGACTAGCCGATCCGATGATTATTGTTTCTGGTCGTGATGCAGTAATGGAGATGCTAAGTAGATCTGAGTTTGATGGACGGCCTAATGGGTTTATATTTACTCACAGGACTATGGGAAAAAAACGGGGTATTCTGTTCACTGATGGTAAAGTATGGACAGATCAAAGAAGGTATTATCATTTATCATTTTATATTTTTAAATATATATGTGTATGCACATGTTTTTGACTATCAAAAACTGTCAAAAAATTATCAATATTTTTGTTTGCGGCCATCTCAATAATAGTTAGTTTTTAGTACAAAAACAGTAACTTTCAGGATTTTTGAAAATTCGCAATTTTCTTGACGGGAAGTTAAAAAGTTGTAGATCAAAGTCTCTATAAAAACATACATTTACTTTATTTTTATCAGTTAAATAAAAAAAGTTGTACAGATAAAACTGAAATAATAAAATTTTTCTATTTAAAATACATAAAAAATGATAATTCCAAATGCATCATTTCTGTGTTAAAGTTACATAGATGGACTTTAGAGATAATTTTATATCAAAGACTCGCTAATTTTAAGATAACGGCGACAAAAAAATCTCGATTTTTTGACATAGTCTAATATGCATATTAGGGTGTGCCATTTTTAGGCGACTTTTTTTTCAACAAAAAAACAGGCTGCAAACTCGCAGGAAGGTGAGAAAAGAAGCCTGTTAAAAGCGGAGCTCTTAATATTAATATTTAGAGGTGCATATTTCTAACTTTCCATTTCCCATTTAAATAACATAAGAAAAGAAATATTTTATTTTCTTGTTTTTCTAGCTCGGCATTCGCACCTCATATAAATAATTCCATAGCATAATCTTATAGAGAATTTAACGCTCTACAAAAAAGGCCTCTTATCATTTTTTGATAAATCCATCTATTCAAAAGTTATTAGAGCTGGAATTTAAATATATAATAAATTTCCAAATCTTTTTACTTTTCTAGCAAAACTATCAGACTTATCAAAAAATGTCATAGAATCTTTTTTAAAGACAATTTTATTTCCTACAAATTATTTTTAATTAAGTTTTTTCAAATTCCGCATTGTTTTCTAGTTATTTTCATTTTAATGTTAAGTTCTCAGAATAGATTAGAAAAGTATTATTTTTACGAGCTTGGCTTTAAAATGACAATAACTAGAAAACAATGCGGAATTCCAAAAAACTTTATTAAAAATAACTTGTAGGAAATAAAATTGTCTTTAAAAAAGATTCTATGACATTTTTTGATAAGTCTGATAGCTTTGCTGGAAAAGTAAAAAGATCTGGAAATTTATTATATATTTAAATTCCAGCTCTAATAACTTTTGAATGGATGGATTTATCAAAAAATGATAAGAGGCCTTTTTTGTAGAGCGTTAAATTCTCTATAAGATTATGCTATGGAATTATTTATATGAGGTGCGAATGCCAAGCTAGAAAAATAAAATCATAAAATATTTTTTTTCCCATGTTATTTAAATGGGAAATGGAACATTAGAAATAGGCACCTCTAAATATTAATGTTAAGAGCTTTGCTTTAACAAGCTTCTTTTCTCACATTCCTGCGAGTTTTCAGCCAGTTTTTTTGTTGAAAAAAAAAGTCGCCTCAAAATGGCACACCCTAATGTATATGATACTATGTTAATAATACAAATATGTTTTTATATTATTAAAGGTTTTCATTAATAAACTTGAAAAGTTTTGGATGGGCAGGGCAAACAATGGAAGAACTTATTTTAGAAGATGCTGAGAACTTGGGAAAAATAATAGACAAAGTATCTAAAAAACATCAAGGGGTTGTTAAAAACCTTAATGAACTTACTGCTTTGGCTGTTCTTAATAGTCTCTGGTCATTATTCGGTGGCTCGAGGTAATTTTAATTTTAATATTTGTAATTAAGTATTTTAAATTTATTGTTAACTTTAAAAATTATTTTACGAAGATACGATATCGGGAAATGTGAACCGAAGTTATTGGACACGTTGAGAATGTTGAATGATTCTGTTAAGGAATCAAATGTTTCTGGAGGTTTGTTGAATTATTTACCATTTCTGAGACACGTGGCTCCGAAATCGTCGGGTTATGAAGCTATTCATGAACGATTGCATCGTATGTGGGCTTTTTTTGCAGTAAGTTTTTTTTTTTAACTTAGATAATTTTTATTTGAATAATTTGTTTATACGATTTTATTTTAAGGAAGAAGTTAAGTCTCATAAGATCACGTGGAAGTTGGGAATAAATAGAGATTTGATTGACGTTTACTTGGGAGAGATAGAAGCGCGTAGAAATGATCCAGATTCAACTTTTGATGGTAATATTTAATTCGTGTTTAATCAGTTTTCACTTGGCTTAAAAAAAATTATTTTTATTATAGAAATGCAATTAATTGCGTTGTTGAAAGATTTTTTTGCGGCCGGAGTCGATACTACTAATAATAGTATTGGTTTTACTATTGGATATTTGACATTAGCACCGGAAGTACAAACGAAAGCACAAGAAGAACTTGACAGAGTTATTGGAAGAGATAATTTGCCTTCATTGAATTCTCGAAATTTGTGAGTAAAAATAATAATTACATATTTATTAGTTAAAAAAAGGAAGTAATTATAATAAATAGGTCTAGAGGTTATTCATGGGATTATCAAAATATTATTTTAGATATTTAAAAAATTTTTTTTTAATTTTATACCTGCTCATTGACATAAAAATTATTTTTTTTGACGAAAGCTTTCGAGTTTTGAAATTTAAAATTGATATTTATTCAAAAAATTTCCAACGCCTAAACTATTGAATTTACAGAAAATTTACTAAGGACTTTTTTGTACAAAATTAAATTTCCTATGAAATTGTTCTTGAGGATTTTTTTCGTATCCGCAATCTTTAATTTAAATTTAATTAAAAAAATTATTTTGGTTTATAAAAAATATCATAATTAAAAAAAGAATTATGATTAGGTTGCCATATTTAAATGCAACTCTCACAGAAGTACTAAGATTGGCCAACATTGGACCCACAACAATTCCTCATCGCGCAACAAAAGACACGCAATTAAACCAGTACACTATAAAAAAAAATTACACAATTCTCGCCAACTTGATGAGCGTCCATCAAGATATTGATCATTGGGGCGACCCAGAAGTATTTCGCCCCGAAAGGTTTATTGATACAAATGGAAAATTTATTTCTGATCCTTGGATTATACCTTTTGGCGCAGGTTATATATTTAATTAATATGAAGCTAATAAATAATTATTGATAATAAATTTTTAATCATTAAATTTTTTTCATAGGACGACGAAAATGTATTGGAGAGACATTAGCACGAAATAGTCATTTTTTATTCATCGCGTACTTACTTCAAAAGTTCAAATTTGAGTTAGCGCCTGGACAATCACGACCATTGATGACTGGGATGGATGGATTCGCACTAGCGCCACCAGTTTTTGATATCCTTATAACTAAACGATAAATATAATTATTTTTATAACTACACTGTATTAATTATATAACCTTTTATTAAATGAACATCAATAGAATATATATGTATATAAATTTGTACAATCCCCATGATTAAAAAATATCTAAAAAAAAAAATAACTCCAAAATATATACGTATCGAAAAATTGGACAAATAAAATTGCAACTTATGTACAGAGACTGAGAATTAAGCTTGGATTTTTTCCAGCAACAGTTGCTCAAGTTTTTGCATATCTACAGCGAACTTACGGATTCCGTCGCTAAGTTTATCAGTAGCCATTTGGTCCTCATTTAACATCCAGCGAAACTCAGATTCGCTTAATGTTATTTTTTTTAAATCTGCCTTTTTAGCGGCTTCTGAGTTCAACATCTTGCGCACAGGCTCGTTGCTTTTTTCCAGCTCTTCTAGCAACTTTGGACTTATAGTCAGCAAATCGCAACCTGCAAGCTCTTTTATTTCACCAATATTACGGAATGACGCACCCATAACTACTGTTTTGTAGCCGAATTTTTTGTAGTAATTGTAAATTTTAGTCACGGAAATGACTCCCGGATCTTCTTTAGGTTCAAATGATTTTTTATCTGTGTTTGCTACATACCTGAATATAGACATAAATAAATTCATTCAATAATTATTTTATAAATTCTGATTGTTTGTTATATTATATAATTTAGATCGGTTAATAATTAAAATATAAAAATATTTTTTCACGATACCAGCAACGAAATTTAAAGTTTCAATGTCTCTACAGACAATCGAAACAAGCTAATTTCAAGCCGATGCTGCAAACAACTGCTAGCGAATTCGTAATTCGCAAATACCGTCATACAGCGCACAGAAACCTGCGTGTTTCTTCCCTTGAAAAGAAACACAATTGTTTCTGCTCGGTGTTAGTTATATTTAATGTTCATTTGCAGCCTTATTACTCTCATTTGTTTACTTGTCACTTTAGTTTACTCATTTCATTTTTTAAGTGACAGTTTTAATTAACCAAGTAAAATTACTAGAAAATGAGTGAAAATAATATTTTTGTCTTATTTACTATCTAATAACTTATAAGTAATAAGTGAGTGTAAATCACAGATTTCTCATTCTCTAACAGTTCTCCGCATCATCAACTTGAAATTAACTTGTTTCTTACTGGCTACTGACACTGAATCTTGAAGTTCCGATGCAGGTAATCATGAAAAATATAGTCGTCTTGTTTCATCCCTTATCACACAATATACTATTAATAATCAATTAAACTTAGCTCTTGAACTGCTACATTTACGTAAAAATTTGTAGAAATTTTTTGTATAAAGAGTATAATTTATTATAAAAAGGAATATTAAAAAAATTTCAGATTTTTAAGTGATTTTCAACGGGTAGAAAGGTAAAAGCCCCTATACCGGCTCGGTACCATTAGTCGCTCACTTTAACTGTTTAATGCGTTTTTTATAATTTTTATAAAAAAAATTGATTATTGATAAATAATTATTTTTGAATCTAAATATATTAAAATATGATGTATCAAATTATCTTATAATAGATCATAAATTTAAATTAAGTGACTGTTTTCAAAACCGCACTCAGTCGGACATTTTTTACTTTAACGTTCATTCGTTAAATTAAATTTAGGTTACGTGAAATTTTTTAAGAATTGTTATAACTGTATCTTATTAAATATATTTTTAAAATTTATGAAATTTTATATTACGAAAGAATAAAGTAATATGATTTATAAATTATTTTCCAAATCAATAAACTTATCATAGTTTAATTGATATTGTTTTTGAGCGACTATAGAGCCATGTGTTGATCGAGTAATGGTACATGACAACTTTTAGTGAGCGACTATGGGTACACTCAAGGACCTTATTTTAAAAATTAATAATAATTAATTATCAACATTATTCTTCAAACTAAAATTTTATTCTAATACTTAAAACTTCTAAAAATAACTATAAAAAAAAATATGATTTTTCACTTTATTTATTAATTTATATTGAGTGAATTAATCTCACTCCAATAAAAAGTGAGCGGGTATAGGGGCTTTTACATCAACTCGAAGAAAAATGGTCGTACACCAAAAACAAAAAAGCCGAATTGTAGCTTCAAGTGTCTAGTTTTCTGATCTAGTCTTGAAATTTGTTTATTATGCACGGTTCCGGAGTGATAAAAAATCAATTATAATTATCCAAAAAAAATTTATTGAAGCTCGTAAGATAACAGATCAAGTACCCGATCACGTATTTGTATATCTATATTTATTGAATTTTACTAAATGTAGATATACAAATACATGAAGTGATCGAGTACTAGTTCCCTGATTGGATACTAGGTCTTACCTTACATCGTTTTTGAGACGAGCAAAAATTTTGAAAATTTTTTTTCCGATGGTTTTTAGGTAGATTTCTTTAGAAATCGGCCTATTGCAGAGACCCTCATGATCGAATTATCAAAAAATTTTGCCACCATATATCTTATTTTACTTCGTAGAGTCAAAAAATACCATCCGCTCAAAAATTTATATATATATGTATGTATGTATATATACATATATATATACAATATAACGCGCCTTGTCATCACGATAGCGTCCGCAATTCTTAACGGATCTTAATGAAATTTTATACACTTATTTATTGGACGATTACCTTGATCAAGTTCGAAGATGAGCCCAATCGGTCGATTAGTTTAGAAGTTGTGGGTGTTTGAAATTTTTTTTGATTTTCATAAAAATGAATTTTCTGGCTTTATCCTTAAATAACTTTTGAACCGAAAATGATAATTCAATTCTGTAAAAAGTATCTTAAAATTTGAACGATCAGCTTTAATTTTCACTGCAATACTGGATTTTTTGAAACATCTTTTCTAACAATTTGATGATATCAAAAATTTCACAAAAAATACAAAAAGCTTATTTTTGCAGCTTAGTCGTCTAATAACTTCTAAATAATAAGGCATAACCCATTTCCTTAAAATTCATGTTTAAGCTTACAAAAAAAGTATTAATTACACTATTGTAGCTTTATTGTATTTACATATATAAGAAATCTACCTTTCCATTCCGGGTAAGGCCGGATGGCTCTTTTTTTTTTTAGGATTACTCCGAGACTGTGCAAAATAAAAAAATTTCAAGACCAGATCAGAAAACTAGACACTTGAAGCTATGATTTGCTTTTTCTGTTTTCATTATGAGACCATTTTCCTTCGAGTTACAACCTATTGAAAATCACTTAAAAATTTGAAATTTTTTTAATATTCATTAATTTATGTGACTATAGTGTATAATTTAAAAATCTTTTTAATTTAGAACTGTTGCAATTAAATCCCCGAATACTTTTCTGAATTCCTTGATATTTCCATAATATTTATCGGTTGCATTAAATTCCCTGATAATTCACAACATTCCCGGTTTGTGGCCACCTAGCCAGTAGAATAATTTAGAAAAAACTATTCGACTTACCAATCAAGAATACGTCCAACAAACGGAGAAATCAAAGTAACGCCAGCTTCAGCACAAGCAACAGCTTGAGCGAAATTGAACAACAAAGTTAAATTGCAATGGATTCCATACTTTTCTTCCAATTCCCTGTAACAATTTAATGAGCCAATGAATATAAGCATAAATAATTGAATCAGCTTAACCGGACAAAGTGTAATAAAACATACTTAGCAGCTTGGATTCCTTCCCAAGTAGAAGCAAGCTTAATCAAAATACGTTCCTTACTGATACCAGCTTCCTCATACAACGAAATAAGTTTTTTAGCTTTTTCAATGCTAGCTTCTTTATCGAAAGATAATCTAGCATCAACTTCCGTTGATACACGACCAGGAATAATGTTCAAAATTTCTTGACCAAATAAAACACACGTCATATCAATCGCTGCTTCAGTTTGCTCCTCAATAGTGCTAAAAAAAATAAATAATTAATGATGGAATTAATAATTAACTTTAGAAACATTCCTTGATAGCCAAGTTGGCAGGAAGCTGACGACAATCTATTGCCGCAAAAATTGTAATTTCCATTAGTTGATGGCAACTTTTTGAGACAGTTGGTAGTAAAAGTTGGCATTCTATTTAGTTGACGAAAAATTGCCTTTAATTTTTTCAGAAAGTTGTCGACAAGTTGCGGCAGTAGATTGTCGCTAACTTTCTGGAAAAGTTGATAACAACCCTAATAGCACAGTTTCCTTTAGCAGCAACAGAACTTTTCGTCAAATGTTCGTCAACTTTGGGCTTTTTCGTTTTGACGACGATTTATATACAACTTGCTATACAATTTGACGTAAATTTACTACCCGAATTAGAATGCAAATTCACTTCAAAAGACTAGAAAAAAGTTGTCAATTTTCGGACAAATTTTTATACCAATTTATTGTTAATTTGACTTGAAAAATTGTTAAGTATTTTTTTACCGTCAAACTGTAGACATTTTTATGTGAAAATTTGCCTACCTTCTGAAATGGTAAGAATTAACATTACCGACTTTTTTTTTCTAGTAAAAAGTTGCCTTTAAATTGAGGAAAAATTAACCGCAAAGTTTTCTTTCCAACTCTTGCTGTTAAATTGTCATCAAATTTGGACAACAAATTTCAGGCAATTTCAATGTCAAATTACTGTCAATTTCAAACTAAAGTGGCTATTAGGGAAGTTGTAGTAGTTGTAAACAGTTACAAAAGCTGAAAGTTGTCAACAACTTGTCATCAAGCTGGTCGCAATTAATGTACACCAACTTTCTGCCCAGAATGTGTGGGTATCAGGGTTATTTAAATTGTTTGTAAAATTATTACCTGCCACTTTTTTTTCCATATTGTACAGCTTTGTCTAACAAATGAGCATATTTTTTCTGATTAGCAGCAGCGAGAATCAAAGATGGATTTGTCGTTGCATCAGTCGGTTTAAATTGTTCCATAGCTAAAAAACAAAACATTAATTTAAAATTCGCGCTCAAATACATTTAAATTACCGAGTACCGTGTGCTGGTTTCTAACCTCATTTTATATTTTCATCCTACCATAGGAATTAAAAAAAAAAAAATTTTTCAAATAACTGGAGACTAGAGATTGTGTTGGAGATGAGTGATAATTATTTTTATTAGGGAGCATTGTCATAAAGTATAATATAATTAATATAAATAAATATAAACTCAATTCTGAAGGTCGTTTCCCTCTCTATTGCCTCAGACGCATTACCCTATGACCTGATCATTCCACCGGTTATTCATTATGTTACAAATTAAAAAATACGTATATCATACTAGAGCTGATAGAAAATATAAAGACATTTACCTTGAAAATCTCCAGTATCAGCAACGACTGTCGTCAAAGCTTTTAATTGTTCTAAAGAGCTAACCATTTTTTGTTTCTTACTGGCTGGACTTGCACTCATTTTAAATTATTTTATTTATTAAACTTCACGGTTTACAAAGTGTACGGCGTTTAAATCCTCAATCTCAACTGATCGCGGTCAATGACAAAGATAGCGGATTAATAAAACGAGAAAGGTACAGTAGAAAAGTAGAAGCGCGCGCACATCTACTTTGAAAAAATTACGCGCTAGGCAGCACTCATTCAGCGGGAAAAATTAAAAGAAAAAAAATTTTCCAGCTTTGTGACGAAATTCCATTACTTTTCCCTGATTTTTCCAGTATATTTATAATTCTGACATTTACAGGTTTTCCAGAAATGTAGCCACTATGTCAAGTAAACGCTTATCAAATGAAGTAAGATGTACAACGATTAACTCCTAAATAATTTTAAAGACAAATAAATTTTTTTATATTTAAATATTTATTATCAATTAAATAAAATAAATCACATAATAATAATAATAAATAGTAATAAAGTACAATTCAATAATATAAATAAATGCCATCGTATATTTTGATCATACATTCAAATAATTATAGAAATAAACTAATATTCCTCTATATCATAATTTATTATCTCAATTGTTATTTTTTTCATTTTTCTTTTGTTTAAAACTTCAATACTTATAATTTATTTGTACAAAAATACTCACAATCTCGACTTTAAACCCTATTGATATAAACAATAGAAATATTTATTACAATACTTATAAACATTCGGCGATTGATATTTAATTATTTATTCTCTTTTGTATTTAATTAACAACAATTATACTTTCATAAACTTTTCAATAATTTCTCCATGGAATTATAAATAAATTATATTTTCTCAAGTAAGGTGTGTTTATCGGCAGTTTTGTTCTCAACTTTGGGCTGGTGACTGTACATAAAAATCGAGCAAATAACAAAGACGACACCCAAAGTAAATTGAAACGTTAATTTAAAGTCAAATAGATAAATAGACGCAATACAGGATAATATTATTGCTAAAGAAGTCGCAAAGCCTTTTAGAATATTGTCAGCATGTTTGACAACAAGTGCGACAATCAGACCACCACCAGCTTGTAATAATACTAAATAACAGATAAACGAGTCGTAGCCAAAGAAAAATCCTTGTTTGTTTATCAAATCACCATCGGTCACGTAACAGCTCATTAGGCCAAAAGGTACTGACAGTAAACTCAACTGGACGTTTCTCATCCATACTGATATGTCAGAGCCTTTGAGAATCTTCTCAAAGTAAATTCCCGCAAACCCTGATAGGAAACACGAGCCTAGTGCAGCTGCGAATCCGAGCAAATGATTTTGTACGATTCCCGATGGTACACGTGACGTTCCATCTTGGGCTAATTGCACTAGGACTACGCCTATTAATAACAATATTAATGCGCCCCATTGGATTTTCAATAATGAACGTCGTAAAATTACTACAGCAAAAAATGCTGTCGTTAATATTTTTAATTGATACGTTACCTGCAACAAATTTCATTTAAAAATTATTATTGTTTTTTTAATTGTCAGGTTTTGATTTATCTACTTTTGGACAAAAAAAAATATTTTATATTTTTTTCTTAATCGCATTTACGTACAATAAAATAAAGTTCTATAATATTTAGATAGAAGACGAAATAACCGTAAAAAAATATATTTTACTAATTTTTTAGGTAATATATGTGAGTATCGTTATCAAATCTAAAGAATTTCAAAATTTAAAAAAAAAAAAAAGTTGTTTATGTAATTTCATCGCTAATTTAGATTTATAATTATATCCATCGGTTATTTTGTTAAGGTTGTTTTATCGCCGAGTAATTCGGCTGTCCAATTTCAAAAAACAGTAAGAGAAAAATGATTCAAAATCGATTTTTTAGTATTTTTAGCTTCGGTAAAGTCTTGTGGACATGATTCAATTTATATTTCAAAAATTTTATTTTTGTCAATTACTGTGCTTCGAAATTGGGCAGCCAAACTATTGGCGACACTAAAAATTATTTGTGAAAATCAAAAAAAAGCAAAAATTCCAATTCAATAAATATTCATTTTTTTCTAACTAGTCAAGTGATTGAATAATTTAATTATTTTATAATAATAGAGTCGAAATTAATCTATTTTTAATCGAAAGTTTTTTTTTAATTTCATTAAAAATGTTAAAATTTAATGTTTGAAATTTTTCGAAGAATTTTATTCGAATTATTTAACAAAAGATCATGAGGCATTAATTTTTTATTAAAATATGAATAAAAATCGTAAATAAAATATTAAATATTTTAAACAATTAAAAGTACCGCAAATGAAGCTTTAAATTGGAAATTATTGACTCTCTATTATTTATTATATTGTATAAAAATATATATTTTTAATTTTGTCAAAATTTTTAAATAAAAGGAAGATATTAATAGTCTCCAATAATTTTTTTTTCAATGCTAACTATTTCGATATTTAAGGAGATGGTGTCTAGAAATTTTGAAATATCGATTTTTTTGTATATTTCGAAAGTATGGTATTTCAAAAATATACTGTGAAAATATGGTGATGATATTCCCAGTATTTCATGTTCTGAAAGCTATTTAGCAGGCCGACCGAGTAAGTAATTTTTAATCTATTGTGCAGCGGAAAAGATCTGCTTTAGTTTCTATACTTAAGTTATAATAATGATAAACAAGTCAACATATAATGAAAAACAAGACAAACCGAAAAAGTGCACAAGAAAAAAACATGGTGCTGGAATAACTGATTAATCGTAAGTATATGTTGAAATCTAGTTTTCTTCAGAATTTCTTTAGCTAAAACTTTAAACGCGTTTATCTCGAAACTACTTTTTTCTGCCTGGCGTAGTTAAAGTTTTAAGTTTTTTTTATTCTAGTACCGGATATAGGTATATTTATACTGATTAAAATTCCATTAAATTTTTTTTTTCAGACCCATAGAAGAGCTGAATTGTTCTACGCCGCCCGGGTCCCTTTTTTTAAAAGAGCTGGCTTCAACGCCATCTTTTAAATACTAAAAATGATTTTTTTTCTTAGTTATAAGCATTTTTGTATATATTAATAACAATAAAATAATCCCTCAAAATTTCAAAAGGTTTGATATTTATTAACATATAAAAAAAAATTTTTTTTAAATCATGAAATTTTCAGCCTCTAGACCACCGTGTCCCCTTAAATAAAATTTTACAGAAACAATTCAACAAAAATATTAAAATAATTTGTTATCTAAAGAACATAAAAAAAAAATACAGTATGAGTGATTACCGTTTTATGCTTTCGTTAATAATATTTAAAAATTACCTGATAAGTAGCAGCATCCAAATTAGATGCTGATACATACAACAAATTGTTTTGTATTAGATAGACAACCGAAGGAACACAAACTTTTAAGGTATCTAGTGGTTGTTTAACAATTGTTGTATGCAAAGAATTTAAAAATTTTGAAAAACTACCCTCCTCTAGGTACACTAAGACAAGACAGGTGATACATTTAACAACTTCTGCCATTACAACAGCTGAAAAAATTTAATAAAATTTATTAGTACGATCATTAGATGACTTAAACTTTTGATAAAAAATTTAAATAAATCACCAGTAGACGACAGAAACATATCTCCGGGTCTTATACGAGCGTAACGCATACTGAGACCCACCAATGCATTTTGTAGGGTTAAAGTTATCAAACTAATGTATTTTAATGTTTGATTAGCGTCTGAAATAATAAAAATTAATTTTATTAAATTTTTATTAGATAGTTCATTTAATTTAAATTTGAAATTGACATACTTTGCTGAGGTTTATTCATTTTCATTTCGTAATTACACTAAACTACTTCTTATTGTTTATTCTAATTTATTTATTCCATCATCTGTAATCATCAATAGAATTTAATTAATTACAATAAAATTGATAAATAATTAATTTAAATTATTTTGTAGACGTGGTTTAAAAAAAAAAAATTACGTATAAATAAAATTTTAAGTAATGAAAAAAATAAATTTCATAGAAATCAAATCCATATACGAATACTTACTTAATCAGTGATTGAAAATTTTAATTAAAAAAAAAAGCAATTGTTGACTAACAAAATTAGCCTGCAATATGTCAGTTGTCACGTGTACACCACAATAATTTAGAGTTGGGCAACAGTTAAAAGTGAATTAGTACCGTGGTACCAACAAAAGTATATAGGAAATACAAGTGGTGTCATGAAAAGAATCCCTTAAAGAAGTCGATAAAATAAATTTCAATTATATCAATCATTGGACACTCAGCTTTTAAGGGGAGAAAAGAGTATGAGATACAAAAAAAAAGCATATTGGTGTAATTTTTTTTTTTCAGAGTACGTTTTTTTTATTAAAATTCTTAAAGTTTGTGATATTATTGAGCATCATTTCAAGAATATTCTGCTAAATTTTCATAAAACAATATTGAAAAATAAACCAATGGTAGTGGGGAGAGACGAGTCACCTAAAAAAAAGTCTCCATGCGGTAGGCAGGGTAACTCATGATTGCTTCATCTGAAATCAAGAAACCAAAAAGATTTTTTGAGTATAGTAGTTTATCTTGGATTTGGGACTTCGGCCTGATCTACCATAGAGTGCGCATCGCTACAGAGAAATTGAAAATTAAAAATAATATTTTATATTAATTACGAACAGCTTTAAACAACTAGACCAAGTACGGTCTAGGTACTATCAATCAAAAATCTTTTTTTGAGGCCGAAATAAGTGTACAAGTGCCAAGAAAATACATAATACTTTCGATGGTAAGGCCTTGAGCCTTTACCCCACCCACATCATGTCTAACCTCAAAACAGCTGAAACCTACCAGATCAATTCCATATCAAACTTAGTAAACCCAAATATTAACATATATGAAACAAAAAATCAACAACAATCACAAACGCAATCAACCTCTCAAGAAAACTTACAGCTTATCGATGAAGGTAACCTAGCTGCCAGCATAATTGTCGAACAGATGTCCCAGGACCAGGAATACATGGATAACACGGACGTTTTTGAAAACCCGCATGAAGTCCAAACAGAAGGTAACCCCTTAAATACAATTAACACAAATAAACTACATCCCTTTAATACTTCTTTAAAAAAAAGAGGGAGGGATGAAAATCTATCCGATCAAGACTCAGACACATCTACATCGACCTCTAAAAAAGCTAATATAACTGCGACTCCACCCAATTACTCAGACCTAATTAAAAACAAATACAACCAAGAAAATAAAGGACCTTACGAACTTATCATTGAACATGACAAGACCAGCCATCTTTCTCCACCTACACATTACCTATCACTTTGCAAGTTAATCACTAATACACTAAAGAAAAACAACGCAATTCAGTATCTTAAAAACATGAAACAAATAGGTAAGAAAGCAGCAATAATACTAAACTCTAGAACGACAGCAAACTCGCTAGTCAACCACAAAGACTTTAAAGAACACGGCCTCATTGCATACATACCGGTCCACAGAATGGTATGCTATGGTATCATTAAGGATATCCCGGTCGATTTTCCCATTGAAGATCTAAAAGAAGATACACAGTCAATAGTTGAAATCACGGCATTCGAAAGATGCCAAAGAGCAGTGATGGAAAACAACGCTCGAAGATATGTCCCATCGAAAACGATAAAAGTTACTTTTGCTGGACAAATTCGCCCTAACCATGTAAGCATCTATAATGCCATCCATAAAGTCTATGTCTATGTCTCGCCAGTTACGAGATGCACCAACTGCTTACGTTTCAATCACCCCTCCAAGGAATGTTCCCTCCCCTCAAGATGCAGACACTGTGGAGAAAACAAAAATAACCATCCAGAAAACAATTCATGCCCATATATCAACTTACCACCAAAGTGTGCTAACTGCAAAGGAGCTCATGAATCAATGAGTTCAAATTGCCCAGTACTTGATTACCTCAAATCACTACATAACTGTGCTGCCATTAATAACATCAGCTATGCAGAAGCCAAAGACAAGCTCAAATCCAATAATAATTACTCTGCGAACGCTCTTAATTATGCAGACTTCCCACAGCTTCCGAATCCAAACTCACTAAATACCCACAGCCCTACTACAAGACACCAAACCTACCTCCCTCAAACTCATATTCCAAGAAACTCTAATGACATGTCTGTTGCACAAGACTTACAATTTTGCTCACTTACGAGCCAATCGAATCTACTTATTCCAAGGAAGCCTTTACCAAATCACTCAACTCCTAGATCAGAAAACAAAATCAGCTCTAAAACCTTTATTAATAGCAAACTAACACAGACACCTATCTCAGGGAAAACAAGAAAAGATCCAAACGAAGTCGCACTAGTCAATTCATATTTACCGCCTTGTCAGGTGGTCGCTTCAAACACACATGAAATTTCAAGCGCGACGAATACTCCTCCGAATGACCAACTTGACCCAAACATTCTAATAAATCTATTATCTCATATATCCTCGGTACTAGGTACCATAAGTGACAAGCTTGGGACCGAACCGGAAAATATCGGAATCAAAAACCAAGTTACAGCTGTACAACAAACATGTGCTCTAATAACCAGTTCAAAGAAAAATGCTATCCAACCCTCACCAACACAACCTCTAACCCACGCCAGCTCAACCAGCAGTCTCTCCACCACGCTCGAATAAAATGGCCCACTCTCAAATGCAAGAATTAAAAATTCTCCAATGGAACTGTCATAGCATACTATATAAAAAGGGTGACCTAGAAAATATCATGTTCTCATATGACCTTATCCTTCTCTCGGAAACATGGCTCAAGCCTTACATCAAATTCGACTTAAAGAACTTTAACATTATCAGAAAGGATAGGACCACCACTCCAGGAGCTGGCCTAGCGATTTGTACCACCAAAAAACTACAATACTCTGTGATAAATAACATTTTCAGTGTAGACGATTCCTTAGACACGATGGCTATACTCCTCAACACTTCACACGGCAAGATTCTAATTGTCAATATCTACAAACATCCTACTTTTCAGCTTACAGAACAACACATTAAAGAAATAGTAAACAAAGCAAAGGAACAAAACAGCTCCATACTAATAGGAGGCGACTTCAACTCTCACCACACATCTTGGGGCTGCGAGAAAAATTGCCGAAGCGGCACCAACCTATTTGAAGCCGCTTTCGAAAATGATCTAATAATCTTAAACGATGGCTCTCCTACACACATTAACAATCCAGACCAACAAAATTCAGCAATTGACTTAACAGTGACTTCTGCCAATCTTGCTTTGCTTTGCACATGGAGTGTCTTGCCAGACGCTTTAAATAGTGATCACTACCCGATTGTAACCAAAATAGGAACGTCAGGGGAAAAGTACAAATACTTCTCCCATAAGCTTAGCGCTAAAGGAGTAAATTGGGAAGATTTTTACAACTACCTCGATAACGAAGTAACAAATATTACCAAACTATACCCAGACGCACTAGCCACCTATGATAAACTTGTACACACGATTATAGAAGGAATCAACACTAGCCAAACTTCAATGACCCGGTCAAACTCACAACCACCCATTAAGGGAGGGAAAACAAGTAACATACGTATACACAAATCTCCAGCCCCGTGGTGGACCCCAGAATGCACTGAGGCAGTACAGCTAAGGAAAACAGCTTATGCAAACTTCAGATCAAATGGAACCTATGGAAACTATATAGACATGAAAAAACAGGAAGCAGAAACTAGACGAACACTTAGGAAAGCCAAGAAAGATGGTTGGACAGCCTTTTGTGAAACCTTAAACCGAACGACACCGCAAAAAATAATCTGGAATAAAATTAAGGCCTTCAAAAACAAAGCTCTTGCTACATCACAACTCATAACACAACAAGATCACAAAGACTCAGCCTTGAAAAAAGATTTTATAGACACTTTCTGCTTCAACAGCTCCAAACTCTCTCTTTCCCAAGAACTCACAGATACCATCAACAACCTTCAAACACACCAAGTTGATAATGGAAACTCAACCATGTACAGAAGAAATACATCTAACTCACCTCTCACGACTCACACACCTCATTCAAATAATCAGACAGCTCTGAACAGCTCATACAATTTTATGAACGAATTCTTCAAACTCTCAGAACTCAACAAGCAAATCAAAAACTCGAAACCTCACTCCAGCCCTGGGCTTGACCAAATTACTTATGACATCATCCAAAAATTACCCGATTCCTACAAAGAAATTCTGCTCTACTGTTTCAACTCCTTCTTCGAAAACAGCAACTTCCCGGCCTCCTGGAGCAACATGCTGGTATTCCTACTCCCCAAACCTGTACCAGGAAAATACAGACCAATATCTCTCGCCTCTTATATGCTCAAGATCTTTGAAAAAATCCTAATGTCCAGAGTCAACTGGTGGGCAGAAAGACAAGAAATTATACCAAACGAACAATATGGCTTCAGGAAGACCAGAAGCTGTTGGGATAATTTAGCAATCCTAACTACTGACATTTACTCAGCCAAAACAAATAACAACTACTTGGTCAGCGCTCTATTGGACATAGATGGAGCCTTTGACCATGTCATCCCAGAACTACTAATAAATGATCTCAAAGAAACCAATCTCCCAGATAACTACATAAAATTTTTCAATTTTATACTAACAACAAGAAAACTTCACTTCATCTTAGATGGTGCCCTAAGCCAGCCAAAGAAAGTTGAGCTAGGTACAGGACAAGGCCTCATATCAAGCACTTTTCTTTTCAACTTTTACATCTCAAAACTTTCTAAGCAAGTTCTGCCATCCTGTAAAATCAGGATGTTTGCCGATGACATCTCCATAGACAGCGAAGACTGTAACATCTCAACAGCTTTAGACTCACTCCAAGCGTCGATAGACAGAGTCCAAGCCTTCCTGAAAAAGCGCAACCTAAATCTCTCTCATTCTAAAACAAAAGTCATAATCTTCACAAATAAAAACATAGACATTTATAATTCTCTACACATAAAGATTAATAACACCAGAATTAAACCATCCAACTCCGTTACCTTCTTGGGTATAAGGCTAGACTCGAAATTAACCTTTAAACACCATTTTGATCTCCTGATAACAAGAGCCAAAAAACTAACAAACATAATCAAATCTCTAAGAGGCACCTGGTGAGGTGCTGACCCAATGACACTACTCAATATTTACAAATCCCTCATACGTAGTCAATTTGAATATGGAAGTAACATATTTAACTTATCCAATTACAACATGGTAGATAAACTAAATAAAATACAAAACCAAGCCTTAAGATTATCTATTGGGGCCAGGATTTCCACTCCAATAAACTCGCTGATGGCAGAAACTGGCGTAACACCACTTAAACTTAGATTCGATGAACTCTCCAACAGATATGCTATTAAAATACTATCTCTAACTTCATCTACACCTGTAAAAGCCCTGGATCGTCTTATCAATCTAATGAGTAACAAAAGGAGGTGCCCAGCATACGACAACTCTTTTCCGCTACTAAAAGCTTACAAAAAGTTTGATCAACTCAGAAACCTAATTCAGTCGCATCGACTGCCGATTCCATATCAATTTCCCTATGAAATCAGATGGCATAAACCTGACATCGACTTAATATCAGGACGAGAACTCCAAGGACTCACTCCTGAAGACACCAGCAACAACTTCTCAACAATGACAAACCAAAAATTTGGAAACTACACGCATTTTTTTACAGATGGGTCCAAAAGCCCCCAAGATGATCAAAAAGTTGGTATTGGGGTTTACTGCCCTCAACTAAACCTCGAAATATCACTCACCATCTCCAATCACGCATCAATCTTCACTGCAGAAGGAACAGGAATCATAAAAGCTATCGAACTCACATCCATATATAGCATTGAAAAAGCAGTCATCTTTACCGATTCACTCAGCGTATTGCAGGCAATAGACAATCTGGATCTGGGCAAGGCAAAAACTCATATAGCACCAATAATCCTTCAAAAACTAAAAAAAGCCGATGAAGAAAATCGTAAAATAAAATTAATATGGATCCCGAGTCACTCAAACATTGATGGAAACGAAATCGCCGACCACCTAGCCAAGAATGCCATCAACTCAGGTTCTGCCATAAGCATCAAACTGCCTTACTCAGATCTAATAAGCATTTCCACAATCCAAATCAATTCATCCACCGACAAATTCCTGCGTCTGAGAGGCCGGCTTAAAGGAAAAATATACTTCGACAACTTTTACCAGGGTTTCAAAAAACCTTGGTTTCGAAAATCAAACATAACAAGACCAGCTATCGTTTCTTTCTGTCGTATGCGTTTAAACCATTACAATTTAAACCACAGTGCACACAGGAAAAACCTCTGCGACTCACCTTCTTGCAAATGTGGCCATCCAACTCAAGACCTTAATCACATCTTCTGGGATTGCCCCCGCTTCGAAACCAACCGACCAGCGCTCTTAAAGGCTTTAAAAATTTTTAAATTCACTCCACCCATCGACATCAATTCCATTTTAAAAACTCCATCTGCACAACACGTTTACGTCCTGTACAACTTTCTTAGAAAATCAAAACTAGATATTTAAAAATTCCGCGCGAACTAAAGCCCAACACACAAACGGCTATATGAGCTGAACAGCTCAAGCCAGAAAATAAAGAGTGAGTGAGAGTGAGAGTATCTTGGATTTGAACGAAGGAGTAAACACATATTATTAAATGTTTTTTTTTCCATTATTAATGTGATATATTACTTAAGGTAGACTTACTCGACAATACAACTCATTTAATTCTAAATTTAATCATTACTATAGCACATTTTTGAACCAAAATTAGATTTTTAGAATTCAGAGTCTTTATTTTATTAAATATGAATATATATTATGACTTTAATCATCTAAGGTGTGGAATGATTTTTAGCTTCAAGCTTGAGTTCAACTATGCGTTGCGCCATTAATGATCTTATGCGTGCCTCGTCAAAATGCATGTGTATATGTTGTAATGTAAATGTAATATATATATATATTAGGGTGTCCGTTATTTACCAAATTAGATTTTTTTACTTGACCATGATAAGAATCATTTATTTGTGATCCAAAAATAAAAAAAAAAATAAAAAAGTTTATTCTAACGCTGTTTAACCCTGCCTAAGTAATGATACATTCTTATTTTAGTACAATGAGAAAAATTTTATTACTTGCTTAAAAATAAGTGCACAGTAATAACTAATATATATTTTGTAGGAAATTTCTCGCTCATCTTCAAACAAGGTCTCTTATGTTTTTTCGTGAATCCAACTATTTAAAAGATATTGAAGTTCAAAGTTTGATTTGTTTAAAAAAATTGGCATTTTTTCAAATCTATGTTCTTCAAATATGAAAATAAAATTTCTGAGGAACAGATTTATTAATTTCGACAATTTATTTTATTTAAATCTTTATAAATTAATTTTATTTAAAAATTTTAAGTATATTTATACCTTTTGGTATAATTTATATTACATTTTCTTTTTAACTTATTTAAAGGAAACAGCGGTGTGGCAATAGATTACAGAAGTCATTTAATTTTTATTAATAGGATGCTACTGATTTGCTATTTTTTTTTTTTCTATCTACAGGGTTGACCGATTTCTTTTAAATCATCGTTTGACAAGTAGAAATACAATTCTCTGATGAAAGTATACGGAAGTTGTAGTTCATAAAAAGTATTATAAATAACTTTCTCAGAATCTTTTATGTAGTTAACTCTTATCTGAGCTTTCCACAATTTAAAAAAGATCTTATTTCCATATATTGGATACTCTGGAAATTGAGGTTCACGCATCAATATTTTGCTCAAATCAACAATCCGTAAGTAATGTGCTAAATATCGCACATTTTTATGTAAAACCTCTATAAATGTGATATTACTGCCTTCTATCACATTTTTTTTCATTTTTTCAACTTCTAAAAGACATTCAGCTGAATAATCATCGAATATGTTCGTATTGCTAACAGCTCTAATATTTTGTTTACTAACATACAAACCCGCTGTTATCAATTCTACAATGTGCCTCTTAATAAAATCCTGAGCATTAACGATGTGATTGTCTTCAAGCAGAAACGAAAAAATGTCTTTATCGGGCCTTTCACTCGAGAAAATATCATGAAAAATCATTTGCAAATTAAAGAAACAGAAAAAATTCATATTCCAACTAGTAACATCAAGACGAGCAGCCAATGAATTTAGCCATTTTTTAAACACTGATGTATGGTTCTGAGCATCATAAGCTGCAAGAAAAATTGTTTTAGTGTCTTCATCTCCATTATATGTACAAAAGAGATCGAGCACATATGTCATTAATGCATACATTTTATCGCAGTTTTTAGCGTTAACAGCATTACTAATAGGAAAGATTTTGTCAACAGATGTAGCATTGATGTCAGCATTGTTGCTCCATAATAACATCATGACTTCTTTTGTTCCTTCCTCGACGGGAAATTGCAATACGAGATGTCTCTTAGTGCGATTAGATATTTCTACACCATTTTCTCTCAAATACCTAATAATATCGTAATTGGAGGATTTCAGGGCGCTATCTAATACTGTCTCTTGAGTTATAGGGTGCCGGTTATATATATCAGCACCAATTTTTATCAACTTTTGAAATATTTGATAATTTCCGATTTGCGCTGCTACATGTAGAGGAGATCCGTCATCTAAGTAATGGTCATTAATATTGACATTTTGGGTTATTACATTATCTATGTAATCTTCGTCCTGAGATGTTATAGCGTGGATAAGGTTACGGAGTTGACATATTTTTGATTGTCGTTTTCTTGAATGTTGCATTGTTGATTTTCGTATTTTCGATTTTTGTATTTATGATGTGGACGTGTGACACGTTTTGTGATTAACCTTTTCCCAATACAGCAATTAACTTTTTTACCTGATGAATTCTAAAAAAAACAAAAAATAGATGCAAGTTTAGTTTTATTTCAAGTCAAAAATTTTACCATGCAATTTATTAATTTTTACTTTTATTGGAGTGAGATCATACACTGAGCGAAGAAATTAAAGAACATCAAAACAACTCATTAATTATTACATGTAATTTTTGACAAGATTTTATCGAGTACGTAAAAAAATAGTGGTAGTGCAACATTAATATATATTATGGACACATTTCACGCACAATCTACCCCTTTTGAATCTGACTCCTTGTAATTTTGCTGAAACTTTATTATCGTTTTGTATCCTACCGAAAAAAATTTTCAGAATTTATTAAAATTTTTCTGAGTAATACTAAAAAAATTTTTAAAAAATTGTTTTTTGCACAACTCATGATGCGAAGCATCAGAGTGTGCTTTACGATCGAAAAAAATTTTTTTGTCAATCGGCTTTAACTTTTTTAAACATTAAGTTATCAATACACTTTTTTTAACTACCTACTAAGAAAATCGACGATTTTTGAAAAATTCTGTTATTATTGTTTTTGTCACGATTTTCGAAAATGTAATTTTTCTTCATGTAAATTGCTTACGAGAGAATTTAACTAAATTAAATTTATTTAATATCCAGTTTTTTTTTTGTAACTTTTTTATATGTTACTGCATTTTGTCCGCAAAACATAAAAATTTTTTTATTTACTATGAATATCATTACGAAAAAAAATTTTTAACGTATTTGAGTCCCTGAAAATTTAGTATTTCTTTAAATACACTGCCCCCTCCCTTTATCCCCTATATATTAATGTACATATTTTTGCCGCTTTATATTGTTTATAAATTTTTAACAATATATTGTTCTTTCATGCGGGCATACAATGCAATATTTACGTAAAAATCATGCATACATTGATTATAAAATATACATATTACTTTTTCGTCAGATATTCTTTAATTGTTGAGACCAGTAAATTGAAAAAAAAATTACAAATCTTTTAATGAATAAATACTTAATGGGTACAAAAATCTATTTACCTTATGAGATGTGTAGCGATGAATTGTCGTTTAAAACAATGAATTTATAAAGTTACGACTTAAAATTAAGTTTTAAAACACGTGTTAAGATAGATGCTCTTCAACCAAGTAGACACGAGGAACTGTTCAGGGTTTTTCGGACCAAATTCAAGTCCCTAATGGCATCCTTCACGAGACACCTCAGTAATTACATCTTTTACCCATACTATACACTGTCTCGACTCCAATCCTTTTAACAATGGTCTCATTTCTGAAGATAAAGAAAACGTATAGCATGAGTAAGAATTGTAATTACTCAGGTACTCTAGGTAGGATTCCAGTTGGGACTTTAAATTGTGAGTTTTAACGTATTTGAGTCCCCGAAAATTTAGTATTTATTTAAGAACACCGTTTTGCCCCCCCCCCCCTCCGTTACCCCCTATATATTAATGTACAATTTTGTCGCAATATAGGGGAGGGGGGAAAGGGGGTAGGGTAGGGAAAACGGGGTACCCCCAAAATTTTATAAACAAAAATTTTATTTTTTAAATGTTTTTTAAACATTCCAAAATCACTTTTATAAACATAATTTAACATTATTTTAAATATTTTATGTTGAACTTTCACGGAAAAAAGAAAACAGGAATAATTGCTGTTTGAACAAGCATTTACTACATTTTCAAATAGTAACGCAGCGCTTCATAAAAGAAACTGTGTTACAATTTGGCGCGACGCAGTAAAAGTTTTACATTTTAAGTATGAAATATTACAGTATGAAAATGTATTAAGTTTACTTTTTCACACTGTAATATTTGTTGAAAATTACCAAAGTATCATTCGATATGCTTCAAAACTTACAGTTTTTCTCATCAAGTTTTACGTTAAAATTTTTTAAACTTGTTTCTCAAAATAACAATATTGCCACTATAAACTGTAAATTTTATATTTTCAGATGGTAATATTTGTATATGTTTATTTTTTTCAATAATAGAGTTTGAATAGTGATATAACCTACACGGAAAGAAAATTATAGGGAGTATTCCTATGCATTATAGGAATGGTTCCTATAATGGTACACGGAAAAATTGAAACCCGACTGGTTCCTGTGCAGCACACGACTCAGTCGTGTGCAAGAAAAAATAAAGGCAAGCACACGACTGGTTATGGTGCTGCCGTTGTAGCCGTTCGGGTGGCGCACCAGACTGAGTACGGTGCTAGACACGACTGGTTCGGGTGCAACACCGTAACTATTCATGTGCTGCTCACGACTCATTCTGGTGCAACACCGTAACTACTCGTGTGCTACACACGAACGGTTGCTGTTTATAACTTTTTAAGTGCAGTTAATGAAAATGTCGACAAATTTCAAAAGCACAAAACCTCAATATTAAAAAATATTTAAAATATATTGTCACACTCAAGTATAAACGATGATGGAATATATTTATAAATTTTTTACTTACTTACCTTAATACTTAAATGCTATTACCCAACAGAATATTTCAAATATTTTTAAATATTGAGGTTTTGTGCTTTTGAAATTTGTTGACATTTTCATTAACTGCACTTAAAAAGTTATATACAGCAACCGTTCGTGTGTAGCACACGAGTAGTTACGGTGTTGCACCAGAATGAGTCGTGAGCAGCACATGAATAGTTACGGTGTTGCACCCGAACCAATCGTGTCTAGCACCGTACTCAGTCTGGTGTGCCACCCGAACGGCTACAACGGCAGCACCATAATCAGTCGTGTGCTTGCCCTTATTTTTTCTTGCACACGACTCAATCGTGTGCTGCACAGGAACCAGTCGGGTTTCAATTTTTCCGTTTATAGGAATTGTACCTATACTATTATAGAAATGGTTCCTATATATTATAGAAACCACCCCTATACCATTATGGGAACCATTTCTAAACTATTATAGTAACCATTCCTATAATAGTATAGTAACCATTCCTATAATATTATAAGAATGGTTCCTATAATATTATAGGAATGGTTACTATAATATTATACACTGATAGAAGAATTTATTTGTACCAAATAAGGTTTATTTACAGTTAATAAATGATTTATTTGAAAGCTTTAACCAAATAAATATTTATTAATAGTTAATAAATGATTTATTAAATGAGATTTATTTGAACCAAATATATATTTATTAATAGTTAATAAATATTTATTAATAGTTAATAAATGGCTTATTTGAATAGAAAATGACACATGAAGATAATTAAGTAGGGTTATGACAAATAATTTATAGTCCCGTTTAAGTTTCCTTTTTTAAAGAAAATAATACGCACAGTAATTAATTTAAAAAATATTCAGCATTTTTTTTATTTATAAAAAAATATTTAGTTGATTATATTTTGAATTTGTTACTTTAGACAGTATACTGAAAGGTAATGTAAACAGTAAGTGGCGCTGCAGTCAAAAATCACAGTGATGTTCACTCAAACAAGCCATTTATTAACTATTAATAAATCTATATTTGAGTCAAATAAGCCATTTATTAACTATTAATAAATCTATAATTGAATCAAATAAATGCATTTATTAATATTAAATAAATACTTCTATCAGTGTAGGAATGGTTACTATACTATTATAGGAATGGTTACTATAATAGTATAGGAATGGTTTCTATAATATAATAAAATTTTTTTTTTTTGCAAAATAGTGTAGAAATTTAATGTTAAAAAAAATCCAAAAATTATAAGACATCGGCTTACTTCAGTATCATGTTAAATTAAAACTAATATGAACTTTTCGAGATTTTACCCAAATTTGAGATTTTATCGAAATATAAATTTTTATTTTTAAAATTTGAATTTTCTTGAATGTTCTATGCTGAAAGGGGCTGGCAATAGCCTATCGAACAAGGTACTTGCTTACCACAGCGTTGGACCAGGTTCGATTCCGGCATGCACCAATGAATTTTATTTTCACAATACTATTTATGTGCATTACATTGGCAGCCCCCTGGTGGTGGAATACCGAAGATTTTTCGAGCGAGTGGAAGTGGTGCCGACTTCATTACAAGATGATGGCGGAACACAAAAACTCGATCGAATCTGCAGAACTCTGCTGCCTCTATGACTAGGCTAGCGGGTGGGGCTTCTTATCAAAGAAGAACACCTGTATCGGCCGAGCATTGATGGCGGCGGAGGCCCATAAACATTTGCAGAACCTTTAGCTTTGGTGTAAGCCAACGTATCAAAAGCAATAATAGAGGGAGTCCTCCACCACCAACGTTGCCCTTGGATAACAGGCATCCTCCATTGTATAAGTGCCTTATCTTACACAGTGGGCTCTGTAGGATGGACCACAATACACCCACATTAACTTCCCAGGAGACATAATTTCGGATGACAAGACCCCCCGATGACAAGGACACGACGTAAGATGGCCACGGCAGCTGGAGGCTAGGACTCATAGCGACGGGAGTACGACGGTGGGCTTAGCTAATGCCAGGTCCCGGTTCTTCCTGAACTAGTGGGGACTACTGACAGCGGCTGTGTCCCGCGACGTGTTTCCTTAGACTCGGGGCGGGGAATCACCGAAATAAAAAACTATGTCTCCTCCACCTATCAACTCACAAACAATAGTATCTACAATAGTTAAATTATATATAGTTGTCGGAAGGACAGTGGGCTTGCTAAGTTCATTGTTAGGTGGACTAGCAAAAAAAAAAAAAAAAAAAAAAAAATGCAAGGCCTAATAACGATGATCACCAGAACCGCGATCCTCTCCAACAACTATAAAAATTGTCCTCAATGGGCCCGGGTACAATGGCTAACACAAGCTGAGTGCCCGCTTAATTTCAATTAAATTCAATTCAATTCTATGCTGAAAAAATTTCAGTTGAAAAATTTTGATGTTTTTTGCCAAATACGAATTTTTTTTTATGTCCCTGAAGTTCCGAACGTTCGTGCAACTAAAAATATATATTTTTTTTTTAAAGATACTTTTATGATTAGAACAATGTGGACTTTTGTGTAGAGTGTTTTTTTGAAACCCCACAAAAGTCAAAAAAGCTTCAATCCAATATGGCCGCCGAAAAGACCCTCTAATTTATTTGTGATATTTAAAATTATATAAGTGATAGGGGTAAGACGCAGAGGGTGTTCCGGCGGCCAGATTGGATTGAAACTTTTTTGACTTGTGTGGGGTTTCAAAAAAACACTCTACACATAAATACAAATTGTTCTAATCATAAAAGTATTTTTCAAAAAAAAAAATATTTTTCGTTGCACGAACGTTCGGAACTTCAGGGACATTTTTTTTTTCAATGTTTGAATATTTGTTTTTATGTTTAATAATACTTTTGTGTATTGTAAAAGTGATTTCCACACTTTTTTGAAAATTGATATTTTCATAATGTTATAGGAATGGTTACTATACCATTATAGGAATGGTTACTATACTATTATAGGAATGGTTACTATAATATTATAGGAATGGTTACTATAATATTATAGGAATGGTTACTATAATAGTTTAGTAACCATTCCTATAATCGTATAGTAACCATTCCTATAATTATAGGAACCATTCCCATAATGGTATAGGTATCATTCCTATAATTATATGAACTATTCCTATAATTATAGGTAATATTCCTATAATTATAGGACGTGTTCCTATAATTGTTGGTCATCATTCCTATACTGGTATAGGATGAAATTTCATAAAATTATAGGAACCATTCCCATAATGGTATAGGTATCATTCCTATAATTATATAAACTATTCCTATAATTATAGGTAATATTCCTATAATTATAGGACGTGTTCCTATAATTGTTGGTCATCATTCCTATACTGGTATAGGATGAAATTTCATAAAATTATAGGAACCATTCCCATAATTTTCTTTCCGTGTACTACAAAATGTAAATTTTAAAGTTTCAACTGTGAATTTTCAGTGATTTTTTCAAATTAACGCTATTCATTTAGCAATTTTATCAGTAAAGTGCATAAATTTTCGGCTCAATTAAAGTAACTTGTCGACAATCTACTGCCGCAACCTGTCGCCAAGTTTCTGAGCAACTTGTAGTCAACTTGTAGGCAAAAGTTACACGAGTTGAAAGTTATCGACAAGTTGCGGCCAACTTGGCTACCAGGGTCTCTTTCTGTCCCTTGATAACACGAGTTGGTCGTGAAAAAGTTGGACATTCATTAGTTTCCGACCAACTTGACGACAAGTTATCGACAACTTCAGCTTTTACAACTTTTGGCTACAAGTTACCGCTAACTTTCTCAGAAAGTTGGCGCCAGTATGAAGCCGCAACTAGTTGATAGACATTTTCTGAGAAAGTTGGTGGCAAAAGTTGGAAATTCAATAAGTTGACGATCACTTTCTGAGAAAGTTGACGGTAAGTTTGCATTCAATTTTCTCAGAAACTTGCATTCCAGTTGCGGCTTCATACTGGCGCCAACTTTCTGACAAAGTTGGCGGTAACTTGTAGCCTAAAGTTGTAAAAGCTGAAGTTGTCGATAACTTATCGTCAAGTTGGTCGGAAACTAATGAATGTTCAACTTTTAATTTCACGACCAACTCGTGTAATCAGGGAGTTTCTCGTCAGTTTCTCGCCAACTTGGCTATCAGAGTCTTTAATTTATCATTTGAAAATTACTTTATCGTCAGCAAAATACAACCACGACGGTTGGTATACTTATTCGAGAGATAAACACTATGGAGACTTCAGATACCTACGAACTTTCGTTCTAACTGCACAAAGAACAAACTATCAACCTCGACTAGCTATGCGTCTCAAACACTACGCGCCAAACTGTCATTGATTCAAACTTGTTTCATTTTCAATGGGATCATCTCTATAGCTAATTTTTCTTACATGTCAACTGTTCCATCAACTCCTGGCTTTTCAAAAGTAATTGGCATAAATTTTTTGAACCATACTATAATTCTTATAATTGCTTACGGATTTTTCACCATAATCGTTCTAAATAAATTTATAATTTAAAAATACGGACTCCTTCACAATATGGTTTTACAGTATCTTTATATTATAATAAAAAAATCATACAGTTTACATCGTTCTATATCAATTGGCATCATTGTTGTATCATCACACCTAGTCATATGTATCAAAGTCTGAAATCCAACAATTTTTTACTTTTCATACAAATTGTACAAACTAGCTTTTAGGATCAAGTTTGTACAACCGGTTAAAGTGGCTATCAGGGTAAAACCAAGTTTTTTTTTATAAAAATATGACATACAGATGGTCCTAGGAGTCATAGGAAATTTGTCTTCTTTTTTCCATCATGTAATTTAATTTTTGTCGTCACTTGTGTCAAGTCTTTTAAGCAGATATTTTTTAGGTGATATAAATTTTTGATCGCTTTGTCAACATTTTGGTGACTTATCGATAGGTCAAAAAACAGTCTCAAAAATTTTATCTTGTAGATGTCACAAAATCAAGTGTGCAGCAGCTACAGGACAGTTCTATTGGAGCTACAAGACTTGCACTGTTGCAGCAACAAGCTCATGCTACAGGACCTATTCCTGCTGCTACAACATTTATTTTTTTCCATGTATATTTATAGACGATTAATGGCGATTGTAAATGACACAACGCTTTCACGCTTATTATGTATAATTGCTCGCTGTCGGGTTTCAATAGTGTTCAGTTTGAAATGCTCTGCACTGTAAAAAATAATTTGAAAATTACAATACAAAAGGAATTGAATTTTCATAACTAGATATTTGAATTGTATTTTCAATAAAAAAAGTTTCAAATTTAATGTACGTAATTTAATAATCAAGCTGATATTTAAAAGTAAGAAAAAGAATATGAATTTTAATAAACGTACTTAAAATTTATATTTGTTTTTTAAATTTTCAAAGCGAGTATTGAAAATTCTAAGACATATTGAATTTTAATAATTCCATTTGAAATTTCATAATATTTATTTAAAAATTCAAATGCTTGTGTATGAAATTTCTGCGCGTGACCTGCTGCGCGTTCAGTAATCAAGGATTGTGTATTAATACTAATTAGTTAAATATACCATAGTAAATTTGAGTAATGTGAGCGGTGTACATTAGACTTTACTGTTGTTAAGTTTTTATTTCCTCGATAATATAAAGTAATAAAACTTGTGATTGAACTAAACATCATTGACAGTATACAGTATTGAATGTGATATAGCACAATGCTAATGAACAGAATATAGTTTTATAGTGATTTAAATATTAAAATGTGATTTAACTTTAAAATGTTTATTTCTACTTTTTAAAACGTTTAGGAAAAAAAATATAATCACCCGCTATATTATATTATATTATAACAATGGTTAATAAAAAAAAAAAATTTATAATGTTGTTTATAAGGAATTGATGACAGTTTACAAAATTTTGAAAATTTATCAATAAAAATTTTGTTACTTTATATACCTAATAGTCTTTAATTTCCATGTAACCATGCACTGGTCAAAAAATTATTTGAATTTTCAAAACATTGTATATAACGCAATAAACACATACAATTGTGTTTGAAATTTCATTGTAACGATCGTATAGAATTTAAAATACACGCTTTTGAATTTTCAAATAAACGCTTCAGATTTTCAAATATATCTATTTGAAAATTAAAAAGAAAGTGTTTGAAAAATAAAAACAAAGTATTTAAATATTAAAAAAATTATATTTGAAAATTCAAAACGAAGTATTTGAAAATTCAAAAACGTGTATTTTAAATTCTATATGAAATTAGTAATGAAATTTCAAGCACAAATGTATGTGTTTATTGCGTTATATACAATGTTTTGAAAATTCAAACAATTTTTTTAACAGTGTGGAATATAATAAAATTTTTCGGACAAATTCTCAAATAAATTTCGAAGTATGATGAATTAAAATTTAAAAATTAATTTCTTTTTAAATAAAATAACTAATTAATTCTCAGTTAAAAATATTTGAATGACTCGTTTGAATCGCTGATTTTAAGCTAAGAATGTTTAAATAAATAAAAATGAGTAAAATATATTTTTATAAATTTTTCGTTATCTTAGCCAATGCACGATAGCGTGTTAGTACGTCACGTAAAGCTAGCGCTATAAATGCAATACAAAAATAATTACTCCAATTACACATAATTTTAAACTGATAAAGTATCAAGTTGAACGAGTTGTCTATTGACCATTAGACAAGTTTAATATTTTTTATAACTTTTAATTTTTTTCATTTTCCCTTACTTCAATATTTTATTTTATATAAAATGTGGTCCATTATTTTTGTTTTAATCTATACCGGAATATTAGGTACCTCGGTAAGTAAGCAAGTAATTAATAAAAAAAAAAAAAAGAACTGATATTAGGATTCACCATAACAGCTTAATAATTTTTAATTCAGGGAGTTCCAGAGGATGACAATGACGAAAATACTGGAGTTGGTATTTCGGAGGATCCAGATTCACCCTGTGGTCTCGGAAAAATTATTTATGGTGGTATTGGATTCACGAATGCACGACAAGGAGCATTGTTTAATGATGCTTATTTACCATCATGTAGCTGTTATCAAAATTTATTCGAGAAGCAAAAAAATTATATTTATGACGATTTGGGAATACATCGTGCTAGAAGTGGACCTGGTGGATATGGAGAGTTTGAGGGATACGGAGATGGCGATATAATAGTATTTGCTTTTATATGAAAATATAAACTAATACATATTTTACTACATTAATATTATTACTACCGATGACAAACATGTAATATATTTAAGTAAAAAAATTATTCATCAGATGCCTGGAGTAAATTGCGTTGATAAAAGCCGTGGCTCAGTGAATGAACCAGAAAAACCTAAAATTGTTTACAAGATAAATTTGAATAGAACTGTTATGGCCATAAAAGAAAATGAATATTTTACAGCCGGACCAGATAGTGATAACAAAAATTCATATGAATATATTGCCTTTATTAAAGAAATTAATGATGGAAGTTCACTTAAAATAGTGAGTATGAAAAGGATTAGAGCGGTAAAAAAAATCTGAAAAACGGTTGACCCTGCGAATCAGTCCCGAAACTTCCTGCTGTTTTTGAGCTTCTTGAGGCCGAAAAAGTTACGTTCTTCTTTGAACTACGGAAATTCAAAAAATTAAAATTAATTATAAAAATCAAGATAATTGTTATTTTTTAAATTTTCTTTCGCTAATATCTTTAGAAGTAATCAGCCGACTACGACGTACAATGCGATATCTGAAGCAATCTTTCAATCTCTAATGTTTACAAATTTTTAGAATCAATCAGTTCAACAATTTTGCACTTTTTTGAAATTTTTTTGTTGACGATATTTTTTGAATAAATGATCTAATTTCTATGTTTATGCATTGCAATATTCGATTCATGTTTGAGAGTTTTAAAGCTCATTAAATTTAAAAATCAATTTATAGACCACGACAAAACTTATTCGAAAAAAAAATTTCTTTAAAAATTTTATTTTTGGAATAACAGGAAATATACTGTATTGATCAAGCTCAATTTTTCACAGAATTTAGGAATTGATAATCTGCTTCGAATGCCGCATCTAAGATCAAAATCGGTTAATCCATTCAAAAGAAAGAATACTTACATACATACGTACGCACATACACTTGGAAATAATTTGAAAATTAGGCAGAATTGCTTCCTAGGACCTCAAATATTGGAGCTTTGTTCAAAAGTCGGTTTTTAAAAATTGGACCGAAACCAATAACATCCTGTTTTTTTTTGTTTTTTTGATATTTTTTTTAGTGGGAAGTTTAAAACCAAAAAGGCGGATATTTTTTTTTTTTAATTACTACACGGAAAGAAAATTATGGGAATGATACCTATACAATTATGGAAATAGTTCCTATAATTATAGGAACTATTCCCATTTTCATAATATTATAGGAATGGTTCCTATACTATTATAGGAATAGTTCCTATAATATTATAAGAATAGTTACTATAATATTATAGGAATGGTTCCTATAATTTATGGGAATGGTTTCTATAATATTATAAGAATGGTCACTATATTATTATAGGAATGGTTCCTATACTATTATAGGAATGGTTCCCATATTGGTATAGGGGATTCCTATAATAGTATGGGTACAATTCCTATACCATTATAGGAACCATTCCTATAATGCATAGGAATACTCCCTATAATTTTCTTTCCGTGTAATGACATTGTGAGCTTATTTTAAAGCTGAAAATTTGAAAAAAAAATTTTAACTATAAAATAAGTCTACAAAACAATTGGCAATGAAAAAAAAGAAAGTTTCCTAAAGCCAAAAGGGTGTATAAAAAAATAAGTCCGTTTTAAATTAGTAACGCGATATAACTTTTATTTAACAGGCTAAAGTATCGTTAAAAAATGGTAAAAATAACGTTTACGATTCTATGGATAGTACTACTGGTGAGAATATGAAGGATATTTGTGAATCACATACTAAGAGATCGATTGAAGATAATTTATTAAAAATATTAAAATCTGCTATTTTAGATGACTCGAGTTGTCCTATAGCTGAAGTAATTTTATTATCTTATTATTTTATTTGTTTATCATTTATTATTTCTGCTATAATTTAAATTATTTTTTGTTCAAGGGTTCGAAATTTTCGACGCCAAAAAATATTAATCCGTTTTTGCTGACGTTTAGCAAAAAAATGCCTTGTGGTACTTATTTATTAAATTATCAATTAGATACCCCAGACACTACAGGAGCTTTGATCCTTTATTTTATATTTAAAATATCAGAAGAAGACGATTGTACTGCTGACTAAATTATTTAACATAATTAATTACTAAATAATTGATTAAAAGTTAATAAAAAAAGTTATGTGAAAATATTATTTTATTTATTACGCTTAATTTAAAATAAAATCGACATCAATTATTGTTATTTATTAGATAAAAATTATCGATATTAAGTATAAATAAAACTTTTTAATCGCTGCGGACTAATTTCGCAGACTTATTAACAATAAAAAAAGTTTAAAAAAGTGTAAGAGTCAAAAAATATGAATCGATTTATATTAGTGGTTCATTGAAAATATTAATTATTATAGTTATTAATAAGAGACATTAATTTTTCATTGAACCGATGAAAAAAAAATTAACACTACCAGCACTGGACATATTAGTTATAAATTTTGTATATTAATCCACTAAATAGTATCATATTTGCGTCTAGTTTAAGAAATCATCGTTAAATAATTTATTGAAGAAAATTTTATTTTACACTGTAAAAAATTTGCGGAGTGAACGCGGATTAAATCCGGAGTGAATGCGGAATAAATATGGAGTTGATGATTTTTTATTTATTTAATCCTCTGGGAATGAAACCCACTCCAAGGGAGGGGTTTATTTTTGACATAAACATAATTGGAATGAAATTCACATTGCTCCGAAATTGCTTCACTGAAAAAAAAATTCCTTGTGTACTCCGTACGCGGAGTGATTTTTTTTTTCAAACTCTGGAACTCCGAAACTTCGAGTGACGGAATTAATTCAGATTGAAATAAAATCCGTATTTGCTCCCGATTTTTTAGTGTTTGTAAGCGGATCAAACTGCATAATCATAAAAAAAAATTTGATGATATTTATTTTGTAGATAAAAAAAAAGAAACAAAAAAATAAAATTTACCGTATCTAATTTACCATCTAAGGAGTCTTGTAAGAGTTTTTGTGACGCCAGTTCTATATCGATTTGTTGTCTTCCCTGAACAATGACGTCATGATACATACAAGTTCTCCCACGCAAGAGAAATAAGTCAATACACACAAAAAACGTAAAAATAAAATATTAAATACATTAATAACATTACGAGGATGTAACTTAAGAAATATAGATCGGGTATTTTGCTTATACAAACATATACATACATATATAATATGTTATATATATATTATAAATTGAATCGATCGTGAATCTTTCACTGGCATTGACACACTTTTGTTGCAAAGTACATGACAACTTTACCTTTTTAAGTCCATCAACTCAAGTTGATTTTGTTTAATGAATTACCAATTGATTCCCAAACATACCTTTATATACATACATATATAAATTAGTCAATGCATCATCGTTAATCATTATAAATAATTAATTTATTTTATTGCATCACATTTATTGTAATTAAATTCTAATGTTATTAATTTTATACATATGTATAATTTTGTCTTATTTATGTTTCTTTAATTAAGTTAATAGTCATGTTCTATGAATCAAATAATAATTAGTTACCGAGAAACTAATTTATTAAATTGAGAAGTTTAAAATTATCAGTGATACGTCATCTCATTGAAATTATTTGGGCAGACAAAAAATAAAAGTTATAGAAGTGATTTAAAATAGAATGACACCTCATATCTGTATTACATAGTCACACAAATTGCGGAGGAGCCTTAACTTGTATTGGGTTTGTATACGAACTAGTATATATAAGTATATTATGATGCAAAATAGAAGCGCATCACAGCTTCTCACTGATGTGAGTTAATATGCTTGTATCGTCACGTGTTTATTCCGAGATACATTACACATGAAGAATCAGCATATGCCAACGCTTATTTTCTCGATCTTTCTCGAAAATAATTATTATTAATATTCTGATTGTTTTTATATTTTATAAATAAACATATACATTTATATATAGATGAAAAATAAATAAATAAAAATTATAGTGACCTCGGCATTGAAGACGCCTACTTAAAATATGTAACAGATAAAATCATACTTTTATTTCAGGTGGGCACGATGCCTGTAGATGATTAATTTTTTTTCTTTTGTAAGAGTAAAGTTTGAGTAAAATGGGTTTTATTTTACGTTTAAGTTAAAGTAGACGACCGGCTTATAAAGATATTATGGCCTTGTATTATTATTTAGCAGTCGTGCGCTAATGACATGCTTACTTACGAGAGTTGATGATCATGTACTTTGTATCTTATTTTTTAAAATAATTATTTATTTCATGCATTTTAGTCAAAATTTATTGCAACAGAAAAAAAATTTTTTTAAAATCTCAAAATTTCGAAAAAAAAAATTGCTCCAAAATATTTGTTTTAAAAATAGAATAACGTTAAGTGCGATGAATCATGCGTAGAATGTTTGTAAGTATCAAATTAGGAAAATTATTTTTAATTGTATAAATAAGTATTATCTCATGTATGTAATTTATAAAAATGGAATTAGTTTTCCATTTGAATTCCATCGGATTAGTCATCATTACAAAATCGTATGTAGAGCGTGGCATTGATTATATATATACAAGTATATATAATAACATAGAAAAATAAAAAAATTCTTTAAATGTTTATCTAAATTTCCCATACACTAAAAGTACATGGGTATGAAGTTTAAATGGACATTTAAGATAAAAAATTTAAATAATTTAATGAAAAAGTTTATGAGATCGTAATTAAAATAATGAACTTTTGTATCGTTAAAGAATTAAATTCCCATTGAAAGAATGCTCTTGATACAGAGAAAAAAAATCAAAGTTAAGTTTTATACATCCCATGTCTACCGAATGAAACCGAGTCACGACGAATCACACCGAACACCCACGTACCCACGTATGATCTCGCGTTGCTATTTAAGGAGTAGTAGGTGATGTGCGCCGCTCACTTTTGGATCTGAGTTCGACTAAGCATCACCGTTTGTTTTTTACTACCAGTTACAGATTTATTTTCAGTGATTTAAAATCAACGCAACAGTAAATTATTAAAACTGTGTGTGAAAATAAATAAACTTAAGTGCCGCCGTGGTTTTGGAATAAAAATAAAAAATTTTTTTAAATTTATTAATTCTTAAATTTGAATAATAATGGCTGACAGTGGTACTAAGCGCAACATTCCTATCAAACTCGGCGACTTTAGCGTCATTGATAGCGAATTCTCAAATATACGCGAGCGATTTGATGCTGAGATGAGAAAAATGGAGGACGAGATGTCGAGATTCAGAAGCGAACTTATGAATCGTGAGAGTAATAACTTTTTCAAGACTACATCTAGGTAATTATTTTTTTTTTATACATCAATTGTTTATTTATTTTTATTATGAACTTTTTTTTTTTTACCGGCATTTAATCCAAACTTTTTATTATTAAAAACAATTTATAAATTTAAAATTTCACGGTTAAAAATCCATCAATTATATCATTTTTTTTTACAACTCATTTTGAATTTTTGAAAAAAAATTTCGGAGTTTGAATTTTTTTTTTATTTTTAAAATTTTGCAGTGAAATAAAAATAATATTAAATTTCACAATAACGATAATAATTATAAAATTTTAGTAAATGGAGTAATAAAATTTATTTTAAAATTTTAATTTTAAAAATAGGTCACTAGATCTTAATTTGATATGAGTAATAATAATTAAATGACGTTAATGATATGTAAGAAAAATAAATTTGACAATTGAAAATATTCTGGCGAGTTATCAAAATGACTCAGGTCCGGAAGTTAAATTAAATAGAAGGCCTTTGGCAGAGAATAAAAATAAAAAAAACATTAAATAAAGGTATGAAAGTACGTAGAGACGGGCTATGAATAACATTGAGCGGAGGCGAGACTCATTTGATATGTATCAAAAAAAGGTATATCGTAAGAAGGATCTTTACAATTGAAAAACATTAAGGGTCCGTGATGCATATTTAAATATATAAATGTACTTTTGTACTTGTCATGAGTGTATTTTAACTACCAGCTATTTTAAAAGTTTTTTAAAATAAAACTGACGTAATATAATTGGATTAAATAAATTAATTGATTGATTGATTGATTAGTTAGTTAAATTACTAGTTGTTTGTAATGCAGTGGTTAATTATTTAGTCATTGCATTGCATTATTATATTTATGGACGCGCTATTTTTAGAGATTCAGTCACACCGGTCGAAATGCCGACAGCTGGATTGTGTATGCGTACAGTCCAGAACGCACTTTAAGTTTGAAAAATAGTTTTTTTTAGTTTACTATACCTAGTAGTTTTTTTTTTAAAATTACTTTTGACAATTCTTCTGAAAGTCGGCATTTAAATTTGAAATTTATGTTGAACCCCCAAAGTACTTAAATCCTTAGTATTAGTGACTAAACTTTAGAATACACCCTATGCGATAAAGCCCTTATTATATTTTTTTACTAAAGGTCAAAATTTTATTTTTATATCCAATAGTAAATTTTTCTTTCTATTGTAAATTCTATTTTTTTTTTTTTTTCCTGTTATATTTATTAATTTATGGAAAAATAAATTTTGTGAAGACGGCCTCGAATTTTATCGACTTTGTAATAAAAAAAAAATTTATAGGTACTGAGACCTTCAAGACGTAATTTATATAGCGCATCTTGTATTTTTACACAAATAATTTTTTTTTATTTATTTAAAAAAAATAAATAAATAAATAAAGTTGACAAAAAAACGTATTTTATCATTAATAAAAATAGTTTAAATATCCTTCCCCACTATTTGACATTTATGTTGCATCTTTTGATCATGTACCTTTTTGCGCAGTCGTTTTTAAAACACCGCCGTGTTCGAACGTCTGAAATAAGTTGCATTTTTTTTTTTTAATTTATTTGTACGGTTTACGCGCGAACAAGTAAATAATTAGAACTGAATACCTTAAAACGCGTAATAAAATTTAAAAAAAAAAATTAATTATAATAATTATAACACAATGATGATGCTAGATGAAACACTGTACCCACCACGTCACAAAACGGTGATACGATACCGGTATGTAATTTAATTACGCAACCTTGTGTTTACATATTTATTTATTTATTTTTATTATAAAAATTTTTAATTGATTCTTTCCTACATTTAATTTAAAAAATTTTCATTTTTTTTTTTTTTGTCAACTATCATTCGCGTAATTAGTGTAGCATGAGTTGAGATAAAGTTAACTTTAAAAAGTGTGAGAATGTAAAATTACAGCCAGGTATATGTGAGAATAAAGGGCGTAGAGAAAAAAAAAGTTGACAGGCGGAAATTGATGTAGCGTTACTACAAGAAAGGTAATCAATCAACCGCCCACGTGTACTTTGTATGACCTTATTAACTTTTGAAGTTTGCATATCAAAGATGATACGCAATTATAAATTTTTGACACTTAACGATTTTTACAACTAAAAATAACAAACTTCGTTCAAGTATTAATTAAAATTTCTGCATGAAAATAATAAAATAAGTGTTTAATTCAAGTTGAAAAAAAAACTAAAACACAGAAAATTATTTTTCTATGCAGTGAGAAAATTTTTTAAACTTTTCAACTGGTACTTTAATTATGAATAAATTAGTTTGTTATTATTATTCAACATGTATCTTAATCTTTTTGTTGAATTGCTACTCTAACTAAACGAGCAAATCGACAGCGCGTGAAAGCATCCATTCATTCATCCATCCACTCAAAGCATTATACCACTTCCGGTACTATTCTACTCTTACTGACTTCCTGCACAGGTGGATCTAAGATGGATTTACGAAAAAAAAAACCCCGTTTCTTATAAACAATTTCAATGAATAAATAAAATTCTTTAGAATAAATTTATTTGATAAAAAAAAGTTTCTTACTCTTCAATTAAAATTTTATTTAATTACCGTGGCCTCGTACATTAAATACGTACTTCAATTGTCAGTGTCAGACTCTAGATTTTTAGTACAATGACAGTAATTGTTTAACAAAAAATAATTCATTTATTTTTAATTTACAAAGCTATTTTTTAAATATTTGTATTTAAATTATTGCGATGTCTCGAATGTGAACGGTATGAAATAAATAAGAATGAAGCACGTAAGGTAGCGTGATTTACAAAATAACTTTTTTTAAAATGCATTTTAACGCATTGTCATTTTGTTTACTTCTTAAATCTGTAATAATTTATTTCAAATTAGGACGATATTTAAAAAAATAATTTTTTTTAAACTTTATTCGATTCTCATGACTCATGACCTATGACCTCACATCGGGGTCACTGATCTTTATCCAGTTGACAGACAAAGCTTCCGGCTATCTAAACTTTAAAACTATAATTACTGTAATTTTCTTTTGAAATAAATTTGAGATCATTAAAGAAATATTTGAAAAAAAAAATATGCAGAAAAAAAGAATTTCTAGACACAAAAAATTTTTACTCGCCTCAAGAAAATTTTTTCCCATCCCAAGAAATTTTTTGTATTATGAATTGAGAATAAAAATTTTCTTAAAGCGAGAATGAATTTTCTCAGGACAAGAACAAATTTTTTTTTGTCTCAAAAACATTTTTGTGTTCAATTTATAATAAAAAAAAATTATTGCGCCAAGAAATTATTTTTTTCTGTGTATTTACGATTTATGATAAAGTTAAAAAATAAAGTAATTATAAGCGATGACGAAAAAAATTCAAGGCTGAATTTAATTGGATTAACAAAAAAAAATATAACTTATCTTGTAACCAGACATTTTTTTTTTAAATAATAATGAATGTTTAATAATATTAATAAGTTAATGCTATTGGCATTTTGGCTACTTTGGATGGTAAACTAACAAAAATAATATCATATTATGAAAATATGTATATGGCAGCCGACACCATACAAGCAGCAGTGAACATCGCACCTCAACAACCTCAAAGACGGAGGGTTGGGACAAAGTTGATCATCCTGCCGCGCCGTCAAAGCGTTCCGCGTTCGACAAGGCTTTCACCAGGTGACACTTAATAAACCATCAACAAACCACAGCAATAAAAAATTTTATATATATTTTTATTGTACATCAATGTTATCGACACTCGCAAGAAACACTAGACGTAGATAATCTAGACTTTAGTTCCTGCTAAATTTTATTTTTGTTACAGCTTTCATTCGTCACTAACGCACGCTATTCTTTTATGATTTAATTATTAAGACATTATTTATTTATTTTAGAATGTCTGAGTGAGCAAAAGCTTTGCCGTTAATTAATAATACTAATTAATCATTATGTATATCGATTAAATAGTTACATAAGAATGTTATTGAGTTACTTATCAGGACAGTATTTGAAAGTAATTAATAAAAAAAAAAAGATAAAATAAAACATTAGGCTTTAGCTCAATCGTATTTTATCACTGGGTCGTTAAGAAAAAATTAAGCATCATTAGCAGCCTAATTATAATTTCGCTATATATATATATATATTTATCAAAGCATATTTATAATATATATTATTGATCATAACTAGGAATTTTAGATCGTCACTGAATGATCGTCGCACTACTCATTATTTTATGTTGAAAATAAAACAAAATAAAAATATATTGTATTAAATTTATATGAAATTAATTTTTTTTATTAATTTGTTTTTTTTTAGTACAACCTCACAGCAGAGTACTCAACATAACAGCTCACTGAGCCCTCAGCATGACTCACGTACCTGGTTGGACGGTCTCAACAGCCCACTTATCCAAGACGAGGGTGATAACAAAATGTTGAAATTGAGATTTGACGTATCTCAATACACACCCGAGGAAATTGTTGTCAAAACTGTTGACAACAAGCTTTTGGTATGTACTTGTTGAATTATTTGGAATTTATCCAAATCCATTGTCCTACATTACATCAAAGTATTCACAGTTCATATAATATGACAAATCTGTCTGCAAAATATTATTATAAATAAAATAAGTTTGGAGTTTTAAGTAAATTTACTTTAGTATCAATGTCGACAAGTTAATTTTTAATTTTAATTTCGGTAATTCCGCAAATTTATTTGAATTTAAATCTGTTTGCAAGTACGGGAACTCAATGAAAATAATAATAAAAAATTCATTGATAAAATTTTAATGATACATTATAACTACACAGACAAAAAGGATTTCTCAGGGACAAAAAATTTAACTCGTTCCAAAAAAATTTTTACGTGCCCCCAGAAAATTTTCGTTTTCAATTTATAATGCAAAAATTTTCTTGGAGTGAGAAAAAATTTCTTGCATCGAAAATTTTTTTCCCATAATGTAAAATATTTCTTGCGTCAAGAAATCCTTTCTTTCTGTGTATTTAAATATATTTATTCTACCTAAGTGAGATAACTCGACCAATAAATGTATAACTTCTGATAATTAAATGAAAAATATTTTAATAAATTTCATTTAAAGAATTCTATATATTCTTACAAAAAGTAAAAACTTTCTTATACTATCTAATTTCTGATCAATTCTGATAAACTTTTATCAAATTTTATCAAGGCGTCTACTGATAGGAATTTTCGTTTCTTTACTGAAAATATTCGTTTTTTTTCCCGCTTTTTTCATATATACTGCTATTTGTATAATATGTTTTAAATTCTTTATGAATTTTTGTATAAAAATAATATAAAATTGGAAAATTTATCAATATTTTTCTGTAATATTTCTTTAAAAAACCACGAAAAATAGCTTGACCATCCATTTATTGATCAATTTATTCAATTTTATATAAGGTAAGAGCCCCCATTATTGACAGGATCCCTACTATTGACATATTATTTTAATTTATTAATTTTTTAATTAACTGCATGAATAATCACATTACTCAAAACTTCTTATCAATTTTTTGATATTTTTAAATGGAAAAATAGTTCAATTTTATTTCTGGGTATAAACGATTCGCTGTAAAAAAAATTTATTTTCCCGACTAGACCATCTTCGCTAGAATGTTTGAAATTTCTTAACAATTTCGTTAAGAGAGATCGTATTTTTAGAAACGAATTTCCCTATATAGTTCTAATGTAAGTGTATTATTAAAAATTGTTTCAGGTTATTTCTAGTCTAAACAACCCCAGAATCATTGATTTAGATTGATAAATCTTAATCATCATTTAAAAATAGCGGGCGTCAATAGTCGGTACATAAAAATTCACGTGTGTCAACTAGCGACAGACCACAATCTCAAGTAATTTCACCTCCTTAACATACATCCTCTTCTAAAAAGTTGATGACCGGATGTGGTATTGTTTTACGTCACTTCTGTGACTATTTTATTCGGTTGTCAATTGGTCGACTGAGATAGTGGCGGGATTTTTGAAAGAATGAAGGCGAGCGAAGCGAGCATGTTAAGTCTAGTATCGATAAATTTATGTTAACAGTCTGTCTAGTAATTTCATAATAAACAAAACATTGAATAAAAAATTGTCGAATCAAGAATAGTGTCGTCGAATTTGTAAAAAAATAAAAGTGTGTCCTAGATGAATTTTCAATTGTACTTATCGTATTTTGTCGTTTTGAGTTAAAATATTTATGATTAATTTGAACCTAATTGACGGTGGTCTTTAATCATTTTTTTATAAACTGCCGCGCATGCGCATTAGACCTGTCAATAATGGGGTCCATGGTATGTCAATAGTTGGCTCTGACACTATTTTACCCCGTCAATAATACCTGCACTCGACTTGTTGGTTTTTAATTAATATATTCTTTATTTGATTCATTGCTATTCGAGTAAATTAGTTTAAATATACAAGTAGAGATATCAATTAAAACATCGAAAGCAAAAAAAGTTGATTATATTAATTTTAAATACGATAAAAAAATTCAAATAATCACAGACATTCTTATAGTGTCAATAATGGGGGGCTTTTACCTGTTTTTGATAATTATAAGTTTATTAAAGTTTTGATATGAAATTTATCGTTTTTAAAAAATAATTTTACATAAAAAAAAGTTTTCAATCAAAAATATGCTTTTTCAAATGATAATTGAAAAAATATTATAGAAATGATAGAAGTTATTAACGAAAATAAAATAAATTATGATTTTAATTTTCATATTTATGACGAGAATTTAAAGCTATGTAAAAATAAAGTATATAAATAAGTTAATTTATATTTTATGTTTCTGACTGAAGTGAACTTGTTAATAACTTCAAGTAGTTGACAAGCTTCAAAATATTCTACAATACAATTCATTGAAAAATAATTAAAATTTATCATTTATTTTTAAGACTTCATTAAATAAACCAATCACGTTGCTTTTTAAATTTTTTTCACTTGTAATAAATAACGCGTAAAGATAAAAATTATAATATTGCACAATTTACTTGGCAAAAATATTTAGTACGGTTACATAACATAAATTACTACTTTACTTTGTAAACAATAAAAAAAAAAAATTTTTTTTAAATAATTTTGCATTACATTAAATTTTTTTTCAAAAGTATTTTAAAAATAATTATATAAAAAAATAATTTATTTATTTTTTGTTTGTATTAAATTTAAATTTAAAGCCTCGCTGACTAGTAGGTGCCAAGTAAAGAGAGAGAATCTTAACATCAGTATAGCGCCGAACTAAAATAGTTTATTCTAAAAATATAATTTACTCGCCTTGGTTACAGTACCGTAAATACCATTGCTGTAATGTATATCAAAACTATTTTTTATTTCACCCTCAAATTTAAAAAAAATTTATAAATTTTTATCAAGTGAAATTAAAACACCAAAATTTCGATTTCAAAAATAATTAATTGCTCTGTAGATTTTATTTATTGTATTGCACATCAGAATCAACAAGTGTGTAGGTGTCTGAGAAGTTACTAAGTCAGTTATAATGACACCTTCAGTCACGATAGTTACATTAAATATATAGAAAAATATATCTGAGTTTACCGTTATTTCGAAGGGAATTCAGGTCGATGTACTTTCTATTAAAAGATTGAATTATATATACACGCAAAAAAATAAATAATAAATTTTATTCGGATTTTCAATCATTTTTATTGTTTGAACAATAAACATGCATCAAAGAAAGTAATTCATAAATAATATAATATTGAAAGCGAAAAAGTATAAGAGTGATTCTCTAAAATATATTGATATAAAAAAAAAAAAAATAGTCACTCTTAGTCTTTAAATTTTCTTGTTTAAAATGATAGAATACGTCTTCTTGCCATGTATATGTAGACGCATCAGTAATACTTTAGATTAATTCTTTTACATACATTGAAGGCAACAAGCACAAGTAAAATTTTATTGTCTCAAACTATAAAAACTGATGCGCTTCAGATTTACTTTCTAAAGTTTGAAAAAAGTAATAATTATATAACGTTGTATATAAAATCAATTGCTCGACATTTAAAATTTCATTTATCATACTGAATATTTTTCCCACAAAATAGTATTGATAATTTTTTTCGAATTCTGCATTGTTTTCTAATTATTTCGATTTTAAGAACTTGGCATTAAAATTTAAATAACTAGAAAACAATGCAGAATTCGAAAAAAATTAATCAATACTAATTTGTAGGAAATAAAATTGTCTACAAAAAAGATTTTATGACATTTTATGATAAGTCCGATAGTTTCACCGGAAAAGTAGAATGATCTCGAAATTTACTCTAATTTGACTTCGAGCTCGGATAACTTTTGAACGGATGGATTTATCAAAAAATGATAAAAGACTTTTTTTTGTAGAGCGTTTAATTCTCGACAAAAATATGTCCTGAACTTATCTGCTCAATAAACCATCGCCGAGGTATAAAATTCCAAACTTAAATTTTTTTTTTCCCATGTTATTTAAATGGAAAATAGAAAATCGTGAATCGTCTCCTTTAAATATTAATATTAAGGTCTCATATTTTAACAGGGTCTTTGTCTAGAGATACTCTGTCGATTTTTCAGTGTTCTTCGAGAAACAAAAAAATCGATTTTTTGAAACACTCTACTATATATATATATATATTAAAAATACGAAACCGACAGTATTATTTATACTTTTACAAAGTTAATGACAATTAAATATAGATTTCCATAAAAGTCTTGGTTGTAAAGTTATTTTTTTTTTTTTAATTTTGGTCAAGGTTTTCGGGTCACACGTAATCAGACCTTAAAAAGATCGAAAACTCACGGTCGATAAGTGGATTGTCATCAAGGTTTAATTTTTATCGTCAACCCTGAATTCACTCTTGCATTTATAGATATTTTTTTTCTTGCAACTCCCAAATAAATTTAATAAAAAAAAAAATAAGCTTTACGCAACAAGTAAGACGATCTACAACCTGCTTTAAATTACAAAGTAAAAGTAAAAAGAACATATTTTAAAACAATAAACAACTTATTTTCTCTCACTTGCACTCAGTGGTCTAGATTAAAGTCAACAGTTACTAGGTTGCTGGATAGTTATAGAATTACATTGACTAGACAAATAAAAACCCACCACACGCATCGTGCCCGTAGCTCTTTTTTACGACCCCATGCTACGAATAAATCGATACTTTACGGAAATTAAGTCTCTCGTATAGATAACATGAAAAGTATCAAGTTATAAATTATAAATAAAAGTATTAATTTAAAGATAAATATAAAAATATTGAAAATTGATAAATAAACAGAGTGAAGATTAAGTCATTAGCTTACATAATGCACTTAATTTAATGTTCATAGTTGATATTGACAAGGTGTGGCACGAGATTTTTATTTTTTTTATAAAGACAATTGTTATGCATGACAATACTCTTTAATCTTTAGTTCAGAGGTCATCTATGGCCATTATAATTTTTTTTTTAAGTTATTGTAATGTAAAAATAAAAGTTTTAGTCAAGGAAGAAGTGATGTAGAATAAGAAGAACAAGGAGTAATCATTTAGAGTATTATATTCACGTGGTAATGTGACCTTTAACGAGAACGTGATGAGAGAGTTGGTAGATTGAGGCTTGTGAAAAATTTACGGCACGATTTGTTGCTTAAGCACATGTACAAGCTTAGTTATACTTGTTTTATTTAGTAATAAAAATAAGATTGAGGAAGAGAGAGTGACACTTTGACTCGGTTGACTGTCAGTGAGGTCTTTCGGTACACAGTCAGGGTCGCAAGACTTTTATTTTTGTCACTATTAATATATCGATTGTCACTATGCTTAAATACTCTAATATACATGTATATATTTGAGTTTTAATTTAGTTAATTATTTAATTTCTTTTCTTAAGCAACAATTGCGAATTTAAAAATTATTTAATAAAAAAAATTAATGAGGTTGAGATTAAATAAAATTGACATTTAACTTAAAAGTGTCTTATTTCCACCCACATATATTTGTCTTGGCCTTAATTATATAAATATGAGCTCAATTACTTTATGAACTACTTAATTTTTCAAAAATTTTATTTTGAGATTAAAAATTATTTTCAATTTCTTTAAATGATTTTTTTTTAAAAATTATTCAAACATACATATATACATTGTACGTTATTATTTTGAATTTGCATTATTTTTTCTTGTGTTCTGATCAGATGAACAAAATTACCAGCTGTTAAAACATTCTTTATAGCAGACAGTGAATTAACAGACTAATGGTCTGAAAAAAAATAAAAAAGTTATTTTTTAATCTATAAATTTTATATATTTATTATTTTTAGTTTTAAATGTGAAGTGAATATTTTAAAAATATTGTTAATAATTAATTATACTGAAGTTAGTCGACGTCTGATAATTTTTTGATTTTTTTGAAAACAATGAATTATAAAAAAAAAAAAAATTTCAAATAATTGCACCTATAGTTTTTTTAATTTCCTAAATGTGCATATTTTTAGATTTTATTTTTTTTTTGTAATTTATTAATTTTTTAATTCTCTTCCGACTTCCGGATCATCAATAATAGTGTAGTAAATTTTTAATATTTTTTAACGTTAAACGTCTACTGACCTACTCTTAAAATTCGTTGAATTCTTTAATATGTACTTTTAAAATATTGAGTGAGTCATAGCACGCAAGACTAGCCACTGGTCGATAGTCCAGTTTGCTATTAAAATTTTTAAAAATAATTTTCTTTAGTAAAAAAATATTTAAAATGAAAAAAAATTTAAATATTAAATAAAAGTTAAAATAATTAATTAATAAAAATAAATTTAATTTATAAAATTTTTTACGTTTAATAGAAATAACTAGTTAAGATAATGTTGGATTAGACAGATGCGCATATAGGTCACGTCTGATCAGATTACACCAACGTTATATTAATAAATCAGCTGTGACATGATTTGGATCACGCGAACTTCTCAATAATGTTTACTTTATCATTATAATCATTTCCTTTGTTATCCTGAATTCCATACTTGCATTTAAATAATTACACAATTAAAGATAAAAGTAATAAATAAATATTTTTTTTTCTATTTTTAGGTCCACGCAAAACATGAAGAGAAAACAGAAAGTAAATCAGTATACAGGGAATACAATCGTGAATTTTTATTACCAAAAGGAACAAATCCCGAGACTATTAAATCATCACTTAGTAAAGACGGTGTCTTGACTGTTGAGGCTCCACTTCCAGCCCTCGGTGCCGGTGAAAAATTAATTCCCATTGCCCACAGCTAAATTATTAATAAATTTTTTAAAAATATTATCAAATATAATTAAAATTTGATAAAAAAAATAAAAAAAAAATTCCACATTTTTTGAATTGAAAAATAAAAAAAATTGTCCACTTTCCCTTTAGCCTCGCCTTTGAATTTTTATATCGATATATAAATATAAAAAATATTATTATCTATAAATGCAAATTTATTAAATATGTTGACAATTAAAAGAAATAAATTAATTGACGGATTGATATTTTATGAGCCGTTGAAATTGATACTGCGTCAATATTTATACAAATATACAATTTTTATATATTTTTAAAATTTATTAATTTAAAAAAATTCATATATTTGCAACTAAAGTTAATCAAAATTAAATAAACAAACAATTAAAATTAAATTGAATGATAAAAATTGTCTTGAGGCTGCAAAGTTAAGTGGAAAAATTTAATTAATCTGATTATTTGTATTAATTTATGTACGTATTAGATTAGATATGTAAAAGACTAAACAAAAAAAAACTATACAATGCCTAGTATATTTTAAGCATTATTATGTAATAAATATTATTTATGAATTATATAATTTTCAAAAATAATTATTTTAATTATTATTTTTAATCTTAATCCCTATCTACTGTACTTTAATTATTTTAAACAAACATATTAATCAATGTAACTATGAAATTAAATAGTCAATATTACTCTAAAAATATTTTTTCAAACTAAATAAAAAATATTAATTATTGATAAACTCATTCTTTCATAATTATCACAGTTTTATTTTATTAAAATAATTTTTTTTTATATGTAACATAATTACTTTACGCTCATTTATTACAAAAATCCAAGCACCGCAATAATTATAAATTTATATTGTTTACTTAAAAAAAAAATCAATTAATTAACAAAGTTAATTAAATATAAAATATTAATAATTAATTGTTATAATAAAAAATGATTGTCTAGATTTAATACTAGATATAAATTAATTAGTAATTTGTTTTTGATCTTTAATGAAATTAAAGGAACTGATAAATTTGCAAAAATTGAAATCAATAAAAAATTTTTCAAGGTTTGGATTAATAATTCATCGCACTAATAATCATGATTAACAGCTACACTTTTAGTGTTCAAAATATTTATAAAAGATAATTTACTTTTATTCTTTTTTATGACAAGAAATTGAAAATTTTTTTATATATGTTATTTTTTTGATCTAGAATTAAAAAAAAAGTTTAGTGATCCGTAGTAGCTTTAGAAAAAAGTCTACCTTAAGATTATAATATAAAAATTAAACTTCAGGATCACATTGAAAGTTCATTTTTACTGTCATAAAATATTTTGTTTGTTCTTTTAAAAAATATCAAAATATATCATATTCTTAAGAAAAATAAAAATTTCTACAAGAATATGCACAATAATTAATTATTTATAAAATGATTTCACTCGGAAAATATAAAAAAAAAAATTCTTATTAAATATATTTTTGGTAACTATATCGTATAAAAATCATATATAATATATACTAAAAAAATATATTTTTTTAGGGAATTCTCAGATGATATCCTTTCCTCCAATTTAAAAAAATATTCAATGACACAACTGTCATAACTGTATTGAAAGTTTATCAATTAATTAAAAAAAATTACTTGCAGTTTTTACCAATTAAAAGTTAAATAAATTTTAGCAAAATCTTAATAACAATATCATAATTTTGAACTTTTTAATTTTGCAGACTAAAAATTAATTACCAAATTTTGTTTGACTCCTAATTGATAACTTAATCAATTTTTTTTTCAATTCTCAATCTTAGCGAAATTGAAACTACGTTGTCCTTTTTCAATTAAAGCCATTTTCAGACAGTAATCCTCACTTTTTAAAAATATGCAATAACTCTGTCATAACGGTATTAAAATTTTACTAATTAATTTTAAAAATTAAAAACTTAATTGATAAAAGGACAACGTAGTTGCAACTTCACCTAGATATAAAATTTAAAAAAATTTATTTACAGTCGTTATCAATTAGGAGTTGAACAAAATTTGTCCAATAAATTTTAGCCTACAAAATTTGAAAATTCGAATTATAAAATTGCCAAAGATTTTACTGAAATTTATTTCTCGAATTTCGATCAACTCCCAATTGATACAACTGTATTTTTTTTTAATTTTATATCTCAACGAAATTGCAACTACGTTGCCCTTTTTTTCAATTAATGCTTCGATTTTTTTCAAAATTAATTTATGAAATCTGGATATGCTAATGACAGTTGTCATTGAAAATTTTCAAAAAGTGAGAGGCACTGTCTGAGAATGGTTTAAATTAATAAAATTTTAATACGGGTACGACAGTTCAGTCAATGAAAATTTTTAAAAAGTGGGGACTATCTAAGAATACCCTTAAATAATAATAATATAATAGTTTTAAACAATAGGAATTTCAGCAGAAAAAAGTGCCGAATCAGTATTATTGAACGTCATAGATTTACCCTCTCTGGCTATTCTAAGTGCCTGTAAAACAGCAACAGTATCAAGTTCTTTTTGATTGGGACGTTCATTATCAAGACAAATATCAGCAGCACGTTTACCAAATGGTTCCAGTACTTTAACACGATAATCAATTATTGTTGATACTGGATTACCAGTGAGACGTAAATTTTCAATGCATGGTAAATGTCCGATATATTTAACTTCATCAATATTTTCGATACAATTACAACTAACATCTAACCATTCTAATGAATATAATTTGGCGAACGATGCCAACGAAGTCAATTTGTTTTGTGATAAATCCATATAAACAATATTACCAAGTTTTGTGTGCAAATTATCTGGTAATTTTGTAAAATTATTTGACGCTACGTGTAGTTGTGATAAACGAGGTAATAATGTTATATTTGATAATTCCGTAAGACAATTATTATTCAATATAAGAGATTCAATATGCGGCATCAATTTTATTGATTCGTCGATGACTTCAATACTATTATCACTCAAATCTAATTGACTCACTTTTAACCAAACATGAGAATCATTTGCATTTTTAATACAACGATGCAACTCTTCGCACATTACTAGATCAACAATATTTTTCAACTGCGTATTGTGCACTTGCAATTCACGAACAGTGTCACGCAAATTACCCATCATATATATTTTATTAACTGGATAATTATCTATTGTCAATGTTTCTATATTTTTGAATGTTGACAGTTCTATTGGTAAAGTTGATAAATTTATATTACTGGTTCCGTATAATTCATTGCTGCCTTGTATTGTCAAAGTTTTTAAATGTGAGTTAACATCAAGCACATGACTGAAATCGTATTTTTTGTCGGCGACTTCTGATGCAGGACATGGTTGTTTTAATCTTTCGCTTATTGCATACAACTGAAATTATTAAAAATAATTATTAGCCAATTAAACTAGTTATTTATTTTTATTTTTTTTCATTAAATTGACGTCGGGCTTAAAAATTTCAAAATTTGTTTTACGAAGCTACGAGTTTAGAAGCTAATATGTTGAAATATTTACTACAGTTTTTGCAAGAAAATATTTATTAAATGCATTCAGAAGTTTAACTCTCAACGGTCACACTTCCAGCACGAATCGTAAGGGTCAAAAAAGTTCTATAAGGCCCCGGTGGCGTTGATCTACTGTAGACATTAAAGTAATCAATATTTCTACTTAAAATTTTATAGAAATAATATTTAAATATTTTTTCCAAAGCTAGTATCGATTTTTATTTTAAATTTTAGTTTTGAATTTAAAAAATTGTGATGGCAAAAAAAAAACAAATTAAGCGACTTTTTGCATAGAAAGAAGCATAGTTTTCATAATTTTTAATATTTTCAACTTAATCTTGTGGTAAATTATTAGGAAATAAATTGACTTTGATATAGAATCGATGAAAAAGTATAAATTTTTAAAACGTATACTAATTTTAATAATTTCTCTACAAAAAAGATACCTTGTACTTTTTTTAAAAATTTAATAGCTATTCAGATATTTGAAATTCGATTTTCTTATTAGCAAATTGTCTAACTCCATTTCAGAAAATCTTCCATTTATGGAAAAAAAGTAATTTAAAAATTTTTTCCATCTAAAAATCAATTCCATATCTAGTATATGGGTCATTCTTAGTTAAGACGTAAATCGCTTATTGATAGAACGCGGCACGATAAAAAATTTGAAATTTTAGTTAAATTTTATAATGTTTCGATCAAAACAATCATTCTAAACGTTTCTGCAAGGCGATCAGTCAATTTATTAATTTTATCTTGTTTTATAAGAAAACAGGGGAGATACTCAATCCAGGGGAGGAACTTGATAAACAGAGCGGCATGTTCTGTAAAAAAACATAATAATCGAGTTTTTTCAATGAACTATATTGTGAATATATTTATACGTTAAATTAAATAACAATATGCAACCTTTAAACAACAAATGCACAGTAAAAAAAATTCTAGTTTGAAGTTTTCATATCTCCCCTGGATATCGTGTCTCTCCCCTGGCATGTACAAGACAGGGGAGATACTTTTTAGTAACAAAAACAGAAGTAATGACAAATGTATTTATTGTACGCAATCAACCAAGAAAACTTAGAATCTATACACAAAAAGAAGTAAATATACAGATGAATTAAAATTTTTAGATAAATATTTTTAAAATAAAACTGACCAGGGGAGAGACTCCATTCCCTCAATCTCAACTGTATCCACAGAGTGTCAGTAATGAAATAAATAACAAAATGACTGCGCACTTAATTCCAGTGGTGCTGACTACAAAGTATAAACTCAATGACGTTCATTCAAGGTCTTCAATTCCCGCGAGTCGGTAAACAAATGCCGATTTTACAGGAAAATAAACATGCCAGGGGACGAGACGCAAAATGTGGGGGACAAACTTAAATGTAATTTTTTTTAAGAAAAAAAAAATATCATGCAATTTTACTCGCTTGATTACGAGAATTTATTTAATTTATTTTATTAAAACATATAATTTAAATAATCTATTTGATTTCTAAGCACTTTAAATTACTAATACATAAACAGAATCAGCCCGGGGACAAGCCAGGGGAGAGATGTTTTCTGACTTTGAGATGAAATTGTGACTAAATTAAATAAAATTAAGAAATGAATTTGAGTGACCACTTACATGAGCACGAATTTTAAAAGATAATTACATTTTTTTTAATAAATTTTTTAAAAAAAGATGATTTTCCACCGTGGACGTCGAATTTACGTCTTAACTGAGAATGACCCATATATATATATATAACATTTTTGTCTAGGTTGCTCAAATAATATTTTTTCTGATCATTACTATCTGAAAATTGCACAGAATCACCGACTAAAAAATATTAAGTTAGACAATTTGCTAATTACAACATCGAATTAATAATTCGAAAAATTAGATATAGAAATTTTGAATTGAAAAATGCATGGGGTCAGTTAGTGGATCCCATGTGACCATTAAGTGTTAAATTACCATTTACTGAGTTTTGATCTATAAAACAAATCAACAAAATGTCAAAATTATTTTGTAGAAACTTATTGCTCCAAAAATCTTATTTTGAAATAAAAATAGTAAACCTGGAATTTAATTCTTTTGCATTTAAATCATGATATGACAATAAAGTTAGCAGACATTTATCAATATTTTGATTTTTTTTTTAACAAAAAATAAATATTGAAAAAAATATTTTAAAAAATTGCACTTATAGTTTATCAAATTTTCTACAAGTCCATTTTTTTAGAAATATTATTTTTTATTATTATCTATCTGTTAAAAAAATTTATTTAAATCTCAAATGTCTACTAACTTTACTGTCATAATCATGATACTGAAATTAGCTGACGTCTAATAATTTTGTATTTTTTTTAAAAACGATAAATTAAAAAAAAAATATTTCAAAAAATTGCACTCATAGTTTTTTTTAATTGTCTACATAAGCATATTTTTTTTTTTAAATTAAATTGGTGAAAAAAAAGTTTAAAAATTGTTAATTGTCTGCTAACTTCAGGATCTTTTTAAATCAATTAATTAATTATTGCGTTTAATAAATATAAAGAATACTCGAATAAATAATTAATTAAAAAAAAAATAATAATTACCTGCAGAGGTGAAAATGTATATGATTTTAATTGTAAAATATTAGGACCTTCGTTAAAAAATTTCAATGCCATATTTTGTAATAAAAAAAAAATGTCATAGACATGAAGATCCAAGAAGACAACAAATTCACGCGGCATAGTTTTTTTCAAGTAATTATAAATAGTATTCAAGTAATTTTCCAGTGCCTGTCGACGTTTATCAATAAATGCTTCATTTTTACGTCCTATTATTTTTTTTGGCGGCAGAATATCTTTTTCAACACAGTGTTCAGACACCAATATCTCATGAAGAACGACAAATTCACTGTACCTATGTTTTAATGTCCAATTAACGTCACCAATACTGACATTAATTGTATAAAATGTAACATTGTCTATGGTTTCGGACCCGGGTATTTTAATTTGAATGTTTTTTTGATTTAACAATGAACAAGCCATTGTTAAACAGTATAATAACTTTTTATTCTTTTGTAAGATTGACAATGATGATACTGATGATTAATAATTTAAGTACTCAAGTATAATCTAGCCTCAATGACAAGTAGATAATCCACTCAATAAATATGTTTATGTTTATTCATCATCACTTTTTAAATATTTAATTATTTATAAATGTTATCTAGATATTAAATCTGCTAAATTTAATATTGTTAACATTTTAACTAACCCCGATTTGTTTGTAAAAATATTCTATGTCAAAATATTAAATGTCTGACGTTTTAGATTATTATCAAAATTGTTGTTTTTGTTACTATAGTTTTCACAGAATACTGCGATGGCGTTGGTAACTTTTTTTTTTATCACAATCTACTTTAGCGACAGATTCAAATGGAGGGAAGATTTAAAATGAGCGTGAGTGTAGCTGTCAATTGTAAATTTTTGAATGAATAAATAAAATGTAAGTAGAATGAAAATTAAACAATGCGTACTTAAATATTTAAAAAATTACTACGCGCTTCTTTTTTTTTGAATTTCATTATTGTAATTAATTTATTTATTTATTCAAAATTTAAAATTGTGTGCACTGTGGCTAATCCATTGTCGTCAAAAAAACTTAAAACGCCTCGTACATAACTTTTTTTCGAATAGTAAAATAATTTAGTGTGACAAATTTTTTTAATTCAAAAAAATTTTGAATCCACGAAGAATCTATGGATTTATTGGAGTCGCGGGAAAAATTATTATCTGCAAATTTGTTCTCGGTATTTTCTTAAATCCAGGGGTTCCTAACTATTTTGCATCGCGACTGCTAGTGTGACCTGGTGTCTCATAGTTTGCCTTGTAATCACGGGCCGATGCGCAGGTCGTCTAGATCGACAATGCCAGTCATCAACGTCTGAAATCATTTTTTTCCAACTTGAAGTTAAAGACATTAAATTAAAATACAACAACTACTACCAAAAATATTTAAAAGTTATACACTGAGAGAAATCTCAGTAGTTGCCATAACTAAAAAGAGACAACTATTTTAATTTAGTTGGTGTAACGAATTCAAATAGTTATTGTAACTATTTATTATTCAGATAACTTTAAAAAAATAGTTGAAGTAACTAAAATTATTTTGTTATTTATTTTTAGTTATCTCTACAATTAAAGTTTAGTAGTCACAACAAATACTAACTAGTTTTATCAAATATTATTTGGTATTCAATCTAACTATAGAACATATAAAAGTTTCAATTCAACATTAGTAGGTTCGTCCAGTAGCCAGCGTTCAAACCCAGCAATCAGAAGGACGACAGTTCGCGCCCAGAGCCCAGCAGATTTTTCACCGAGTTTATTTCACGTCATTTACCTCACTTAAATAGTTTAAACGTTAATAATCACAAACTCTAGTATTTAAATAATAATAAAAATTTTTTTTCAATTAAATTTATTGATTTTTTCGATGCATGATTCAGGTCTGGCAACAAAGCATGGGCCAGATCTGGCAAGCAAGCATGGATCAGGGCTGGCAACCAGGCTTGGCACGATGTTATCATTCCAGACTTCTACCAAGGCTGGAACAAGGCTGGCTTACAAACTTGGCCCAGAGTTCAACATAGTTGAACCAAGCCTGAGCCAAACCTGGGCCCGTGGTACTTTCCTGTCTGGGTAGTAACTGTTACGAAACTTATTGCAGAAGTTATCATCCAATAATTATTAATTTTATTAAAAAAATTATAACACTATTATTTATACATTTTGGTATAATTTATTTTACATTTTCTTTTTAATTTATTTTAAGGAAACAGCGGTGTAACAATAAATTACGGCGGTCATTTAATTTTAATTTATAGGATGCTACTGATAAGCTATTTTTTTTTTTTATCTAGAGGGTTGAACGACTTCTTTTAAATCATCATTTGACAAGTAGAAATACAATTCTCTGATAAAAGTATACGGGAGTTGTAATTCATAAAAAATATTATAAATAACTTCCTCAGACTCTTTTATGTAGTTAACTCTTATCTGAGCTTTCCACAATTTAAAAAAAATCTTATTTTCATATATTGGGTACTCTGGAAATTGAGGTTCCCGTGTCAATATTTTGTTTAAATCAACAATCTTCAAATAATGTGCCAAGTATCTCACATTTTTATGTAAAATCTCTATAAATGTGATGTTAGTGTCTTCTATCACATTTTTTTTCATTTTTTCAACTTCTAAAAGACATTCAGCTGAATAATCATCAAATCTTTTCGTATTACTAACAATTGAAATACTCCGATCAGATACATAAAAACCCGCTGCTATCAATTCTACAATGTGCATCTTAATAGATTCCAGAGCATTAACGTCAACATTGACTTGAAACGCAGTCGTAATATTGTGTTCATTGCACCCACAAAGCGAGAGGGTGTAGTGAAGAAACATTTGTGATTTAAAGAAAAAGAAAAAATTATTATCACTATGATTATTATTAATAACATCAAGCCTATTAGAAAATGAAATTAGCCAATTTTTTAACACTATATAATTCTCAATATCAGCAGCTGCACAGAAAATTGTTTTAGTGTCTCTATCTCTTTTATATGTGGAAAAAAGATCAAGCACATATTTTATTAATGCATCCATGCTATGGTAGTTCATAGCTTTAACAGCATTACTACTAGGAGTGATTCCGTCAGATTTAGCATTAATGTCAGCATTGTTAGTCAATAATAACGTCATGACTTCTTTTGTTCTTTCCTCGACAGCAAAGTGCAATGCAGTTTCTCCATTAATGCAATCAGATTTTTTTACGCCATTTTCTTTCAAATATCTGGCGATATCGTAATTGAAAGATTTCATGGCGCTATCTAATACTGTTTCTTGAGTTGTTGGATGCCGGTTGTGTATATCAGCACCCAATTTTATAAGACCTCGAAATATTCGATAACTTCCGATTTGCGCTGCTGAATGTAAAGAAGTTCCGGAAGGACAGAAATTGCCATTATTATTGGCGGTTGTTACATTATCAATGTAATCTTCGTCTTGAGGTTTTATAGCGCGGATATGATTATGGAGTCCTTTTCTAGACAGTCGTTTTCTTGACCGTTGTTTTTTTGACCGTTGTTTTCTTGACCGTTGCTTTGTTGATTTTCGCATTCTCGATTATAGTATTTGTAATGCGGATTTGTGACACGTTTTGTAATGATCCTTTTCACAAGAGAAAGGAACTTTTCTTACTCGATCAATTCTTAAAAAAAAACAAAAAATGGATGCAAGTTTAGTGTTATTTCAAGTCAAAAATATTACTACGCAACTTATTAAGTTTATTAATTTTAAATATTATTGGAGTGAGATTATACACTGATAGAAGAAATTAACATCCTGTTGCTATAACATAAATATCCTGTTGCTGCAACAGGATTTTATCCCGTTGTTGTAACATGGCAATCCTGTTGCTACATCGCAAATCATGCTACTACAACATGATTTTTTTATAGTGACCCACCTAAACTGGTTCATGTTGTACATAGACACCTTAGTAGTTACCTCTTTTACCCCTCTTATATATCACTGTACATATTTCTGGCCTTATAATTTATAAAATTTTAACAATATATCGCTTTTTCATGCGAGTTATCAACACAATATCTATGTAAGAATCATATGTACATAAATTAAAAATTATATATTACTTTTTCATCAGATATTATTTTATTGTTGAGACTAGTGCATAGAGAAATCACTAAATTTGTAATTAATGAAAATACTTAATACAAAAATTTATTTACCTAAGATGTGTAGAAATAAACTATCGTTTTCAAATATTAAATTTATAAATTTACAGTTTAAAATAAAGGTTTAAAACACGTGTTAAAATAGATGCTCTTCCACCGGGGAGACACGAGAAACTGTCCAGTGTTCAGAGTTTTGATGACCAAATTTAAGTTCTCAATGGCATCCTACACTTGGCACCATAGTATAATTACATCTTTTACCTGTATTATACACCATCTCTACTTTAATCCCCTCAACAATGGTATCATTTCCGAAGGTAAAGGAAATGAATAGTATAAGTAAAAATCGGAATTACCCAGGTCCTCCAGGTAGGATATCATTAAGATAGTTCTTTCCCTACAGTCCAGTCAAAAAGTTTTCATCGATGTATCGCGAACCTGCGGAGCTAACGTTATATATAGTCTATATTTTTTTGACTGGACTGTATTCCCAATTGAAAAAATGAAGCAGTTAGAATGATTAAGGCTGTTAAAAAAAAAGTCTTGGTAGAAACCAATCGCCGGAATCTTCAAGCTATTAACATCCATATTGACAAATTAAAAAACTAAAAATATTAAATGTATACAAAGTAATGAACTAATAAGTTTCACCATATTTATTATTCACGAACTTCATTAATATGTACTTAATTAATGTTCTATGAAATATTCTTGACTCTGAAATTTCGGCTGCCCAATTTCAAAACACAGTAACTGACAAATTTTTCAAAACCGATTTTTTAGTATTTTTAGTTCCAATGGAGTCTCGTGCACTTGATTCAATGCATATTTCAAAATTTTTTTTTTTGTCAGTTACTGTGTTTTAAAATTGGGCAGCCGATTTATGCTAGTGAAAATGAAAAATTTATTTATATTTTATTATAGAGTAAGTTATATAAAAACGTGGATTTCAAATCAAAAATAAAAAATTATTCATTTAATAAATATAAAAAAAAATAATGAACATTGACAAATAATAAAAAAAGCTTCATTTAACGACAATTATTAATTATTAATTAAATTATCGATTAAATTGACTTATACCATTTTATTTTAAATTAAAAAAATATTTCCAATGATTTAATATTACTCCACATAGTCAAGGAATTTTCGAATTGTTTGACTGGAATACCTGGAAAAGTCAAGGAATTTCAGTCTCAAAAATCTGTGGCCACCATGAATCTCTAAATAATTTCCGAAATGTTTCGCATATAGATGCTGGTGTTTCAGCCGAAAATCTTTGGCCACCCCCATACAAAGTTTGGAAACCGGCCCTTGGATGGCCCATCAACGGGCGAAGCATGATGATGAACGGCCGGTCATTGATAATTTTTAATGGCCCATGAACTGCTGAATATACAAATGATAACCCCGGCCGATTAATGGCAGCCGGCAATCAGCCAAGCATGCAAATGAATTTAATTTAAAAAAAAATTTTTTTTTTATTAATCTAATAGAATTCATTGATCATTAACGTTTAAACTATTTGAGTGGGGTGAATGATGTGAAAAAAATTCGGCGACAATTCTGCTGGGCTCTGGGCGCGAACTGCCGTCCTTCTGATTACTGGGTCCGAACGATGACTACTGGACGAAACTGCTAACGATGAACTGATTCTTTTGAATGATCTAGATATTCATTCTATTACAAACACTTGAATTTATAAAATATAAAGAGCAATTTAATTAATATTTTCGATTATTTAGAGAAAAAAAAAAATAAGAATTTCGTACTATTTTATTATAATCACATAATTTTTTAGAATAAAACTTATTAAATTAAATTGATTATTTATCAAGAACCAAGTTGAATTATCTTGCTCTACCACCATTATTAAAAATGACATTTATTATAAAAATATATGTATTATTTTTTTATTAAATTAATTTTTATAAATAAAGTTATAAAATTGCGGTTGTTGGTTACAAATAATAACGAACTAAACAATATTTTAATTGTTAGTTGTAAATAACTTTAATTGGAAAATTAAAATATATTATTGATTAAAAATTAGTTTAAATCCAAAAAAAAAGAATTATTAATTAAAGAAAACTATAATAATAAGTTATTTGTATAATTAATAATTGATTAGTAGATTTTTTTATTTGACAAAGTCACGGACCACTGATTCACTAACAGTATCCCAACGTTGCGAAACGATAATCGGCCAATCATCGATAATCAATTCAATAATCGATTTCAATATAATATTCATCCTATACTGTGAAATATAATATATATTATATATCGAATCGTATACTATTCCGAATATAATACAAGTTATATATCTGCGAATAATAAAATATATATCTTACCGGTATATTAAATATTATATGTTTAATGTTATATCAAAAATATATTGCATCATTGCATTATATAATATGTTATACAATAATCCATATATGACTAATATATTAAATAAGCGGCAAAATTTTATATATTCGCCCATATATAATTTTATCTATTTTTATATATGCAAAGTATAATTCTCGGTACATGATCAACTATATATAGCCTTTTTATGCGGGTTTCACTAGAAATAATCAAATTAGTTTAATTAAATGTTTATTTTAAATATTATTTAATAAGGAATCTTTTAATTAAGTTATTTATTTATCTTAAGCAATAAAATGAATAAAATTTTAGTTAACGATGAAAATGTTTAACTGAACTTTGTTGACACCAAAATTATTAAATAATTAATTTTACTTTACTGTATCTTATTTATTTAATTATTTTATGATTCTGAAGTTAGCAGACTATTTTAACAATTTCCGATTTTTTTTTTTTCAATTAATTAATTAGAAAATCATGCAATTATTTGAAATTATTGAAATTATTTGAAATATTTTTTTTTTTTATAATTATCATTGTGAAACAAATCCAAAAATTATCAGATGTCGGCCAAATTCAGAATCATATTATTTATGAGTATTAATATAACTGACAGGTAGGAATTTTTTTTATTTTGGAATAAATAAATAAAATCTCCGTAGAATGAAAATTAAAAAATGTGTATTTAGAAAAGTGAAAAGTCAGTTCACGTATTTTTTAAATTTCATTATTTTAATTGATTTATTTATTTTAAATTTATAAATTTTTTCATGTCTGCTACATTCACACTTATTATTATTTTATGAACGAGTGTGAATGTAGCAGACATGAGACCGATTCAAAACTTTAAATAAATAGAGTAAATAATTAAAAAAATAATGTTTATAAAAAATGCACATTAATTTCAAAATTTTTTTAATGCGCATTTTTTAAAAATTTTATTTTATTCATTATTTGCTCTATTTATTAGTAATTTTAAATTTGTCTGATGTCTGCTAATACATTCACACTCATTTTAATAATAGTAAAGTTAGCGGATATCTGGTAACTTTCAAAATTTCATTGAAATAATAAATTAAGATGTTTATAAAATAAAAATAAAAAAAAATGCATGCTTAGATAATTTAAAATTCAGTACATGCATTTTTAAAAATTTTATTTCTCTAATTATTTAATTTTTTTTATATATAATTAAAAAATTTTCGTATGTCTGCTACATTTACACTCATTATTATTTTAAAAATTGATTTGTGAACATTTAGAATAATGAGAAAATTGAAACGAAGTAGGAATTGGACGCTTCCGCCATAAAATTTTGTTGATAAACTAGAATTGATGATGCAACTTGTGGTTGAGTTTAATTTCTACATAGCTCTCCTAGCAGCTTTATTAAATTTCCCTTTCTTTTTCTAAATCTGCGCATGCGTCCTACTCTACTTTTTATCATAATTTTCTATCTTTTTTTTATTTCACTAAATAAAATATTCAAAATAATTACCGCCAATTATTGAATCAACTTTTACAAACTTAAATATTATTTATCTTGACCTAAAACTTTAGTTACAATACCTCTACTGTCTAAAAATTAAAAACTGTAGTTTAATTTTTGAAATGAGCTAAACTCCCGCCATTTAAATATATGCGGAACGCGTCCTTAAATTATAAAAAATATGGCGACGGTGTATTTTTACGAAGGCTGTGCTGCTGCTGCTGAACGACACATGCTCTGGCCTCTGGCGCTTACGTCGAAGATGATGATCGAAGCCCAGTAAGCGTCGGTGTGCGTAAAATGGCGGATGGTGACATTGATTTGTATGCCGATGATCTTGAGCAAGATTTTGCCCAGGTAATTAAATCAAAGTTTAAATTTATCTTCTACTCTACTGACTTAATAATTATTTTTTACGTTTTTTCATTTTCTTTTTTTTTTTGTAATCGTATAGAAACATTTTAAAATATAGTTTAATATAGGCGTCATCTAGGTGCGATGATAACGATCGGTTTTACAAGCGGCACTTACCGCATTCATTATTTTATTATTATTTTTTTTTTTTCACCGGTTAAATTTATTATGTATGTTACAATTTAATTGTACAATTAATTAAATAATTATCATGTTTTATTCTTCAGTATAACTTTTAATTTTAATTTTTTTTTTTGTAATTAGAGTGCGAGTTATAAAATTACAATAAAAAAAAAAAAAGCAAAATGGTGCTCTGACTGGAGCAAATGTCGGTTCTATGTTCTATCATTGACAATATCACTGAATATCATTGTCGTGATAACAGTGTAATTGTTTATTGGTATGACCGTTTTTTATTTTTATTTATGAGTGTGAATATAGCAGATATCAGACAAATTTAAAATTATAAATAAATAGAGTAAATAATTAATAAAATAATCTTTATAAAAAATGCACTTTTTAATTTTTAAATTTTTTAAATGTGCATTTTTTTAAAATTCAATTTTATTAATTGCTTACTCCATTTACAGGGTGGCCACAAACCGGCAATATCGGGAATTATCAGGGAATTTAATGCAACCGGGAAATATCATGGAAATGTTAGGGAAATTCGAAAAGTATCTGGGAATTAAATTGCGACAGTCCAAAATTTAAAAAATTTTCAATCATACATTAGTTATAAAAATTAACGGATATTAAAAAAATTTCAAATTTTCAAGTGATTTTCAACAAGTTTTAACTCGAAGGAAAATGGTCCTACGACAAAAACAAAAAAGGCAAATTGTAGCTTAAAGTGTCTAGTTTTCTGATCTGGTTTTCAAATTTTTTTATTATGTGCGGTTCCGGAGTAATCCTAAGAAAACTATCGAAAAATAAATTTACCAAATTTTTGCTCGTCTTAAAAACGACTTTCAAGCTTCAATAAATTTTTTTCGATACTTATGATTGATTGTTGATTACTGCGAAACCGTGCACAATAAAAAAATTTAAAGACCAGATCAGAAAACTAGACACTTGAGGCTAAAGTTTGCCTGTTTGTTTTTATTATACAACCATTTTCCTTCGAGTTACTAATTTGACATTTTTTTAGTATCCCTTAATTTTTGTAACCAGTGTATTTTGAATTTATTTGAATTATAAAATTTCTTATTAAATATTTTGACTTACACATTTTTAACATCGAATAATCAAAAGTAGGCAATATTAATTTATCTTATTGCCATTTTTTATGGTTTCTCGCATGATTCAATTATCAAATTTAATTATTGAAAATAAAAATATAATAAAACTTTGAATGTCTAAATAATACGAATAAAATTTGTAAATCAGGAAAAAATGTGAAAAACTTTATTGGAAAACCGAGAAATATCAGGGAATTTTGAAATCATTTCTTTGTGGCTACTGATTTATTTATAATTTTAAATTTATCTGACGTCTGCTACATTTACTCATTTTTATTTCGCGTATTCAATTATTTATTTAAAACAATTGTTGATAATTTGTATTTTGTTTATTAGTTTTATTATTAAATAATTGAACTGTGATTAACGGTGATTTGTTTATTGGTATAGAAATTAATTGATGATGATTATTGTTTGCAGGATGAATTTGCTGGAGATGGTGTTGATTTGTATGACGACGTAATAGCCGCACCATCGGGCGGAAATGGTGGTGTATCTGGTAGTAATAGTACCAGTGGTGGTGGTGGTGATGCTGATGCATCAAATATATCTAATGAAGAGACAAATGGTAATGCACCGTACCATCAATTGGGAAATAATATTCAGCCTAATCAAATTGGACGACGACACCAACTTTACGTTGGTAATTTAACTTGGGTATGTTTAATTTATTTTAAAAAAGTTAATTACTTTTTTCTTTAGAGTTTCTTTAGAGAATTTATTGTGATGAGAATATGATTTTAATTACAGTGGACAAGTGATCAAGATATTACTGATTGTGTACAAAGTATTGGAGTATCTGATTTTGTAGAAGTTAAATTTTTTGAAAATCGTGCCAATGGACAATCTAAAGGGTTTTGTGTTATATCATTGGGCTCTGAGCAGAGTATGAGAATTTGTATGGAACGACTTCCTAAGAAAGAATTACATGGACAAAATCCGATGGTCACATATCCTACTAAACAAGCTTTAAATCAGGTATTTATTCATTTTTTTATTATTAATATCAATTGATAATTGGAAATGTTATTTATAATTCTTTATATTGAATAGTTTGAGTCACAATGCAAAACAAGACCGGCCCCAGCTCCACAGCAAAATCAAAGTCAGCGTCCACATAATCCACATCAGCATCAAGCTCCGATGCCGCCTCATCAGCAGCACCCGCAGCATCCACAGCATTCACAACATGCACAGCAAAATCATGGCCCTAGAATGATGATGGGTCCACCACAAGGGCCAAGGCCGCAGCGAATGCCGCCACCTGGTATGGGCCCACCAGGTCCGGGAGGACCGGGACAACAAGGTCCTCCGCGTATGCATGGCCCACCAATGGGTGGCCCAGGACCACATCACGGTATGCCTGGGCATCCTAATCAAGGACCACCTCCACCAGGTTATCAACAGGGACATTGGAATGGTCCGAGGCCTAATGGACCGCCTGGCCCACCACGGCCTAATGGACCTCCGCAAGGACCACCTGGACCCGGTCCTGGTCAACATAGACCACCTGGAATGGTAAGTTTAGACTTTAAAATGACCGGTTATTCCAATCTGATTACAAAAAATTAACCGAAATATAAATTTTCTTTAAGCAATTCCATGGAGGCCCACCTGGACCACCAGGTCAAGGACCACCTCGACCCCCAGGACACCCGGGCGGTCCACCAGGTGATCCACGAGGTGCTCCACCTCGTCCAGAATGGAATAGACCACCTGGTACGTATAAAACAATTCAATTAAAAAAAGAAAAAAAAGAAGGTTACATAATAATAATTATAAGGAATGCATCATGGACCACAAGGACCACCAGGATTTCCTCAACACCAACATATGCAAGGCCCACAACCTCAAGGACCACCACAACGCGGACCACCACCTGGTGGAATGGGTGGTATGTTACCAGGCCCGGGAGGTGCGCCTCCAGGTCACGGTGGCCCGCCGCAAGGTCCACCACCCGGGGGACCAGCACCTCACGTCAATCCTGCATTTTTCTCACAAGGTCCACCGCATCAACATCCAGGACAACACGCTGGAGGCCCACCACCTCACGGACCACCTCATGCGCCTCCCCATGGTCCTCATGGTCCGCCGCATTCACAGCCACATGGTCCTCATCCACCTCCTCATGGCTACGGTCCACCTCCTGCTCAAGTAAGTATATTTTTTGATCACACACGTGTCAAATAAATATTAGTATGATCATTGACAATCGATGATTTATATTTATAGGCACCATACGGAACACCGGGAGCTGATCATCGTCCAGAAGACCAGCCTCAAATAAGAGAACAAGAGTTTGAAGTCATCATGGATCGTAATCGGACTGTATCATCGTCAGCAATAGCACGCGCTGTCTCTGATGCCGCTGCTGGAGAATATGCTAGTGCTATCGAAACACTTGTCACTGCAATATCACTTATCAAACAGTCTAAAGTCGCTGGTGATGATCGATGTAAAATTCTTATCAGCTCACTGCAAGACACTTTACGAGGTGTTGAAACCAAGAGTTATGGATCTGCACGTCGCGGTAAGTTTTCATAAATATCATATAATTTATTGTCATTGATAAACAAAACAATTACATAATATTTACTTTAATTTTTTTATTTTTTTACAGAACGTTCAAGATCACGTGACAGAGAACGAAGTCACAGACGTAGACGTGAAAGATCAAGGAGTCGTGATCGTGAATACCGTGAACGCAGCAGAGAACGTGAACGTGACCGTGATCGTGAACGTGATCGAGATCGTGATCGCGATCGTGAACGTTACTACAATGAAGCATCGTATCCACGAGAAAGATCACGCAGTCGTGAGAGAGATCGTGAACGTGAACGTGACCGGGAGTACCGTGAACGCAGCCGAGAGGAAAGGTAAGTCCTTTTATTAATGTTTTTTTTTTTTTCTATTATTTTATTGTCTGTTTATATTTTTATTTATTTTTTTAATGACAAAATAATGTCATTGTTGATGGCTATTTATTCGATGTCGCGCTAAAATATCTACGGGACAAAATATCTGTGGATGAAATATCCATATTTATTTATTTAACGCCAATCGGCAATACAGTAACGAGATATACAATGACAAAAAGATATATAAGTATAAATAAATCAAAAAGAAAAAAAATTTTTCGATCGTAAAGCACACTCTGATGCTTCGCATCATGAGTCGTGCAATAAAAATCCATATACGAATTATATTATTTGATGATTAATATTGCAGAAGTAACTTCTTGATATTGACTGAAAATGAGGCAATTGTATTGCCAAAAAAGTCGATGTCCGAACAATTGCGATTGACTAGCCTTGCTATTCTTTTAAGTGACCCATGAACTACGTAATTTTTATTTGATTTGACGGTGTAGAGTTGTCGAGATATTCTGAGACCAGGTCTAGGGCTAACAAACCCAAACATTTAAAGTGTCTGACGAGTATATTAGACTGTTAATAACTTTGTGGAAAAATGTCAAGTCCGCAACTTCTCTTCAGCTTTGTAGGTTGCTTATTTTAAATTTTGAACTAATGTCATCGACACTAATTGGTGATCCATTAATTCTTGTACAGTGAGACAGAAAATTAATGAACTTACGTTGTGTCCTTTCGATCGCGTTGATGTGGATATTTGAGTAGGGGGACCAGATAACTGAGCAGTACCCAAAATAGGCTTGACTAAAGTACAGTAAGCCATATAAACGTTCTGGCGTCTCTGAAGTCTTTACCAGTTCTGACAATGAAATATTTATTAGATGAATTAAAGAAAAAATACTCATATTTTAATTTAATTTTGAAACTTAGTTTCATCAATTACTAGATTATTTTGAGCGTAATTGAATGGGTGTGTTATGAAGTAGCGGTAAAAGGCGACTTAAACCTTTGATTGAAATATAACATATGTATTTTTTTTTAATATATAATTGATCCCTACTTTACACACATATTAGTATTTCGGTTGGTAATTTCGTCTGCAGATATTTCGTAGTGTTTAAATTTTGTCCAAGGATATTTTGCCTGTAGATATTTGTTCACATAAACCATTTATTCACATAAAATATTTGCGAGCGATAGTGCAGATAAACATTTAAGATATTATTGAATTTTTTAATGCGTTAGTGACTATTGTAATTATTTTTTACAAGTCAAATTATTTTGTAATACAATATGCCATTAATTATTATTATTAATCGATTGTGACCGAATTAATTACAATAAAAATGAATTTTTTTAAACGTTAATTAAGATAAATGTTTGCTGATATTTATGCGGATGATGTAGGTTTGTTGAAATATTTTTAAATTATTTTACCTAAATAAAAGATGGAATTTAATTTTAATTTTTTCTATTTTTTTATCTTTTAAGTTATTTAAAAAATGTAATTGAACGTTTACACGGAAAAATATTGTGGTTCTTTTAACTATAATATTGTAGTAGTGAGTACTTCAGTATGTAGTAAAGGATACTACATAAATAGTACTGACGTTACTACACGTGTAGTTGAAGTTATTCCAAGTTGTAGCTGCTATTTTTTTACTCCAACTTGTAGTAACCTCAACTACAGCTGCTGTTGTACCAACTACACTTTTTTGTCCGTGTACGTATACATATATATGTATATATATATTTTTTTTTTGGTACTTCGTTTTGGATGAACATTATTTCTTTTACTTCAGGTATGGTAAAAGACCTAATGCTCGATCAGGGAACTAGTACTCGATCACTCCATGTATTCGTGTATCTATATTTAGAAAAATTTAGTAAATACAAATATACAGATACATAAGTGATCGGGTAATCGTTCCCTGATCAGGTACTGGGTCTCTTACCTTACTAATTTTTTTTCTATACATCAGAAAAAAATTTCTCAAAGTTTCAGCTCGCAATTCCAACTAAACATCAATCTAAACAATTTTGAAATTTTTCCATTGAAAATTTAATGATTTTTTTCTTCAATTATTCAATGGTTAGTTGTACAGGAGACTCGATTTTCTTCCGCTTTGATTTTCTTCTGTTTGTTACCCAACAGTACGTTAGTGCATAGTTAGTAATGTACTCGAAAATAAATTTTCGTAAAAATATTAATAATTGACAAACTATTATTTCAACAGACTTTTTTTATCTCTTGTGTGCTTACTATTTCCGCATTATTTAAGAAACCTAAAGATCTTATAAAATAGTTATTAACATTTTAAAGGAAAGTTTTTCAGAAATTTTTAGTGAAAAAGTGGTAAATAATAGTTTTGATTAAAGTAATATAAGTACCATGTCAATTAATGTTTGTAATGATAAGATAAAAGACCTCCATGTATTTATATGCCTATATTTAATAAAATTTAGTAAATATAGATATATAAATATACCAATACATGAGTGATCGAGTACTAGTTCCCTGATCGAGTACTAGATCTCTTATTTTAATTCATATAATGTTAGTAATTCTATAACAAATCCTAAGTAGCACACTTGGCAACCTCAACTACATCTATAAGATAGTAGTTCTAAGGCTGTTTTTTGACCTATTGATAAGTCACCAAAATGTTGACAAAACAATCAGAAATTTGTCATAAAAAAAATATCTGCTTAAAAGACTTAACACAAATGGCAACAAAAAGTAAATTACAAATAATTATCTAATGTCATTTGAAAAACTTGTCAATGGCGATGACTTTTTCAAGGTGGGAAAAAGAACAAATTTTCTATGGCTCCTAGGACCAACATCTGTAGGTCTCATTTATATAAAAAAAAAAAAACTTGGCTTTGAGACAAAAACAAATTTATCTTGTCCTTTTAAATAACATCTTTTGACATCTTAAAGTTGTCTTTGTGCTACTCGGGATACATTGTTTACTTGTTTATAGTGAAATGAATAATGGTACATGTACTAAAAACTGTTGTTAACAATATTTTTTTTTTGGTATTCATTAAATGCATAACTACAATCTGTCTAATGAAAATAAATAATTGGGATGAAAGAGTTAACTAAAACGTGGAGATTAGAGCTTTAGCCAATGGCAAAGTACTATAGTGCAAATAGAATATTAGAAGCGCTGTGGGAGATCCAGGGTCTTGATACGCTTGAGGCGTGTGGGTTCACTTCTGGGCTCTAGGAGGTCTTTTACTAATGGATTCAGATATTTGTGGAGTCTGACTTGGTATTTTGTGCTGTAACGCGAGATTCCTTCTTTGACTGTGGCAATATGTAAATCATTGTGGAGAGTTTTGGTAGATACGTTTAACCCTTCGTTGGTTGCGTCGTGAGGAATCGCCGTGTGTTAATTTTCTTACAGTGTTGCCAAATCTATAGACAGTTTATGACAGCTATACTAGCTTTCTATATTTCGGTTCCGTATATATGGCAATGTTGAGAATAAAATTTCACTGTCTAGTTTAGTCGCGCTCACGGGGAATCACCGTGATTCGACATTTATTATTTAATATATAATTAATATAAATAATTATAATTTTAGTTATTTTTTTAAAGTAAGTTAAATAGATCAAAGAAGGAATAGCTGAATTGTTGAAAGCTAAAAAAAATTATATTTTTTTATAATACAAAATAAAGAAAAAAAGCGGGGAACCGCTCACAGCGCAACCAACGAAGGGTTAACAATATTGAATCATTAAAATAGTTATAACTATATTTCATATATTGATATGATGAATGAAATAATAAACATTAGATAGTACGATATTACACTATGGTCCTTGAAAATCTTTTGTGATTGAACAAAGACACGAAACATTCACACAAACGAATTCCCACCATCAATTACGACGACTTTTAATCTCTCGATTTTCTTCCAAATATCCCCGAGGACTGGGAGATAATCACAAGTCTACTGTAATAATAGTGTCTTACTAGGTGACTAATTTATTTATTTATTTAATTGACGCCAATCGACATAATGCATGAAAAATTAATCATAATTATTTAAAGACAATAAAAACATAAATTATTAAACGAACAGTCACAAGAAAATTATGCCATATTTCCCATATGAATATTATTATGTAGAATTAGCTAGTACATAGTAACTTTTTTACAATCGCTGAAAACGATGAGAGGAATCCTTCAAAAAAGTTGATGTCAGTAGAGTGTTGATTTACCAATCTAGCAATTCTATTTATAGGTCTATGGTAGACATAACTTGTAGAGGATCTCGTAGGAAACTGAACTTCCTTTCAAAAAAAGTCTTACGAGTCAAGATGCTAACGTTCATAATTTTCGAATTAAAAATAAAAAATTAATAGAATATCTGTAATTTGAAAACTATCAACTTTAGCGTGTTGACTTGCTAAACTTTTTTTGATGAGATTTAAACTTTCTACTAAATTGACGCTATCTTTTTAGTCGTATGGTCAGTAGTTAACGTCCTGAAAAAAACAAAATCAATGTTATTGAAGAAATGACTTTCACGGTTGACATAAGTAACACAGTCCTACTAATCAATGCCCTACAAATTATTCTCCATTATGACAATATTACAATTTGCAACTGAGCATTAGATAATTGTAAAGAAATCGTTAGTCATTAGATTTACATTCTTTTTAATTAAATGGTAAAATTAAAAAATTGGGTAAATTTATGTTTGAGTTGGAATTAAAAGCTGAAACTCACAGAGATTTTTTTTTTCTGATGTATAAAAAGTATAAAAAGAAAACATATCGGAAGCGAAAAAAAAAAAGTATATACAGTCGGACCTCCTTATAAGACTATATTGCTGTCTTTTTTATAAATCAGGTATCGCGATAGTTTGAGAGAGAAACTAATAGTCTTATAACCAGGTCCTACTGTATATATATATATATATTAGAGTGATTAAAAAAATTTGACTATTTTTTATTTTTCAACGGCACACTTTCAAAAGTTTCAGCTCGGTAGAATACACGTCTGTAAAAATTCGAGCTCTTAAGGGGGACCACTAGTGTGAAATTTTGAAAATCCAATTCATCTTTTTTTTTTTCTTTTTATATTCCGATAGTCTACAGCTTCAAAAATAACATACTAAAATTTCTAGTGCATTTCTCGAATAGTTTTTTTGAGTTACAACTATCTGAAGAGCAGCCGCTTATTGGTTTTCCAAAATACATTTTTGAAAACTGCTGCATCTATAACTCGAAGACAAATCATTCGATCGATTTGATTTGAATTTCAGTTTCTTTTATATATGTTTCTAAGTACCATGAACCTCCAGTTTTTCGATCGAATCAAAAATGTAATTTCGGCAGGCTAAAAATCATCAAATCTTCGTGCAAAGTTTGAAATTAAAAAAAAAAACTCCGCTATTTTGATAGATTTCAATTTTTTTCTTAGCCCGAGAGTCATGATACGGAAAATACTTTCTAGTTTCATAAACTTTTTGGTTTTTTGATTTCATGGACTATGAAGGTCGCTATCACTGCAGCAGTGAGGGGACTTTTTTTTAAGCGTTAGGAGATTGTGATTAATTCGCTGAATTTTTATTTTTTTGGTCCAAAATTACTAACTTGAATTCATTATATATCCACAAATTTATTCTTAAAACATTAAAACATTCCATGCAGCAATTTTCTTGAAAAAAATTCCCAAAAATCATCGTTTTTTCAGGCGATCTCACTAGTGATCTCCCTTGATATCAATATTAAATATTTCCTGATTGCAATTTTCCATTTCCCATGCAAATAACTCATCAAAGAATTAGTATACCAAAAAGGTTCATATATATTTTTGTAGAGAACTGAATGCTCTACAAAAAAAGTCTCTTATCAATTTTTGATAGATTAAATATTTCAAAAGTTAATCGAGATCAAAGTTGAATTTATAGAATTATTCGACTTTTCTGGTGAAAATATCAGACTTATTACAAAATTTTATAGGTCCTTTTCTGTAGACCGCTTTATTTTCAACAAATTCTCCATCACAATCTTTTCGAAGTTTTTGAATATTCTTTAGTTATTCGTATTCAAAATCAATCAGTTTCGAAAGTGGTGTTATCGCTGATTTTAATTCCAATGCAAATAACTAAAGGGCATTCAAGAATTTTGAAAAATTCGCTGAAGATAGTTTGTTGGAAATAAAACGGTCTACAAAAAAAGTCGAAAAATTCAATAAATTCAACTTTGATCTCGAATAACTTTTGAAACATTTAATTTATCAAAAATTGATAAGAGACTTTTTTTGTAGAGCATTCAATTCTCTACAAAATTATATATGAAGCTGTTTAGTATACTAATTATTTGCATGGGAAATGGAAAATTGCAATCAGGAAGTATTTAATGTTGATATTAAGAGTTCTAATTTTAACAGGCTTTTTTACTCGATTGAAACTTTTAAAAGTGTTCTTGAAAAATAAAAAATAGTAAAATTTTTTGAATCAGTCTAATATTCATGTATATATTATTTAAAATATAATGATAAATTTGTATAAGAGAATATGTATGAGAGTTGTATTGGTAAATTGTAATAATGATTGACCCAATTATAAAATATAAATTGTAAATTTTCTATTAGTACAACACGTCAATCATCCAGACCAAGAGTTAAAGAAGAACCAGCTGAAGCAGCACCCGTTTCGTCAGCAAAACCATCTAGGTAATGAAAATTTATTTATATTTTTAATTCATATACTTAATAATAATAACAATTGATTGTAAATGTAAATGTAAATGCGTACAAAAGTAATAATTGATGTAAAGAGTTTTGTTAATTATCTTGTAAAAAAAAAGAAAGAAAATTGTTATTAGATTATAATTAATTTTAAGTTAATCATAATTGACTAATCTACATTGTCTAGGTATTACGACGATCGATACAGAGAACGTGATCGTGAGCGAGAACGTGAACGTGAGACAAGTCGTCGGCCAGCAGAACGTGAACGTGAACGTGAACCTGAACGAGAACGTGAACGTGAACGAGATCGTCGTGATGAACGTGCTGATTCTTCACATCGTTCCAGACATTAAAAATGAAATAATTCAAGATAATGACCTGATAACATTCTGCGACTATATCATATAATAGTACCGACAAAAAATAAAAAATAACAATATTACATTCTTTATTCCATATATTTTTTTTTTAAATAAACAGTAACACTTATTACACAAACACGTATGCATACACAGTTTAAATTTAGTGCTCGTTGTGTTTGATATTAAAATTAATGTGGCATTATAAAATTTATATTACTAAATAAATACTATATATATATACATATGAAATATATATGTAGACATTTTAATGCATCTTTTTGATATCAGATCTCTAAAAAAAATTATTCCATTACTAAAAAGGATTTTGTAAACAGCGGACAGTTTTGGACCTTTTTTTTTATTATTATTTTAACATATGCCACAATATGTATTAATATTATAAAACAAAAAATATATATATATTCTGAATGCATAGTATATGGAATAATTAATTAATTTAAAAAAAATAAATAAGTTAAAGTTATTTAAGTGAATGAATGTAGACAAAATAATTGAATTGATAATCACCAACAGTGAAAAAATAAGTCAGAATAAAAAGTGTGACAAGTGTTTTATTTAACGCGTTATATGAGGCAATTTTTGAATATAGAAGAAAAAAAACTAAATAAATAAATAATTTAAAATAAACGTCACTCAATAATAAATGTTGAAGATAATTAAATAAATTTATTCAAAGTGACGATTCAAGATTGTATGTTAATCTAATACAGAATTATTCGGATTTAAAATATATATTAATGAACATGTCTTTACTTTATTCATCTGTAACACTTAATCCTAGACAATTGTTAATTTATTATTTCTTTTTTTACCATTATTTTTACTATTATTCTTTTTATTATTATTCTTATTATTATTACTATTATATTTAAATGCTTAATTAGATATTGTGGTTTGTCTAAATAAAAAAAAAAATAATTGCTAAATTGTAGCATTTATTTTTTTTTATCTTGTCGACAATTCTATTTTAATAATTGAAGATTTTAAAAATGTGTAAAAGATTTTTGTAAGAAAAAAAAATATGTTTGTATTTTTTTTTTAATCAAAACTAAAAAGACAAACCAATTTTAATTAACAAAAGCTTTAAATACTATTTTATAAAATAGCAATTTTATAATTGCTTATTTATTAACTTGTCAATTATTTTACAAATGTGACAATTTGTAAAAAAAAAAAAACAAAAAAGAAACAAAGTCAACAAATACGTCTATCATTTTCAAATTATAGTTATATCTATATTTTAATTTAATATATTTTGTGAGAAATGTTTGTTATAATCAGAACTATTTGCCATAAATATTTATTTTATTATTTTTAACGCTAAGTCACTTATATTTATTTTATATTTTATACGCTAGATTAGATTAGTTTTATTTTTTTATGTTACAACTTACATTTCTCACAAAATAATTTAGTAAAATTTTTTATATAAATCGAAAAGATAAAAAAAAAAACCGTAGTTTCCCGTAGATAATTCCAACCGAAATATTCCTGTCTTTTTTATGTTATACATAAATTTATATTAATATTTATATAAATATTTAAATATTGTCGAGTTGTCAAATGCATGCTGCTTTTAAATTATCTATTACACAAATCGTTAATTTAAGAAAATTTATTTATATATCGCCTATGGTTTTATTATCAACAATTCGATATGATCAATAATTAAAAAATAATTGTTTTTAAATTAATTTTAATGTTTATAAATTGATAATTTAACTATAGGTAAACTGTAAAAAAAAATATAAATACAATGTAATTGTTTTTATATTTTATGAATGAAAAATTTAATTTTTAATAGATTTTTTAGTACCAACGTTTTATTATTTAAACGTTGATATTTTAATGTGATTTCATAGAAAAAATTCTCAACGATAATTAAAAAGTCCTATGGCTGTGATACAAATTTTATAAAAAATAAAATAAATATTCCAATTATTAATTTATTATAGAGGAGAATTTGATAAATTTTTAAAAAATATTTTTTTAAATTATAAATTACTTGTTAAGATTAAATGTAAAACTTAATAATGGGAATATTTTTTTTACCTTTAACGAAAAAAAAAATCTTTTTTTTTCTTTCATAACTGTCGATACTTAAAAAAAAATTATTGCAATAAGCAATATTTTACATTATAAAAATAATTTTTTTTCTTTCTCTCTGAAAATTATTATTTTTTTTTTAATTTAATTATTATGTATAATCAAATTTTTTTTTTTTATAATTTCATTTTTCTCCGTTTATTTCTTTTGTTAATTATTAATGTTAAAAAATTTATTAGTTTTATATTATTAACTTATTATTATTATTAATAATAAGCAATGAATTATTTGAAAACTGCGATAACATCAATCAGCAATACTTCAGAATAAAACAGAATACAGGCTTGCAGGGTAAGTTTGTCATGACGTTGAGAAATGCAAATTGTATTATAAATGTAAAAAAAAAAATTTACTCAATGCAAAAAAAAGAAACCTTTAGTTGATAAGACGCTGAAGAATATCGCATTTAAAAAAAATTTTTTAATTATCAATTATAAATTAAATTAAAAAAAAAAAAAGTTTTCATAAAAATTATTATTTTATAACAGCGACAAAAAATAATAAAAATATATGAGCGATATTTCTAATCTATTTTTATCAATTATAAAGCGTATGAAAAAAAGACTTGATAACTTATAGTTTTATTATTAATGATTGATTTTTTAAAATACAAAATTACCGTTAATTTTATTCCATTTAAAAGATAAAATTTTACTTTTTAATTTATATTTAAATTTTATTATTTTGATTTTTTTTTATTTATGAAAAAAAAAAAATATGAGAATATTATAAATGCGATAGAGTGATTGAAAAATGATAAAAAATTAAAATTGTTATCGTTCAATTTGCATTTGAAAAAAAAGTAAAAAAAAGTAGATGGATAAATTTTTGTTTTATAATTAATGATATAATTAAACAAAGAATTGTAATACAGATTGTATTTATTTAAAAGACGAGCATCCTGTTTCGGTAGGTATTTAAAAAAAGGAAACATGTCAGCATAGTCATTACTCTTGCGATAAATCCATTAAGACTGTGATAAAATGTAATTATAAAAAAAAATAATAGATGATTTAAGGTAAGTGTCATAATAAACGAGAGATTAAATATAAATTATTATTTATACGTATATGAATATTTTTAAAAAATTTATGTCTTGATGTTATAAATTTGTCTGATATTTTTTAAATTGTTATTTATTATTATGTAAACCGTATAGACATTTAAATAATTCATATTTGAATTTTCTGTCAATAATTTTTTATTTTTTTTATTATTCCTTGTATCAAGGCGACTGTTATATATTTAATATTTAAAATATTTTTATGTCAAAGAGAATAAAACTAAAAATCAATAGTCAAACTGTACATACTGTACTTTTTTTGTAATCAATAATTTAACAATCGAGTACTGGATAAAAAAAAATTCTCAATTATTAGGAATTTTAAAAATAAAACAAATTGTTTTATAAATATTTTTTGTTATATATATATTGCTATTAATAAAATTTAACAAATACATATTTTAATTTAATAAGTAGAGAGTATTTTATTTTATTATTTGGCACAAAAATTGTATCTAAAAATTTTAAATTATTAAATTTTAAAAATTTTATATTATATACATTAAAAAAATTTTTTTTTTACTTTTATTTTTTTATGGATGAAGGAAACATTTTGTTGATTTTTTTTGTATAAGACAATTGACGTGATAAGCATGACCACATGGAAATATTGATATCCCATTATTTCCTAATAAAACTGGAGTTTGTAATGAAAGAGTACAGGAAGAACATATTGCTAATTTTGTCTTGAATTTAATTCCCCAATGATGAACGCCACTTCCAAATAAATTTTTTTTAACAAATTCTTTTTCGATATCTTTTTCCAATGATTCTTTAAGCGTTTTCTGTACCTGAAAAGCAATACATTTTATTTATAATTGTTATAAAAATAATCATTAAAAAAAAAAAAAAACTTACTTCTGATGAACAAATCGAATTATAATCATTATTTAATTTATTCCCATCAAATTCAACTGTATGATCAAGTCCATGCTGTTCTAATAATTTTGTAAATATAAGTGACTGATAAATACTGAAAAATCAAAGCAAAAAATTTTTAAATGTAAGAAAAAAAAATTTAATAAATTGATCTATTGAATTTTTAAAAAATACAATAAACATTTAAATTAATTACAATAATAATTACTTTTCTTTTAATTTAACATGAGGTAATAATTTTTCCAAGTTTTTAATAAATTTAAATGCCGTGTCAATATTTTTTTTCTTTAAAATAAAACGAGCTATTTCACTCCAATCAAGAACATTAAATAGCTCATTATCGTTAGTAATTAAAACTTTATATTTTCGTTTGCACATCAAACAAATACCTTTCTCCATAGATTTATAACTTTCAGCGGCATAACTCCATAGCTCTCTGTTGTCATCAATAAGTATGAATAAATTGGCAATAATTTTATTGTCTCTAGTTTGAAGGCACAATGGAATAATATCACATTCAAATTTATTATCTATTTGAATTTGAAAATACTCGTGCCACATGTACGGTATTTTACAACATATATTTATTGCATTGCTTTTATTTACTTTAACTAATAATTTAAGTAAATTTATTCCTACTTCTATAAACTTTGGCTCCATATCGTGGTAATTATTTTTAAATAATTTTTTCTCACAAATACAATCAGCACTTGAATTTAAATCAATAAATGCCCGAGTAATTTCCTCAATCACTAAATTATTCTCAAAGTATAAATCAGTCATCACATTTTCCAATAACACATTAAAATAATAACGTTCAACAGATCGTATTATTTCATAAATAAATTGTTTTAATTCAATTTGTTTATATTTATTTTTAATATCCATAATATTTTTAATTATATCATTAATTATTTTATCAGTGTCTTTATTAAGACAATTTTTCAATGAATTTATCAACTCGTAAATCGGTTCTACATCACTTTGAATATTTTTAAATTCTGTTTTAAACTGAGATTCCAAATCACTATTACTTTCATTCGTTGAATCATTTACTTTAAAATAATTATTTTTAATATCACCATTGCTACCATTAATTGTCATGTGTTTAAATTCATTTGTTAAAATAATTTCGTCTGATTCATTATCAACCTTCTGTTTTATTTGACTGTTATTTTTATCATCAATGTCGAAAAAATAATTATTATACTCATCATTATTAAATAAACCATGGCCTGAATTAACAACAACAATTCCCGAATTTAATCTCTGTGGTGTAAAATTCGATTGTATTGATGTAATTATCGGAAGTAAAACATTATTTATATCTGTGTCATTTGTTAAATCATTGCGATACAATTTACATAATTGTAAACAATCGTCAAATAATTTATGATCATAAAATTTTAAAATTAAATAATCACTTGTCGACAATAGTAAATAATGAAAGGTACCTAGTGTTGTCATAATATAAATTTTATCATCAATCACATTAATCATAAATATATTATTAAATTCAGTCGATATAATTGTCGTATTTATTGGGTCTATTATAAATATATTATTAGTAGTATAAGAGAGCAAGTATTTATTATTTATAACTTGTAGACGTGAAAAATTAATTGTTTGAGTATTTTTTGAGCTGTCGTTATCACAATAACTTGATTTTATAGATGATGATTTGAATATTTTGACGGGAGGTTGTAGCGCTTCTTTAAACTGATGAGTCTTTACAACTGTACCAGTTACATTAACTTCCCAAAGACGGCAACCAGGTCTCGTACAGTAAATTATTAAATTATCATCAACTGGCTGATCATTCAAACCCATCATTGTCAGACCTACTGATTTTTGGATTTTTTCCGAGGCGTCGGCTGTCATTGAGCTTGATGACGATGATGATAATGATAATGATGATTTAACTTGCTCATGATTTTTAAAAAAACACCCACCGTACTCGCCGTCACGTGCTTTGTTACCGATTTGTTTGAATTGTTCATGAGATGTGTCACAAATGTAACACCGAGTGAGAGTTGATACCAATAAGTAGTGGGAGGAATAATCCATTTGTACAACTGATGAGTCCAAGTGCATTAGTGCACACGATGGTGCTTGAAACATTCCATTTACCTTAATGATTTACAAAAAAAGAATTTTAATTTTGATAAAGCCGTGTAAAAAAAATCCATTCCGAAAAGATTACTAAAACGTTCGACATGTGGAACTTTTAAACTTGATACAGATTAGAACTGCGAGTGAAACTTTTTTTATCGTTTGTAATTTTGATAGTAAAAATAGAAGTTTATCTAGGACTTTATAAGTGCAAATTTAGAGTAAAAAAATAAAGTTTATAAAACATTTTTCTCAAAACATAATTTTACTACATTTTACCCTTATTTCGATAAAGTTCTTATTAACAACCAATAGTCCCATAAAAATTAAAAAACGTTCATAAAAAGTTCCAAATTAGAGATTTTTTAAATTTTTTGGAACGAGGGTAAAATGTAATAAAAATATGTTTTTAAAAATTTTTTCTTTGACTCAGAATTCTCCAATATAAAATACTAGATAAATTTATTTTTTACTGCCAAAATTACAAACGATAAAAAAAGTTTCACTAGAAGTTCTAATCTGTCTCAAGTTTAGAATCTTCACATGTTAAACTTTTTTGGAAGGAAATTTTTTTACACGGAATCGCTTAAGTGGGGAAAGGAGTTGGTGAAAAAACAGAGGATATTTTTGTGATTTTTTTTTTCAGTGTACGTTTATTAAAATTCTTAATATTTGTGACATTATTAAGCATCATTCCAAAAATATTCTGCTAAATTTTCATAAAAAAAATCGCGTTACTAAAACCATAAGGGCGTATAAAAAAATTTTTCGCTCCAATCAATGTAAAAATGTTAAACACATTAAAGTCTATGGAAAAAACGAAAAAAAATTTTTTTTTCGTTATACGCCCTTTTGGTTTTAAGAAAAAAATTTTTTAAAGTCATAAGGGCGTATCCTGTTTTTTTGATTTATTATCAATTCTTAGTCAAAGTAAGAAAAAAAATTGCCAGGGTAATAAAAATTATCACTCCACAATTTAATTTATATGAACAAATATTTATTTAAATGAAAAAACGAATAAAAAACAGCGAAAAAATAAATTCATCAGGGTATTAGTCCTATACCATCTTCATCGTCAGGATCATCTGTACCTAAGATTATAAAAAAAAAATTTTTTTTTTTAGAACATAACTTGACAATAATAAAAAAATTTACGACCTATTACCATCGCTGAAAATTAAACTTTGATAATATTGATGATATTTTTGTGGGATGGTGCCTGATGCACAAAAATGATTTAGGTCATCAAACTTGCTTCGATATATTGGTATTCTAGAATCATAACAATTCTCAAGAACAACGGTAACTGATTTTTGAAAAAAAAAAAAAATAAATAGAAAAAACAGAAAACAGAAAATGAAACCTTAATTAAAAAATGAAAAAATGCACCTTTGAAAAAGTGAAAAATCTAAAAGTGAATTTTTTTAATTTGATTAAATTAAATTTCACAGCACTCATAGAATTTAGAATTTTTTAAATGAATTTTCTTGATTCTCGAATTATACATATTTTTAAATTAATTGTTGAATTAAAATAATTATAACAAACTTAAGATTCGATCAAAATTATATAAAGAAATTTGGTTTTTTATTTAAAAAAATGTTTGTTCAGATAAATTAAGTTGTGAAGTAATAATTTTTATTACCCTTGCAATTTTTTTTCTTACTCTGACCTATAATTGATAATAAACCGAAAAAATAGGATACGCCCTTATGACTTTAAAAAAATTTTTTCTTAAAACCAAAAGGGCGTATAACAAAAAAATTTTTTTTTTTCGTTTTTTCCATAGATTTTAATATTTTCAACATTTTTACATTGATTGGAGCAAAAAAAAATTTTTTTATACGCCCTTTTGGTTCTGCAGAACCAGAAGGGCGTATATTTTGAGATACGCCCTTATGGTTCTAGTAACGCGAAATATTAAAAAATAAGACAGTGGCAGTGGGAAGAACCGAGTCAACTCAAAAAAAAGTATCCATGCCGTAGGCAGGATAACTCATGACTGCCTCATCTGAAATCAAAAAACCAAAAAGATTTCTTCAGTACATAAGTTTATCTTAGATTTGAACGAAGGATTTTTTTATAACAACTACTTATTTTTTAATTAAACAAAAGGAGCAATTTTTGGTAAAAATCAATGTTTTTTGATTGCACCTTTACTAAAAATTCAAAAATGAATATTTTGTTTATTCCTTCGTTCAAATCCAAGATAAACTTGTGTTCTAAAGAAATCTTTTTGGTTTTTTGATTTCAGATCAGGCAGTCATGAGTTATTCTGCCTACGGCATGAAAATTTTGATTTTTGAGGTGATTTGGCTCTCCCCACTACCACTGGCTTGTTTTTAAATCTTTTTTTATGAAAAATTATCAGAATATTCTTGGAATGATGCTTAATAATGTCACAAATTTTAAGAATTTTAATAAAGAAGTTACTCTGAAAAAAAAATCACAAAAGTATTCTCTTTTAATTTGTATCTCAGACCCTTTTCCCCCTTAAGTAATTATTAAATTAGTATTTTTTCTTTATGTAGAAAATTATACATTGAAAATACATAAAGTGTATTTTAATTATTTAAATAAAATAAATAATAATAAAATAACTTACAGTAAAAATTGATAATACAACAGTAGATACTCTTCCATTATTATCACCGACATAAATTTCCGAACTTTTTTCATTCCAACATAAACAAGTTATTACTGTATCACGTCCATTTGATATTATTGATAATAATTTAACTGGTTTAATATTAATAATACAAATACTACCACGTTTTGTTGATAATGCTAGTGTTTTTTCATCAGGTGATATCAGGACATGAGTAACTGGCCCTTCCTTTTAGTGAAAAAAAATAATAAATAAATAAAAATCATTGAAATAATTATTATTTAAATGAATTAATTATCTATAGACATGTATTTACTTACTGATTGAGGTATTAATTGTTGGAAAGTACATGGCTCCCGTGTAAATAAATAAATACTACCACTAGTTGATCCAAGTGCTATATAATTTGTTGATACATGGATACAAGTATACTTTAAAATATAAAATTCATTTAATTTATCAAATATGATAATAAAAAGTATTATTATTATTATTAATTACAAGTATTTAATTACCTTTATTCTTTGTGTTGCTACAATAGGTTTTAATAATAATGAATTAATATCTTCATACTCAGATAAAATTAATTTATTCATTATTTAAATTAAAAATACAATAACAAATAATAAATATTGACTATTATTATTAAGTTAAATAGATTTAACTGAGTAAACAATAGTCATTTTATTAAACAGTAGTTTTTTGTTTAATTTATTTGTAAATAAAAAAATCAGCTGACATTTTGACATTTGATCCTCGGTAATGCAGAGTTTTTGTTATCTTGGTGTTATATATTAGCGCGTGCGCGGAGTTTTAAAAATTCGCGCCTTGGGAATAAAAAAAAATGATACTGAAGCTAGCCAGCGTCTAGTAATTTTTTATTTTTTATTTTTTAAGTAGTAAATTATAAAAAAAAATAATTGATAAAATTGCACCTACAGTTTTTTAAATTTTCTACATGTACATATTTTTAGTTTTATTTTTTTTTTGTTATTTATTTAGTGAAAAAAAACTGAAAATTTTCAGTTGTGTATTAACTATTCTGGATTGTAAAAAAAATGGTCAGAGGTTTCTTTTTGAAATATCCAAGGCAGATAAAATGCTGTTTTGTAAAGGTGATCACTGATCAATACATTTTCAAAAGTAAACACGTGACAAATAAAAATTTTAATGCATTTTTTGATGAACATATCCTAGATTTGTTTAATAAGTGTCAAACGTTAAGTCAATTGGAGATTTTTGTTGACATGTTGGTGTTTGAATAAGAATTTTATGGTATTCCTGTTTAAAAATATTGATTGAAAAGAATTGAAAAAGATGAAATTCAAATTCTTTTCAATAATTTCATTTCTTTTGTTTGTATCTATAGATATACAGTTTGCATGGAGTGACCGCTTCTCAATTCTTTTCAATCAGTATTTTTAACCAGAGATAACTTTTTTTTAAATAAATTTTTCGATACCTTACATAGTTTCCGAGATATTAAATTAATAAGATTGATATGTTGAATTAAAATTCAAATTTCTCGGGTTTTGAAGATTTTTTAATTCTTTAGTAAGAGATATTTAGACATAATAATTTATAAGTATAAAAATCAACTCTCTCTTTATATTTTTTTTTTTTTATAAAAAATGAGGTTTGAATTTAAAATCTTGAGGCGAAGCTCCCAATAAAAGAAAAACAATTAATTCATTTTGCCAAAAGATAATTTTGCCGACGGTGAATTAAAAATTAACTAATAAAAATAGTTTGAATTTTCAAGACAGTAAAGTTAGCGACAGCAGAAAAAAACTAAAAGAAACCTGCAAGGAAGAAAAGAGAAAATAGAGGGAGGCCCTATGGAAGGAACTCGATAAAACGCGAGACATGTCCCAGTGGTGGAAAAAAGTCAACTACTTCCGCGGAAACAAAAGAAGTACTCCTAGTGATAATATCAGCGCGAAGCAGTGGAAAGCACATTTTGAGAAGATACTAAACAGCAAAAACGCATCGTCAACCACGGATATACATAGAAGGAGCAATATAGAAGAAAGCGCTGAACCTACTGAGAAAATAAGTGATGAGGAACTTGACGCTGAGTTCACGAAGTCAGAGCTAGACGAAGCACTCAGCAATATGAAGAATGGAAAAGCAGCTGGCGAAAACGGAATATCAGTAGAGTTTATAAAAGCAATACCAGCAGAAAGACTGGATGAGCTACTAAACTTACTGAATATCATCTGGAAAAACTGTAAACTACCGGAAAAATGGGACACAGCAATAATAGTGCCGATATTCAAGGCTGGAGACCCTGACAATCCAAACAACTATCGTGGAATATCATTACTGACAGCAGGATATAAAATCCTGACCAACATGATGGCTAGGAGGATGAACAGATGGATAGAAAAGAACAAGATATTGAAAGAAAGTCAGGCTGAATACCGTAGCAAAAGAGGTACCAAAGATCACATCTTCGTGATTGATGCGCTTTCACAAAATAAGCTGAGACAGCCAGGGGGCAAACTCTTCTACTGCTTCGTGGACTACAAGTGCGCCTTCGATAGTGTAAGCAGAGAAAAACTCTTCAGCAAACTAAACAAAATTGGCATCAACGGAAGGATGTTCGAGATGATCAAGGCAATATATAGCAGAACTGTGAACCAAATAGACACTGAGATCTTTGAATCGTATGAAGGAGTGCGACAAGGCTGCGCACTAAGCGCAACTCTGTTTAATATATTTACAGATGACGTGGATGAAATCTGGAGTACGAAGGACATTGGTGGTGCGGTGATGGGTGGTAGGAAATATTACGTGATAAAGTATGCAGATGACATGTGCCTAGTTGCTGAAACTGCTAAAGGGTTGAAACAAATGTTAAAAGAGCTGGAAAAATACACTGATGGTAACGACCTGGTGGTAAATGCTTCAAAAACTAAGATCATGATAGTAAAAGCTGGCTGCAGAGAGGTTGAGGAACAAATATGGAGCTTCAAAGGAGAAAAACTGGAAGTGGTCTCAGAATTCAAATACCTAGGATACTGGTGTACAGCCTCAGGTTCTTTCAAGAAGCACACGAAATGGCTAGTAAGCAAGACCCAACAAGCAATAAACGCGACTTGGGGACTTATCAAAAGAGCGGGAAGAGCTACGCTAAGAGAGAGACTACACCTATACAGCACATTGGCAAATTCAGGGGCACTCTATGGAGTTGAAGTGTGGGGTTGGGCCTTCAATGAAGGCTACAATAGGTTGTATACAAGAGCACACAAAATGGCGCTTGGTGCGGCTAAAAATACACCAGAGTATATCTGGAGGTTGGAAGCGGGAGTAGAGAACAGCCTGTACATGACACGGAAGAGAGCCAGCAGATACTTGGTGGACATTCTAAGAATGGAGGATACCAGGTGGCCTAAATTATGTCTAAGGGAAGAGGTAAGAAATATATTGAGTAGTAAACCGTCCAAGTGGGGTAAAGGAATAACACAAACGCTGAATTCGATGAAATGCGAAGACATATTAGAGCTCATCTGGAGACGACACGATCCAGACGAAGTGCAGCAAAGGCTAGATGATGGTTTCGAAGTGCTACGAGTCCTAGAAGAGAAGAAGACTAGAGAAATGATGCAGAAATCAACTTACTGCCCACTCTACAAATTCACAAAGACCTCAGAAGGTTGCGAGGACTATTGGAAGGACGAATCTGGTGAAAGTTGGGTGAAAGAAACGTGGGCCAGACTAAGATGCGGCAATATTGACCGTTGTGGCAAAAAAGGATTTAAGGACTGGAGCTGTCGTATTTGCAACAGTCAGCAGGAAACACTTGCGCATCTTCTAACTTGTAGAGAAGCCAGAAACTTATGCAGTGAAAAAACAGCGCATACAATCCAGGCACTGACTGTGAATAAATAGGGGAGAGTGGGGTCAATTGAACCAAGGGGCAATTGAACCAGTAAGCTTAAAAAATCGAAAAAAATATAAAAATGAATCGCCCTCTTGGAATTATATTTTAATACACTAAACCTTAGTCTGATCAAAATTTCGAACCAATATGATGATGTAATTTTAAAAAATTCAAGTTTTTGTGTTTTTAGGTATCTAAACCTTGATTTCAGCTCTTGGTAAATTGTTTAATAATTTTTTAATTTTCAAATGAAATCTTAAAACTTTTTTTGTAATACCTTCTTACATATATTAGTCATAAATTTCTAGCTTTACTTCTAGTAAAATAGTTGTTGAATATTTTTTTTTAAACTAATTATTTAAATAAAATCATATGGGGTCAATTGAACCAGTACTCTCGGGGACGGTTGAACCACACGAATCACACTGTGAGCATCAGACATGCGCGCGCATCTTGACAGAATGTGAAAACAAGCTAAACTAACCAAGAAAAAAAATAATTATATTGACAGAAGTTTTAAAAGTGATTGTTATAATATATAATGTTATATAAAATAATAAATATTATTAGAAGTGTTGTAATTTTAGTTTCAAGCTGTAATGAATAGTAAAATATTCATTAAAGTCATTCATTTGTGGTTCTAATACTCATGGTTCAATTGTCCCCGACTAATGGTTCAATTGCCCCCGCAAAGGGGACGATTGAACCATTTGATGCAGTTGTACAATTTCGTATTTATTGAAAATTTTCATCATTCGTTAAGTTATGTGCTTGTGAGAAATAATAGTCTGTATAATAAGTTATAATTTTGTAAAAAAAAAAAGTTATCATTTTGCTTTTATTCATATAAAAAAAAAATGTCAAAGTATTTTTGGTTCAATTGACCCCACTCTCCCCTACGAGGCGGATCTAGACTTCTTGGTTAAAGAACTTTTAAAAGGTCCGCCAGTTCGAGAGGTGTGCAGCCTGATCGCAGCAATCGAGAGAGCCGGAAAAAGAGAAGAGTAAACAGACGCAGTGCAATAAACACTAAAATAGAATATATGTTTATATGAAGGTAGCTTCTGAAGTTACTTAAATTTTTTATTATGTTATTATGAATATAAAACCGTTCCCTAGTCATACATAGGTATTGGAGTATGGAAGTAAATAATTAAACTAAGTTATGTATAAAAAGTAAGATATAAAGGGCATTTTGGGATGGGAATGTAAAATAGTAATAAACTGTACAGCTTGAACTTATTAATAAATAATAAAATATAAGTTAGCGGACATCTGACACTTTTAGAAACTTTGAAATAATAAATTATAATGTTTATAAAATAAAAATAAAAAAATGCATGTTTAGAAAATTCAAAATTCACTACATGCATTTTTTCAAATTTTATCGTTTTAATTATTTAATTTAAAAATTTTCGTATGTCTGCTATATTTTCACTCATTGAATTTTCAACTCTCCAAGAAATTATTGATTAGTAATTGATTTCAGTACCATATTAATTACTTACAATTAGTTTAATTTTTATCTATTTTTTGAAACAATAAATTGAAGGGCTTATAATAATTAATGTAGTTCAAGTGCGCGGCAACCTAAGCGTTGTGTGTCACTTCCGAACAGTTTGCTCAGTGTTTTGTAGTAGCGAGAGCTGGAGACAAAGCAAAATATTACAGCCGGTAGACGTTAATTTATTCTTCTGTCTATTTTTCTAAAAGTGTTTAAATAAAAAAAATTAAATTAGTTTTGTTAGTAAATTACATTTTTTAATATTATCACGTAAATAATTAGTGTAAGTTATTAAACGTGATTAAATAGTGTTATTGAAGATGTCAGTGATGAGTGTAAATAAATAGTGTAATTAAAAATGAGTGTGAAGTAGCAAATATGAAACAGTTTAAAAATTTTAAATAAATAAATAAATTAATAAAAATAATGAAATTTAAAAAAATGTACGTACTAATTTTTCAATTATCTTAATACGTATTTTTTAATTTTTATTCTATTTACATTTTATTTATTTATTTCAAAATTAAAAAATTGACAATTATTAGCTACATTCACACTTATAATTCAAAAATGAAATTCAATCAATTAAAAGTAATTATATAGTGTAGTTAAATTATGTGATTCAAAGTGTCAGTGATTAAGTGTAAATAAATAGTTTAATTCAAACAAAATGAGTGTGAGTGTAGCTGACAATGGGCAATTTTAAAAATTTTCGAATAAATAACTAAAATGTTAGTATATATAAAAATTTAAATATTTCAAAAATTAGTACGCGCGTTTTTTTCAATTTCATTGTTGTAATTAATTTATTGATTTATTTAAAATTTATAATTTATCTCATGTCTGCTACATTCACCTCATAGATAACTTATAAATTTTAAATAAATAAATAAATTTATTCAAATAATGAAATTTTTAAAAAATGCGCTTACTGGTTCGTCAATTATCTAAATACGTGTTTTAAAATTTTTTGTACTTATATATTATTTATTTATTACAAACTTTAAAAAATTACCAATTGTCGGGGCTACATTCACACTTACAATTTAAAAAAATGTACTTCAAAGTGACAGGGAGTGAGTGTAAATAAATAGTGTAATTTAATAGTGACATTAAATAATGTAATGAAAGGTGTCAGTAATTGAGTGTAATTAAATAGTAAAACTAAAAGTGTCAGTGATCAAGTGTAATTAAATAATAAATTATGTGTGCTGTCGTCAGCAATGGATCCAATCTGTATACTGAAGTCATCACTTCTTCGAATTTCATCTAATCATTCGTTAAAGTATATATCACTTAATATTTAACTTTCAATAAACTTTTAAATATTTTATATTTTAATAGATTTTTTTTTTCAGCTCAGATTCCAGCCTAGACATATAACTTGCCGCTTGGTAAGTCATTTTTTATAATTTTTCATTTAAAAATAATTTTTACAAGTATAAAATTGTGCAAATTAATTTTTTATCCCATTGATGATTATTAAATATCAAATACATTTTTTTAAATTAATTTATTCATTGAACTTTGGATAAAACTGGCGCCAAGATTGGCAGCCATTTTGTTGTTCGCTGCCGGTTATTTCTAAATGCGTAGTAGAAAAACAAATGCGTTGTATGATAACAGATACGACGTACAACAGCTCTATCTACTCATTTCATGATCCCAAATCTCAAGTAATCAGTGAGTGAATTGTAACCCTAACAAGTGACAAATATTTTTATTTCGACAAGTTTTAATATCTAAATAAATAAATAATGGCTTTGTGGCGAGTATTGCCACCAAAGCTGATTGAATCATCAAAATTATTATCTCATAGTGTTCCTTGCGTTTTTTATCATCCAAATGTAAGTACATAAATAAATAGTTAACTAAACCTATCAATAAAATTGACGTTTCTCAATCTAATGCAATATCTTGTCATTATATATATAGCAGTAATTAAAAAAAAAATAACATAATTAAATAAATTACACAATTTATTTTAATAACAGGTAATTGATCACTATGAGAATCCAAGAAATGTTGGATCTTTGGACAAAAATGACCAGCATGTCGGTACTGGTCTTGTTGGTGCACCAGCATGTGGAGATGTTATGAAATTACAAATAAAAGTTGATGCCAATGGTAAAATAATTGATGCTAAATTTAAAACATTTGGCTGCGGATCTGCTATTGCATCAAGTTCACTTGCTACTGAATGGGTTAAAGGAAAAACTGTAAATAATAATAATTACTATTGTAGGCTACTTCTATGAGTGTGAATGTAGCAGACATCAGGCAAATCTAAAATTATTAATAAATACAGTAAATAATTAATGAAATAAAATTTAAAAAAATGCACATTGTTTACTTTATTTATTTATAATTTTGAATTTGTCTGATGTCTGTTACATTCACACTCGTGCTACTTCTTTCATTATTTATCTGTTAAAAAAAATTTTTTTAACTTCGAATGTCTGCTCACTTTACTATCATACTTCTATAACATTAAAGTTAACAGAAATTAAAAAATTTTCGAATTTTTTTTGACAAAGAAATAAATATTTTAAAAATATTTTGAAAAATTGCACGTGTAGTTTATGACATTTCTGACATGTGCATTTTTTTAGAAATATTTTTTTTTCATTATTTATCTGTTAAAAAAATTTTTTTAACTTCAAATGTCTGCTAACTTTACTATCATGCTACTTCTATAATAATTTTAAAAATTATCTTGATGATCTTTAGGTTGATCAAGCTTTGGAGTTGAAAAATACAGATATTGCTAAGGAACTTTGTCTTCCGCCAGTCAAGCTACACTGTTCGAGTAAGTTAATTTATTTAATTACGTTAATTATCAAGTAACTACAGACACTAATAAATCAGTGTGAATGTATCAGACATCAGACTGAGTTAAAATTATTAATAAATAGAGTAAATAATTGATAAAATAAAATTTAAAAAAAATGTGCATTTTTTATAAATATTATTTTTTTGATTATTTACTCTATTTATTTATAACTTTAAGTTTATCTGATGTCTGCTACATTCACACTCATCACTAATAAATATATTAATGTTGATATTTTAATTATCGATTATGACAACAATTTATTTATTCAAGTGCTTGCTGAAGACGCAATAAAAGCAGCGTTATCTGACTACAGAATTAAACAACAAGATAAAGCAAAGAACAACACTGAAGCTAAGTCACAAACTGTTTGAGTAATAGTTATTTCATAATGTATCGAAATAATGAATGAGTAATTGTATTAATAAATATAATTTAGCTACTCTTTTCTGACTTTATTTTTAGTTAAGAGACAATTATCAAAATAATTATTATGTCAGAATATTTAAGTATGTTGGAGTTTTTTTTTATGTCAATAAATATGTTTGTAGATATTCATGTCTGGTTATTTTGTTTTATTAATCTTTGTTAGTTTTATTGGCATTATGACAAATCGCTCCAAAAACCTCAAACCAAAACCTCTATGCTTCGTCAACTCTATAGAATTTCTCTACCTAAAACATGTCTATCGTAAAATAAAACTATCTTTGAACTGACTACTCCAAAACATCTCTATCCAGAACAACTTTCCTCAAGCGTGAACTTAACTTTGAAACTTTTCTATACAATGCCAATACTATTCGAAATAACACTATTCATTATCTATTTAATTAGAAAATCATCAGTAACTGAGGAAACATGATAGTTAATATGGAAATTCACGTGTTTTCTCAATCACCGATTATTTCCTAGTTAAATCGATAATGAATAGCATTGGCATTGAATAGCAAAGTTTCAAAGTTCAGTTTGCCCTTAAGGAGAGTTCGATTGCCTACTTTGGTACTGTCACTTTTTATCCGAGGACAAAACATCCGCGATAAAATATCCGAATACAATTTATCCAATAGATAAAATGTCCTCGACTAAATAATATATATATACTACTGTACTCAGATAGCAAAATGACGTTTTCATGAGTTCTGAATGAGTTCCTATTTATGATTTGGACGTCTCATCTACATCTTAAAGAAGTCTTTAAGAAGTTCTCGAGATATCGAATGAGCCACCTAGTAAACTCAGTAAGACGTCTTTAAAAAGAGTTCCTAAAGAGTTCGTTTTTCTGACTTCGCAAATAAGATTTCAGTATGAATTTACTATGACGTTTTAAAGAGCTCATAATTTTGACTTCATAAAGAAGTTGAAAAAAAGAAGACATTTAGACGTCACTAAACTGACGTCTTATTTATGGAGTCTTCAAGAAATCTTAATTAAGAGTTCTTAAAAATGACACCTTTAAGAAGTCATGATAAGACTTCTTGAGGACGCCTTCAAAAAGACGTAAAGCAGTCTTTTCTACTTGAATGCTGTCTGCATAACCTTTTATTAGGAATGTTTAATATATTTTTCACATAAAATTCGAGTGTGTGATATTAAAAGTAGATCAATGCATATGCTTGAAATCGTACTGTGCCCTTTTTTCACAGATTTTGGGTGGGTATTATTTTGGCTATAGGTCAACACATATGCTTGGAATGGTACGGTACCTGTTTATCGAAAACCATTAATTATTTTTTCACTCAAAATATATTTTTCTGAATAAGATTTATCGAGTTTCTCATCACCTTACTCAGTTATCCTCTTGTTATACGAGTATGTGAAGGTGCAATTTCTTTAGGCAGATGTGATTAGGGCTAAAAAAAAAATAAGATTATCTGATAGTTATGGGGAGCTCTCGTGTAGTTGGAACAAATTTATGGTGTAGGTAAAATAGGGTATGCCGTCAACTGATCCCAACAATTTTATATCACGACAAGGGATCCCTACAAATTGATTCCATCGACAATTAAATTTTATCAACAACTAATTTACATAATTTAACTTATTATATTTATAACAGCGAATTTTAATTACTAATAACATAGTAATTAACTAATAATTAATTATTTTATGAAATTGTCTGTGGGATCACTTGTCAGGGATCAATTGTCATGGAACCGTAAAATAGTAAGGGGCTTATAGACACCCTAGAAAGGTTCAGTTAATTTTTGTTTTATTAATTAATTAGTGGAGTGTAAAGAGCAGACTGATTAATTTGGATTTATCAGAGTACTAGAGGAGTTGCCTCCGCTGAATCCTTCAACTAATTGCTTTTTTTTTGCACTCCTTCAATCACCCAGATAGTCAGGGTTACTTAGTAAAAGTTTCTTTCCAATTTTTCTGTCCAATACTGAAGGTAGATTTCGTACAATCAGATTTCCCAGTTTGATGAGAAAATTTCCCTTCAATTTGACGGCAAATATACATCAGCTTCTGTCATTCAATTTTCTAACTACAATAGGATTGAAATATATAGTGCAAATTGACCGAAAGTTGGCTGAAAAATTGGTTTTTACTTCAAGTTTTGCTGGTATTTTGTCGTCTGATATCGACCGTAGATTTCGGGCAAGTTGAGGACAAATTGCGGGCCAAGTGGCTATCAGGGTATATATTAAAAAACTCAATACAGTGATGCATCTCAGGTTCCTTATGCTGTGTCAATGTTCTTGAAATGCTTATCAGAGATATTTCCATTCCAACGCATTCGAATTAATTTATAAAAAAAATAAATAAATAAATTTTATTTGATTAAAGATAAAAGTACAAAAATTAATTCTTAAAAAATTTATTTTAAATTAAAAAAAACTTTTAACGCAAGCAACATTATCAATATTTATTTATGATATATTTATTTTATATTATATGGGTTACATGTACCGTAAGTACGCGTCATTTATATTAAAAATTAAAAATTTTTCATAAATTTAAACTTCAAACAAATTTATCCTCTAGTTATTCATTAGCTGTAGATTTAAATAAAATTTAAACTTTATTTTTCATAATTTAAAATGAAAAAAAAAAAAAAAAAAAATAGTCTTAACTCAATAATACACTTATTATTATTACTAATTTATTATTAATTATTATTATAATTTATTAAATGCATAAACAAAAGTAAGTTTATTTTCAAAAGTAATAATTAATTTATCACTTACCTAAAAATTTTAATTTTTTTCACTTTACTATCAAAGCCATTTCGCGTTACTAAAACCAAAAGGGCGTATAAAAAATTTTTTTTTGCTCCAATCAATGTAGAAATGTTGAAAACATTAAAATCTATGGAGAAAACAAAAAAAAAATTTTTTTGTTATACGACCTTTTGGTTTTGAGAAAAAAAATTTTTAAAGTCATAAAGGCGTATCCTGTTTTTTCGATTTATTATCAATTATAGATCAGAGCAAAAAAAAAAATTGCCAGAGTAATAAAAATTATCACTTCACAATTTAATTTATTGAAACAGATATTTATTCAAGTAAAAAACCAAATTTCTTTATTTAATCTGATCGAATCTTAAGTTTATGATAATTTTTTTAATTCTACAATTAATGTAATCAATATATATTTATAATTCGAGAATGAATGAAATGCATTTAAAAAATTCTAAATTCTATGAGTGCTGTGAAATTTAATTTAATCCATTAAAAAAAATGCACTTTCAGATTTTTCAATTTTTCATAGGTGCATTTTTTCATTTTTCAATCAAGGTTTCATTTTCTGTCCTAAATCATTTTTATGCATCAGGCACTGTCCCACAAAAATATCATCAATATTATCAAAGTTTAATTTTCAGCGATGGTAATAGTTTATAAATTTTTTTGTTATCAAATTATGCTCTAAAAAAAATCAAAAAATCTTTTTCTTTATAATCGTAGGTACAGATGATCCTGACGATGGAGATGGCATAGGACTAATATCCTGATTAATTTATTTTTTATTCGTTTTTTCACTTAAATAAATATTTGTTCGTATTAATTAAATTGTAGTATGAATTTTTAGTACCCTGAAAATTTTTTTTCTTACTCTGACCTATAATTGATAATAAATCGAAAAAACAGGATACGCCCGTATGACTTTAAAAAAATTTTTTCTCAAAACTAAAAGGGTGTATAACAAAAAAAATTTTTTTTTTCGTTTTTTGCATAGATTTTAATGTTTTCAACATTTTTACATTGATTGGAACAAAAAGATTTTTTTATACGCCCTTTTCGTTTTAGTAACGCGATTTTCAGGCAGAGCCCCCCCCCCTCCTACCTCCACACTTTTTTAAAATAATCAATGACTTTTTATTGTAATGGCCTTATTAAAATTTTGATAATTAATTAAAAAAAAAGTCAAAGCATTAATTGAAAAAAAGACAAAGCGGTTATAATTTCGCCGAGGCCTCGATCTAAAAAAAATTATTTATAGTTGATATCAACTAGGAGTTATACAAAATTCGTTAAATAAATTTCAGTAAAATCTTGATGTGAAATTTTTTAAGCTAAAATTTATTTACAAAATTACGTTTAACTCCTAATTGATAACAACTGAGTAATTTTTTACAAATCAATATCTCAGCGAAATTGTAACTGCGTTTTCCTCTTTTCAATTAATGCTTTAATTTTTTTTTAAATTAATCACTAAACTTTTGATACTGTTATGACAGTTCAAAAACATTGAATATTTTTAAAAAGTAGGGGGTTGTCTAAGAATGCCCTTAAAAAAAAAAAAAAAAAAAAAAAACCATTTATTAAAAATATTTCGGATAAAAGGAAAAATAAAAGGATAAAAAATGAAATATTACATTTTCTATAATATATTTTACATTATAAATCAACCATACATTAATATTATCTTATCGTAAATGTGTTATCCGTTATATTTTTTTTAGCTTAATTAATATTTATATATATATTATTTTTTATTCATATTTTTATTTTATTTCATACATATATGTATTATTTTGTATTCACTTTTATTTATATCGCATATTTTTTAAATAATGCTATGTTATACATATATGTCTTTATATAGATTTACATACTTAATATCATACATGAATTGTTTTTTTTTTAATTTTTTTAATTTTTTTTTTTTTTATATTTAATCACACACCACCTTCTTGGCATTAATCTGCCTATTGCATGTCGGTGTATACAAGTATGTCATACTTTTCTATACATCTCCTATTATGTATATATAATATATATAATATATATATACTTTATAATATATATATATATGAGCATATACATATAGGTACGTTGTGTGGCTAGGTATGGTTATTTTAAATATACTTAATAGGGTGATTATGTATCAAATTAGATTGTGATTATTTTGATTTTTCGAGCATTTCATTTATTTATTATTAATATTCTTTTTTCCATTTATTTCAATTCAATTCTTGTACGCAATATCTCGCATTAATTCATTTAATTTATTTTAAAATCATACCGATCGTTAACATTTTTTTTTTTTTATTTTTATTATCTATTCCGTTCATAATATTGTTTATTTATTTATTCATTTATTTAAATCTTCGGTATTAGCCTCGAGTGCATAAAAAAAAAATGATTTTTTTTTATTTGGCAGACCGGAAGAATATTTTATCTCACTGATAAGTGCACTCAACTCTATTATTTTTTTCCTTTCCGTTTATTTTTTTATTTATTTGATTTTAGTTAGTTAATTTTTTTGTTCTTTTCTTCTTTCCTTTAATTTTATCTAGTGTCAATATCATCAGTATGCCACAATAAATTGGGACTCGTAAATTATCAACGTGGTTACGTAAAAAAAAAAAAAAAATTAAACGGGGACTGAAAATTAATTTAATTAATGAATTAATTATTTAATCATATGTACGGTCTTGTCAATATACAAAAATCTAATACATATATTAATTATTAATGATACTTAAAAACATTTTTTTTTTTTTTTACATGATTGCTTTCAATTGTTCTCACATTTTGATAAAATTTTATTTTTTAAATTAATTATACATATTTACCAGTAACTAATTATTTATATATATATATTTATATTTTAATTATAATTATAATTTATAATAAAATCCTTATAAATATTTGCAATACTTTTTTTTTTACACTCAAATTGTCAATTTAATTTTCGTATTTAAAACAAAAAACTTTAATTTATACAGACTAAAAAATACTTTATACATATTAATTAAAAAAAAAAAAATTCAATCATCAATTAATTAATTTATTATTACACAATTATTTTTATTATTATTATTTAAATATAAAAATCTAAATAATTTTGATATTTAAAAAATAAAACCATAAAAATTAAATAAATAAATAATCTGGTGTTTAATTATTACTTATTACACCGTACGATTTCCACGATTTTATTTATAATTAACTACATATTCACATATAATTAATCATAATTACCCATATTTATTTTATTTTATTTTTTTTTTTTTTACTAATTTTTAGTTTCTTTCACTAGTTTTCATTACACTGATGTTATTATTATGATTTATATTAAAAAAATCATTTTATTTATTACTTTTTTTTATTTATAGAGAAGAGTCCGCGCACTGAGACAATTCAAGTATTTAAATTTAAATTTATATTCCCATGAAATATTTTTTTTTAACGAGCAATTTATTTGATATAGCAAAAAAAAAAAAAAAGTACGAGATTTCGACTTTTTTAATTGCTGTTTAATATACGTACGGTAATTAATGTATGCCATTAATCATTCATTTTTTTTTTCTTTAATTATTTATTTATGCATAAGATATATACATATATAATCTTACCCGTAATATGCATATTTATGCAACAATATAATTACATAAATATTATTTATTAGCTAGTCATTCATCATTTATAAATAATAATAATAATTATAATTATTATTATTAATGTATATTGATTTAATTATTTATATTATTTATATTTATATATATTTATATATTTATATCATTTCTGTGGGTTGAAGTTATGAAATTTATATTTTTTTTTATTTCTCTGTTTATTTTTTTTATTTTTTTTTATCGTCTTATTTTTTTTCAATTTTTTTTTTACACATACTAACGCTAATTTAATGCAGTGCTCTGTTATCTATATATTTATGTATGTATATAATAGTCGGCTTTACACAGATGTGCATGCGTTATTTTGATTATTAGCTCCATTTAATGTACTTCTGTTAAATTCTCAGGATAATTTAATTATCGAAATTAATTTATTAATAAACAATAATTAAATTAATATTAACATTATTACAAGTCATTGCTATATCACATCCTTATTTGGTCAATCAATAGTCTTAACTTAAATAAATACTCTTTTTTTTAGTAACTAATAATTATTTATTATTTTTTAATGGACAAAATAAAAAAACAGTTTAATTAAATTAAATAAATAAATTGCCGAGATCAAAAGTTTTTAAAATTTTTAAGTAACTAAAAATATCGACTAGATTATTTAAGTAAATATAATAAAAAAAAAAAAAAAGAACAATGTATAAATACATTTTAATTAATGTAATGAGAGGCAGTAGTACATTTATGGAATTTTATTTAAGTGTGCGCGTATGAGTATATAATAATTATTACTCAGTCAGTTTATTAAATGCGCGGCAATGTTTGTCTTAGGTGACTATTAATAAGATTAGGTGCCATTTACCAACATTATTGTTATGTTATGTTATTTTTTTTTTTTAAATTTAATATTATTTATTTTATCTTATATATGCTGGGCTAAGTCCTAGGGTAATTATTTAAATTTCTATTGCTGTATTTCCACAATTATTCTAGAGGTGCATAGTGTGGATACTGTGTATGTTTACTCAGAGTTATTATTATTATTATTATTATTATTATTATTATTATTATTATTATTATCATTATTATTATAATTATTATTATATGGGCCCCACAAGTGGGTTGATGTATCATTATTATCACCAGTTAATAAGATATAATTGAATTTTACTTAAAATTTATTATTTTCCTAGTGTATAATATTTTTTTTTTTATTTTTCAACTTTTTTTACACAAAGACTATCCTTTATGACTTTTATAGTGTATATTTTGATCGTTTCTCATTGTTTTTTTTTTTTTTGTTTAAATTTAAAAATTTTTTTTCCTTTAATCATTATTATTATAATAATAATCATTATTTATTTTTATTATCATAGCTATTATTTTTTTTGCATATATGGTAATTAAATAATGTACTTACAGATAAACTATCTAGCATTCCGATTAAAACAGCATTAATTTGTTTCTTATCATCGTCTTCACATTCTAATCGCGTTTTATTCGTTATCTACTTAAGTATTAGTCTAAAATCAAATTTTGTATACTCCTTCCTCCACTGCACTTGTGTCACTAATGTATTAAGAGTTTCAATGCTAACTACATTTTATGTATGTATACATATACATATACATATATATATGTATGTATATTATACTTGCTAACTAAGAAAATTGATGCAATTCCGGAATTTAGTTAAGATATTATTTGATGGAGAAGAAAAAATTATTTTTTTATATAATCATAATTTTATTATTTAAAATTTTTGTAATTATTGTTAATATTTAAATTTTAGTATTGAATATATCGGTCGAGTTTTAAGTTCATTAACTCATTTCTAGATAGAAAATTATAAAAAAAAATATTTTACAGATAAAAGATTGTAAAATTCGATAGTAATCTTAATGATCACATGGGATCCACTAGCCGACCCCAGATAATTTTCAATTCAAAATTTCTACCTAATTTTTCGAACGTTTGATTCCAAATATCGCAATAGCTATTAAATTACAAAACAAGCACAATATGCCTTTCTTTGTGGAGAATTAAAAATTCTAAATAAAATAATTTTCAAAAAACCAATCCCACTTTTTCTTCTTGGTAGCTTTGAAATTTTCGATGTCAAATTTTGCACTTAATTTATTAAAGTAAGTATAATTTTTCAAAGGTTAAACAAAATTCACAAATTTCATCGATTTAAAATCAAAGTCTATTTATTCCCCAATAATTTTCCACAAGATTTAGTTTAAAATACTTAAAATTATGAAAGTTACGCGTATTTTTATGCAAAAAGTTGCATAGTTTGTTTTTTTTTTGTCATCGATTATTTTTTATAATTCAAAACTAAGATTACAAATAAAAATTTATTCTCGCTTTTATAAAAACGTCCAAGTTTCATTTCTACAATTGATCAAAGACGCTCAGGCCTTATAGACCCTTTGCGATCCTTATGATTTTTGTCAGAAATGAAACCGTTGAGGGTTAATTGATAATTTTTTTAAAATTACGAGCGTATTTATTCTGCGAATAATTAAAAGAGTTCAAACAATCAATTATGTGATCATATACTTAACAATTTTTTCCTAAGCACCATATATTCTATAAATAATATCGAATTATTGCGCAAAATATCTCAACTTTATTCCTAAATTGTAACAATTTAATATTTCTTAAATATATATATTTTTTTTTCTCATCATTCATTTATTTATTTATTTTTGTATTATATTATTTTGCTTATTCTGAGTCTCCATCACAATGATACGACAATACCTATGTTTCTTTATATATTTGGTAAAAATGGGAGACGGGAAACGAGGTTATAGCCGAGGAAGCTGATCGAAAAAACATAATTTAAATTTAAAAATGTTATTTTAAAAAAATAAATAAATGTATAGTTATAATATCAAGTATAGATAAACAAAGTAAATTTTAGCATTTTAATCCAAAGCACATTGGAGATGGGAAATTGATGTAAGCATTTCAAAAAATTCATTTTACTAATTAATAATAATAATAATAATAATAATAATAATAATAATAATAATAATAATAATAATAATAATAATAATAATAATAATAATAATAATAATAATAATAATAATAATAATAATAATAATAATAATAATAATAATAATAATAATAATAATAATAATAATAATAATAATAATAATAATAATAATAATAATAATAATAATAATAATAATAATAATAATGACAAAAGAAAATTATAATAATAATAAATAAAAATTTATATGAATAAAGTAATAAAGGGTAATATGTTAGTAATAATAATGCGATTATATAATTAACTATTGGACTGTTGAAATTTATACAATTTTGGGATTGCTCATTATATAAGCTTATTACTTATTATTATAATTATAATAATAATAATAATAATTATCATCATCATCATCATCATCCATTATCTAGGCGTGTGCGCACAATAATAACGCACACGTCATTTCATTTGTCATTTTACCAATCTACTAATTTGATATATGTATACAATGAAATCTCCCGTATCTCTCGACTTTGTTCCCATCTCACCGCATTTTTATAAAATTTTTTTTATTATTATTTGTTTTTTCTATTTATTTTTTTTCGACCTAACTAATAATTTACATCATTTCATTCATTTAATTAATTAGTTAATTAATTACTTTTTTAATTCATTTTTAAAATTTATTTCACGTCATAATTTTTTTAAATATTTTCGGACGCAGTTTCGCGGTATACAACTCGGTTAATTAAGTCCCCCCATTTTGAATGCGAGAACGCCGAGAAGCACCGTATTCACTAAACTATTTAACTACATTTACACTTAAAATTTAATTTTATGTTAATAATATTTATTATATGTTTGTATTAGTTTTTAGTTTATTATTTTTTTTTTTATAATAATAATAATGCACCCGTATATGCATGCACTTTGCTAATCAATCACTGATTCATTTCATTTCCTTTATCCTCTTAGTTATTTTATTTATTTTATCTACTGATAAATTGGATATTAGATGTTTTTCATTAACTTTTTTTTTAATATCATTATTTTTACTTTTTAACGATTCATGTTCCACGTTTGCCATGACCTTTTTAAGGCTTCTCGGTTTAGTTATGTACGTTTAAGATAGAGAGACATCTAAATTTAATATTAATATTCGTTGATTCGTGTTTTGTTATTTATTTTTCAATAAAAATTTTTTTTTAATTAAAAAAAAATAAGTTAATTAAACACTTGTACAATTAAAATTGACTAAAAAAAAAAAACAATATTTTTAAATAATTTATGTACATCTACGTTTAATTATCCTTATCAAGTTTCATATCACATTCATTCGTAAATTATTTGAAAATATAAAATGTCAAAATAAAATGATAAATTAGTTTTAAATAAATAATAATTAATTAAATTTTTCAATTTATCCATCACAATTTAAACAAAGCGTAATTATTATAATTTTTATTAATATTATTTCAAAAGAAATTGCTTAAAATATTTTAAATTGATACTATTACAATTGTACGTTTATATTCGATGTACATTGTCAACGTTTATATTTATTTATTTTATTTATTATTATTATTATTATTATTATTATTATTATTATTATTATTATTATTATTATTATTATTATTAATATTATTATTATTATTAAAATCTCCGATTGTTTAATGAGTGTTAATTATTACTGTTCCACAAAAAAATGGCAATAAAAAAAAATTCCTTGTATATGAAATAAAAATTTTTCGTACAACGGGAAGTAATAATCCGTGTATACAAAAATGACGTCACTACAGGCAATTTATTAACATGCGTACATATACTGGGATGATAAAACGTCATTTGTGATATTAAGATAAATGTTTGTTTAACAATGTTATATACTGTCAATACTTTTTTTTTATTTTGACAATATTTATTTTGACGTGTCGATGTATTTATATTATCCATCGGTATTGGACTTTTATTATTATTATTATTATTACTATTATTATTATTATTATTATTATTATTATTATTATTATTATTATTATTATTAATTTTTTTTCTAGTGCGCATTTTACACACAAAAATCTCCAATGATGACTTGTGCGCTATAATAATTGTTGGAATAAAAAAAAAAAAACAAAAAAAAAACTGTTACCACAAAACAGATTATTGGGATCATATATCACCAAATGACAAATTTATTATTTTTTTATTTCAAAATTCATTTTGGGAATAAGTTAATGGCTAATACACTAGATTCTCCACTGCCCAAATCATTTTTTTTTAATTATTATAATTAGTATTAATATTATTATATTTTTTAAAATTGTATTAGGATTCTGTAATCGGGTTTTTTTTTGTCGACGTACAAACTACCGATACAAAAATAATGATAATATTTGACGTGAATTCTCACCGCAAATATTAAATCCACATTCACTAGTAATCATGATCAAATAATTTACACACAGCTTCGTCGATTATTTTATTAAGTACAACATACATCCTTGGTGTATTTTGGATTATTCAATATATATATATATATTGAATTTCATTAGGTATTGAAGGATTACCCGTACACGACTGATTGCTAAACTCATGCTCGGTTAATACACATTTAAATACATTTACATGTATATAAACATATACGGATAAATAATAATGTTCTAAATTTGTATCACTTACAAGACGATACGCAATATACGGTGGGAAATTTATAATTTTGATTACGACACAGAAGTAATTGAAAACAATTGGTCAGTGTTGTTCCCTTATGTCCTTTTTTTAAAATATTTTTTTTCTTTGAAGACAATGCACAGCAATTTAAAACAAATAATAATTAACTGTAATATAATTTTTATCTAATAATCATAAACCGATATTCACATACATATTATCAAGTTACATCCCATAAATTTTAGTTGATCGTGGTGTTCTTATTGTTGTGCCTTTGATGCAGACGATGCTAGTGGTAAGAGGATAGTTGTTGCTATAGCTGATAGTTGTTGTTCCTATTGGTGAATTGCTTGGATGCTTCTTTACCATCACACTAGAAGACTAGGTGTCAGCCAATCCTCATCCGCTAGCTGAACCGCAACCAAGAACACACTTTACCATTTGAACATACAAACGATAATTCAGATGTTTTAATTTTTTTTCGTGATCGTACTAATTACAAGTGATTATTTTATTATTGTTTTTGAACTGTAAAAAAAAACCGGGGTAAATACAGGCGGTGTAGGTGTTTAAATTTTCGGTGTCAAATTAACACCACCACCGGTGTAAATATTCTTTACCGATATTAAAATATTTTTCGGTGTTGAAAATATTTAACTTTGTGAATATTTTTATTTATACGATTACTATAGTTAAACAGTGTTTTTATTAATTAATGCAATTATTGGTGATTAAAGTAGTAGACGTAAAGTTGTGTAATTTTGAAATAAAATACGTATAACATAAATAATTATTTGAATAAGTACATAGCAAAATTAAAATTTCCTCCTGATAATATTCATTCAATTTTGATATTTTTTTATATGTAATATCTTTATATTCTAATTTATTTTTTTTTACACCGATTTAACACCGCCAAATTACACTGCCTATACCTGCATTGTAAAAAATTTTTTTGACCCGGTATAGTGTAAATGACTCGGTGTGAAAATTATACCAAATATCGTGTTAAATTTAGACGGTGTAAATTGAAAATTTTTACACCGTCAAGCGTGTAAATGTGTAATTTACGATAATTTTGCGTTAAAGAAAAATAATAATTAAAATATTCAAATGTTAAGAGTACTATTTAATATTTAAATAATATGAATATAGCTATTGATTAAGTAGTTAAAGATGTTCAATGATCATTTGTTGCTCGTTAATCAAAATTATACCGAGTAACACGGAATGGTGTAAAAAACTAGATTACACGGTGTTAAAATTAGACGGATAGAAAATTTACACCGAGAGAATTTCACAATACACGACCGTGTAAAGTTCTCCGGGTCCATTTTTATACCGAAATTTTTGACAGTGTGTGGTATTTTATTTTAACACCACGCGGAGTTAATTGCCCATTTTTAACACCGTTCTTTTTACAGTGTAATAGACTCTAAAAAAAAAAATATAAATAATTAAGCATTGTGATTCGGTTATTTATTTTTGTTAATGACTTAACTCTTTTTTCTTATTATTAATATCTTTTCATATGCTAATTTTAAAGTTAAAACTAAGAAGTTCATGTGAGTTCGAAACTCATTTTAGAAGGTTAAAGTGCCCTATTTTAAGTTTAATATTTTCTGTTCATATTAAACAGTTTTCAAGAGCTCGTGAGTTTACTAGATAAATTCAAAGCAAGTGTCTAATAATTTTTTTTCTTTTTTTTACATTATTACTTTTATCATTATTAAATTTTTAATATATAAATATTTTAACACTCGAAAAATAATAAAGCTTGAGTTGTAATTATAAATATAAAATTATTTTAAAAAATATATTAAAGCAATATTTACGCAGTGAAAATAAAACAGTCAACCATTCTAGATATTTTTTTAAGTCACATTAAAAATAATGTAAAAAAAAAATTCTCAGTTATTATTACCAGAACCAGGACATTAATTAACCTTCTCTCGACGCTCCCAAACCCCGAGCAAATAAAAAAAAAAATTTAATTAAAAACCACTTAAAATTACAACAGCTTGATTTATTAATGTCCATAACGTTGTTAACAATAACCGATAGATGTTTTTCTATTTTTTTTTAAGGTAATTAACATAAAAGTGAAAATAATAAATCTATAAAATAGTGAAAAATAAAATAATAAAAAATATAAAAAATAAAAATAGCCGTGCGTTTACCTGGAATTGTTGCATAGGATAGGCCATCATTTGCGCAGGTGGAGGTTGAGGTTGAGGTGCAGCCTGTACTCCTGGGGGTGCCGTCACTGTTGTAGCGTGATGTGGTGGTAACTGAGGTCCACCAGGTAAACCTTGGCCCCATCCAGGTGCAGTACCTGCTGCGTGTACGCCCATACCCATTCTATACATAGACGTTAAATTATTATTATAAATAGTGAAAGCAAATAATTAAGTATATAATGAAATAAATATAAAACTAAATTACCCCATGTACTGAGCTTGTTGATAACCAGCAAATTGACCATAAGTGTAGCCCTGCATACCTTGAAGAAATCCACCAGCTTGCATTTGAGTTGCCGCCGTTGTCGGATAAGATTGTGGTGGATACCAATATCCTAGTTGACCTGTGCCACCAACGCCACCGACATTTCCAACACTTCCTACACCCGCCGCAGCAGCAGCAGCCGCGGCCGCTGCTGCTGCATAATATGGATATGTTGTCGAGGAAAGTGCCTATGTAGTAGATATAATGCATAAACTTTTTACATACATACTTATATATACATATATGTGTATGTTGAATATATATGTTGAAATAAATACATTAAAAGCAATCACAATCGACCATCAGCAATTATTCTACAGCAATTCTACTTCTCATTACTTAACTTTTGAATATCGATGGCCTAATTAGCAAAACCCCCAATGCCTTTGTATGCTATTCTATTGGAGTCATTTGGTATTGGTTTAGTAATTAGGCCATCGATATTGAGATTATACGGTTTTAACTTCCTGCTTTAAAAGTTGCCAACTTACGGGATTTTAAATTACATTTTTTTTATTTTTTTTTCCAAGTAATTTCATTTCTTTGCGGTAAATTCCACTTACTCTTATTATCTTACGCATAAATTATTGTTATGTTATTTTATTAAAAATTATTTCAACTTTGAATTTTATTTTTTCAAAATCAACTTGATTATTTATGTATTAAGAGAGAATTTTCTTTTCAAAAATTACATAAACAGCTTTTATAAAATTTATCAAGTCACTGTGAAAATAAGATTTTATTTTTGGTAACATTAATCATCAATATTTTTACACACATGGCAAAAAATTGGGAGTGAATTCGGAGTGATTACGGATTTTATTCAAATCAGAATTCACTCCATCACTTGGAGCACTGGATAGGAGTTTAAAAAAAAATCACTCCGCATACGGAGTAAAAAAGGAGTTTCTTTTTTCAGTGCAGTAACTTCGGAGTGATGTGGATTTATTTAAATCCGACTTGGAGTTAATATTAAAATAAACTCTTTTGAGAAAAGAACTTTACTCCGAAACGGATTTCAATATTAAATTAAACTTCCCCCCGGATTTGCTCCGCGTCCACTCCGCTAATTTTTTACAGTGTACTGTTAAAAATTTTATTTGAGATTTGAAACTAATTCCTTGAATTTATTAACAAATTTAAATCAGTCATAAATTTAAAATATAAATTAACTTATTTATATACTTTATTTTTAAATTGTTGTGAATTTTCAAGTCAGAAAAGTCATAAAAATTAAAATCATCCCTACACGGAAAGAAAATTATAGGGAGTATTCCTATGCATTATAGGAATGGTTCCTATAATGGTATAGGAATTGTACCCATACTATTATAGGAATGGTTCCTATATATTACAGGAACCACCCTATACCATTATGGGAACCATTTCTATACTATTATAGGAACTATTCCTATAATAGTATAGGAACCATTCCTATAATAGTATAGTAACCATTCCTATAATTATAGGAACTATTCCCACAATGGTATAGGTATCATTCCCATAATTATAGGAACTATTCCTATAATTATGGGTAATACTCCTATATCTATAGGACGTGTTCCCATAATTTATAGTCGTCATTCCTATACTGGTATAAGATGAAATTTCACAAAATTATAGGAACCATTTCCATAATTTTCTTTCCGTGTAGTCGAAATTTATATAGTTGATCGAAAGTACTAGACTTGCGTAGTCGTAAATCGTAGATACACGGAAAGAAAATTATGGAAATGGTTCCTATAATTTTGTGAAATTTTATCCTATACCAGTATAGGAATGACGACCATAAATTATGGGAACACGTCCTATAGATATAGGAATATTACCCATAATTATAAGAATAGTTCCTATAATTATGGGAATGATACCTATACCATTACAGGAATAGTTCCTATACTATTATAGGAATAGTTCCTATAATGTTATAGAAAGGGTTCCTATACTATTATAGAAATGGTTCCTATACTATTATAGAAATAGTTCCTATAATATTGTAGGAATGGTTCCTATACTATTATGGGAAAAGTTCCTATAATAGTATAGGAATGGTTTTATACTATTATAGGAATGGTTACTATACTATTATAGGAATGGTTACTATACTATTATAGGAATGGTTCCTATACTATTATAGGAAAAGTTCCTATACTATTATAGAAATGGTTCCTATACTATTATAGGAATAGTTCCTATAATATTGTAGGAATGGTTCCTATACTATTATAGGAAAAGTTCCTATAATAGTATAGGAATGGTTTTATACTATTATAGGAATGGTTACTATACTATTATAGGAATGGTTACTATACTATTATAGGAATGGTTCCTATACTATTATAGGAATAGTTCCTATAATATTGTAGGAATGGTTCCTATACTATTATAGGAAAAGTTCCTATAATAGTATAGGAATGGTTTTATACTATTATAGGAATGGTTACTATACTATTATAGGAATGGTTACTATACTATTATAGGAATGGTTACTATACTATTATAGAAATGGTTCCTATACTATTATAGGAATAGTTCCTATAATATTGTAGGAATGGTTCCTATACTATTATAGGAAAAGTTCCTATAATAGTATAGGAATGGTTTTATACTATTATAGGAATGGTTACTATACTATTATAGGAATGGTTACTATACTATTATAGGAATGGTTACTATACTATTATAGGAATGGTTCCTATACTATTATAGGAATAGTTCCTATAATATTGTAGGAATGGTTCCTATACTATTATAGGAAAAGTTCCTATAATAGTATAGGAATGGTTTTATACTATTATAGGAATGGTTACTATACTATTATAGGAATGGTTACTATACTATTATAGGAATGGTTACTATACTATTATAGAAATGGTTCCTATACTATTATAGGAATAGTTCCTATAATATTGTAGGAATGGTTCCTATACTATTATAGGAAAAGTTCCTATAATAGTATAGGAATGGTTTTATACTATTATAGGAATGGTTACTATACTATTATAGGAATGGTTACTATACTATTATAGGAATGGTTCCTATACTATTATAGGAATAGTTCCTATAATATTGTAGGAATGGTTCCTATACTATTATAGGAAAAGTTCCTATAATAGTATAGGAATGGTTTTATACTATTATAGGAATGGTTACTATACTATTATAGGAATGGTTACTATACTATTATAGGAATGGTTACTATACTATTATAGAAATGGTTCCTATACTATTATAGGAATAGTTCCTATAATATTGTAGGAATGGTTCCTATACTATTATAGGAAAAGTTCCTATAATAGTATAGGAATGGTTTTATACTATTATAGGAATGGTTACTATACTATTATAGGAATGGTTACTATACTATTATAGGAATGGTTCCTATACTATTATAGGAATAGTTCCTATAATATTGTAGGAATGGTTCCTATACTATTATAGGAAAAGTTCCTATAATAGTATAGGAATGGTTTTATACTATTATAGGAATGGTTACTATACTATTATAGGAATGGTTACTATACTATTATAGGAATGGTTACTATACTATTATAGAAATGGTTCCTATACTATTATAGGAATAGTTCCTATAATATTGTAGGAATGGTTCCTATACTATTATAGGAAAAGTTCCTATAATAGTATAGGAATGGTTTTATACTATTATAGGAATGGTTACTATACTATTATAGGAATGGTTACTATACTATTATAGGAATGGTTCCTATACTATTATAGGAATAGTTCCTATAATATTGTAGGAATGGTTCCTATACTATTATAGGAATAGTTCCTATAATAGTATAGGAATGGTTCCCATAATGGTATAGGGGTGGTTTCTATAATATATAGGAACCATTCCTATAATAGTATGGGTACAATTCCTATACCATTATAGGAACCATTCCTATAATGCATAGGAATACTCCCCATAATTTTCTTTCCGTGTACTACCTTTCAACACTTGCAATAAAACAATTAAACTATATCGATAACATTTCATTATAAAATACGTCTTCAAAGGTTGAATTCACGCTTTCAACGTCTAGTACGTTTAATCAATGATTTAAATATCGACTCAGGACAATGTATATTATTTTCTTTCACTTAAGCAATTGTTTTTTATTGTCTATGAGTCAATTAATTTTAAATAATATTTATTTTAACGCTGATAGTTCTTTGAAAAACTCTATTCTTTTAAGAGTCACATTCTATTTTCATTAAAAGTTATACATTGTAAAAAAACCGGTATGAGTTCACCCTGCTTTGGTGTTAAGGTTATCGATATTAAATTTAACCCCGAAAACGGTGTTAAAATAACCTGCTGTTAAGCGGTGTTAAAAAAAAGTATTTTTATTTTTGAATTATCAGAATTCGAAGTTATATAAAATAAAAAAAAATATGACCATACCTGCACTGAAAGCTTAAATTTCTGCCCTGTTTACAGAGAAGAAAGTCGTTATTTTCTCTTGTGAGAAAACAAATGATAAAAATTAGTACATGCGCCATTCTTCCCACAAACAGAGGTAAAAATTTGAACTTTCATAAATAGATTTGATGAAAAATTGTATAAACACCATGGAGGAAAGCAGGAGGTCCTAGTTCACGTGTTTTCCACCCTTATCTTTAACGGATAGGCAATTATACCCGCGACTTGGAATGTCCTGCTTTCCGGCCTTGGTGTGGAATATACTCTCATTGTTTAAAAAATTATTGATACGACAGATTTACAAATTTATAGAGAAATCCAAAAAATATTTGTCAATAATTTAAGGTTAATGTGATTGTATAAAATATGAGGAAACAGATTTTTATGACTAAAGTCTCTTTGCAAACTAAATCATCGAGAGTTAGTATATTATACACCAAGGGAGAAAAGTAGGATATTCTGGCCGACGTGTATAATTGCAAACTTGAGCCCAAGATGATGGTGGCATGGGATGTTCTTTCTTTCTCCGTGGTGTGTATATACAATTTTTCATCAGATCTACATCTGAAAGTTTTAATCTTTGCCTCTGTTTGTCCTCTAAATAGGGTTGGAATTTAAACTTTCGGTGTGAATATATAGTGAAAATTAAAATACAATTATCAATGATTTATTTGTCATCTTTGAATCAGTTATTACCTTATGAAAAACATCAGAGTTATAAGAAAAACAATTATTAGGGAAGGGGAGAGGGGCAAAACGGGATACCTAAGGAAATACTAAGTTTTTGAGGACTGAAATACGCTAAATCTTTTTTTTTAATGATATTCAAGGTAAATAGACAAAATTTTTAGCTGCCGTTAAGAAATAAAATTTTTACTTTTGGCGGGCAAAATGGGATACCCTAAAAAAAGCTAAAAAAAAAAAAATTTCTGAAAGCTGATCAAATTTCATTAAATTAAATTTTTTTTTTTTATGTAAAATACATAAAGAAAAATTACATTTCACATCATTGGTGGATACGAAGGCAGAAAAAATTTTTTTTGTGGGACAGGGAGGCCTCCCTCCAAAAAATGATAAATGTTGGTTTTTTTTAATTGAATGGTTATCAATTATAAATTAAAATATTATTTTCGAATATTTTTAGAGGCCAAATTTGCCCCAATTACAGGAAATCAGCCGAAAAATGAATTAACATTTTAATTTTTTTTTAATTTGACCATAAAAATATGAAACAATCATTTTTCAGAACTTTCGGCTAGTCCATTTTGCCCCAAGTGTTATGCGTAGGGCTCAAAATGCGCAAATATATCGGATATACAGTAATTAGACAAAAAAAATTTTTTTTTTTTTTTTACAAAATTTTGGGGGTACCCCGTTTTGCCCGCCTACCCCTCCCCTATATTGTTCCTAAATATTTAATTTGATAAGTGATCAAAAATTTATGCAACTTGTTTAGTTCAATAAAAGTGACATTGCTTATTTTGTACGTAATAAAATTGTTTTTATTTCAATAAACAATAATTTCGTAATTTTAACGTAATATTATTGTTAATTTGCACGGCTCTTAATGCGAAGCATTAGAGTGTATTTTACGATCGAAAAATTCAGTTTGCCTCTTTTTCGTCACCGTTTTTACTGTTTTACTTTTGTTAGTCCACGGAGCTTAACCACGTTACACATCATCGGATAGAGAATTTAATAAGGATTAATTTTATTACTTATAAAGACTGATTTGATGTATTAAATAATTTAAGAAACATCAAAATGTAAAAAACAAAAAATTTCCTGTCAAGCAGTAGAAAAAGTGTCTGTAACCCGTAAACACAAAAACTTGAAAAAAAAACTGTTATTTGGATCACTTTTTTTTTTAAAAGATCATTTTAGGGCCGAAGAAGAAATGTGTCATAAATGGCCATCAAATTCGGCCCCGTTTAATTATAATTAATAAAAAGAAGTTAAATAATTTTGTAAATCTATATATGTTTTTTACATATACTTTCGTCACACTAGTCGCGTCTGTGCGAACAAATATATCTGACTATTATTCGGAGCGAAATTTTAATTTCTAGTGTAATAAAAAGGGAAAAATAAAATCGTCCTTGAAACTTTTATCGTACATTTTTCTTTTTCTTTTTTTACAAATGAGCATTAAGAGTCGTGCACTTTTGGATTTACCAAACTTTATTTTTCTGTTTTTTAAATCTTAAAAAACTTATACTCACACACTCATATTCCGACCGAAGCACCGCTTTAACACCGGTTGTGCACCATTACACCGGCGTGAGTTCATTTTAACACCGCTTTTTTTACAGTGTACTTAAATTTTTATATATAATTGTATGAAAAAAATCGACGCTCATATAAAATTTATAAATTTTATTAAATTTCTATGACAATTATTCTTGAAAACCAAACAAAATTTCTAGCAGTGATGGTAAACGTAAAAGCAAATGGATGTATTAAATATAGACAGTTGCAAACAATTTATAAATATTTATATATAAATATATTTATCTCCGGTTTATATATACGAGTATATAAATAGGGGATATATATTCATATTCATGTGTTCCAAATGAAATTGAATGCATAAGCAGTATGTTTCCATATATATATATATATATATATAGATCTAAAATCAAATGCTACTGTAATATTTACCTGTCCGGTTTGCTGAGCGTTATTTGGATCTCCACTCTCTTTACCCCAACTGCACTTAACAGTCTGCCCGTTGATATCCGCGTTGTGAACCGCAACGATTGCGTGTGTTGCTGATTCTTTCGTGGAGAATCTGGAACAAAAAATCAATCACTTTATTCTTTTATACAATATAATACTAACTGCCCTTCACTCATTTTAAACTAAAAGTAAAAAAAAATAATAAAAACTAAATTACATTCTGCTGTTCACGCTAAAGAAAATAAAAAATTTACATTTAGATTAAACTGTTGAACTATTTTTTACAAATAAAATAAATTGATTTAATTTTTTTACAGAAAAAAAAATACTACAAGTACTTTGTAGTGAAAATTGGGTATATCGATTTTATAAACGTTTGAATATTGATTAGTTAATAATCGACGAATTATATAATGGTTAAATTATTTTAATGATTTCAAGTTAATTGATATAAATTATTTTATTTAATTAGTACTAATCTATTTGGTATATTCAAAATTATTTTATTTTATTTTTACATAAACTTTTTTCAACTCGCTTTTTAAGAGACATCTTATTTCATTATTAACTCTTGACTTGCAAACTATTTCAACTTATTTTTTTTAAACTTTAGTTTGACTTAAAACTTTTTATTAATCTTTTGTATTTTTCTTTTCTTAAGTTCATTAAAGTTCATCTCATTGTTACCATAATTAGTAAATCTATTTAGCAAAATTTTTGTTTTTGTTTTTAAATACTACAATCAATCAAAATTAATTTTTGAGTGACATTTTACCCGCATGTGGGCCATATCGCTGATGATTGAAAGTCATAATTGTAATTAATAATGTAGTTATTATTACAGGATAATATTTAAATACAAATTTTTAAATTAAATTGCATAACTGTTGAAAAATTAATTTTCTTTTTGAAATTAGATTTCGATCTATAAACTATCATTATAGTGGAAGGGGGGGAGGGGGCAAAATGGGTTCCTTAAGAAAAGCGGGCTTATATTCTCAGTGGTTCTCAGTTGTTTTACTTCTTTCTAGCCCCTTACTGTGCTTTTAGTCTTAATATGCCGCATCTGTTGAAAATTAAAAGTCTTTCAATTTGGGGCAAAATGGGCCCCACAAAAAAAGTTTGAATATTTGATTTTTTTTACCCTTTTTACTTTTTCTAGTCTTCTGCCATGTATTTGTAATCAAAATGCTCCAAAAATAAAAAAATTAAAATTTGGGGCAAAATCGGCCTCTAAAAAATCTTCTAAAATTCGACTATTATTTTACTTTATCTTAATAGTATGTTACACATCAAGGGAGGAAAGCAAGGCATTCCAAACCGAGTGTATAATTGCCTACCGAGCTGAAGACAAAGGTGACAAACACTCGGATTGGGATAACATACTATCCTTCGTGGTGTGTATTCGATTTTTCACCATAACTGCACCTGAAAGTTTAAATCTTTGCCTCTGTTTGTAGAGAGAATGACGCATGCACTGTTTTTTATTATTTATTTTCTCATAAAAGAAAAGAATGTCTCTTCCCTTTAAGGAGGTTCATCGGATAATCACTTTTCTTACAATATCTTTCAATTTTTAAACACAAATACTTTTAAGTGTCCTGTATACGTAGGAATTTTTTAAAATAGTCCTTGCGGTACTAAATTTCGAAATATTAACAATTAAAAATCGTACATTTAACATGCATTCCCTATGTTGACCGTAGTTAGAGTGAGCATTTTATTAAATAACAATCATACTTTTCTTACAACATTTTTTTAAAAGCTGAAAATTATTAATTCAATTTATAACAAGTAATTTTTTTCAATAAAAACATAAACGAGCGGTATTCATTTTTTTGTAATCAATTTTTAAAGTTTGTTACTTTTAATGATTTTCAAGCTTTCTCCCATAACCTGACGAGCGAGAGATAGTGACTTGGCAACGTTGCAGTGCGCGGGAAGTTCAAAACACAGTAGAAGCCCAACAGATTTAAATAATTACAAATTATTTTTTAAATTTAGAATTTTTTAAATTTAGTCGCGAAGTCATTATTATTTATTATTTATTATTTGTTGGCTCCAACTATCTATAATCTTGAAATTATTCAAAACACTTTCTACAACATATGCTCAAGGGGAAAAATATTCTAAGTTAGAATGCAACGTAGCCAAGTCTGAGAAAAGACGCAATGGGATCATTTTTATACTTCTGCGCATATAAGAGGATGCGTAAAAGTGTACTGTATCTCAACCACTTCTTATTGTAGCTAGAATGTTTTACACGGGAGAAATCTTTCTAAAAGTTGCGAACTACTGCTACCGATGAACCTCCTTAAACAGGGCAGGAATTTAAACTTTCGGTGTAGGTATGGTAAAAAAGCTAATTCATAAATTTTTCAGAATATTGATTTTTTTGCGCTTAATTATTTTAATGTTTTGTATACAGATACATTGAACCGACTAACGCATAAGCTCAGAAAGCTCCACTGAAAAAGTACTCGACGCGTAGTCGACATGGTCTTGGTTCAACTTCCAGATTATTTTCAAGCTTTGAAACAAAAAAATTAATTGCAAATTTAAATTCAGAAAATTTTTCTAATTAGACGAGTTAAAGTAAACCACAATCTCTAAAACTTTGTAAGGGTTTCTTATTCTTGGATCGTTTAAATTGAACAAAAATTTTAGAAGCCCATTATGCCCTCCTCTCTCTTATTTAAAAAAAAAATTAATTCTTACAAGTTTACATAACTACTCGGCTTCGCCTCGGCCAACAATTACATGTGTCTGAGACATTTCTTACTTTACTTCCCTAGGTGTGTAATATACTATTATATATTTTGGTAATATGATTACCATACATATGGGAATAATTTCTATAAAGTAGGAATGGACTCCGCATTCATTTCATATTCACTCCGGATTTAAACCACGTTCACTCCGCAAATTTTTTACAGTGTATCGTAACAAAAAGTTAAATATAGTTAGTTAATGAGTAGTTGAAGAGGAAATAAATTTCAAAATTATTATAGGCTGTGCCAATTCATATTTTACGACTTTCAAATATTAAAACTATTAAAACCAGTTAAGCATAATTATTATTCATTTTCTCATATGAATTATCGGTTCTATTACTCAGTTCGCTATTTTTAATTCAAATTCTCATTATTCATTAAAATTTTCAATCAACAACATTTTAATTAAAAATAAAAAAAATTAATTAATCTGAAACTTTTTCGTTAAAAATTCTATTACCCTACGGGTAATTCTAGTCGAGTTTCAAATCACAAAAAATTATACATAAAGTTTTTGCTATTGAACTTATTTTATGTGTTTGATAATTTTTTTTAACTACGTGGAAATTTTAACTTACTAATAAATAAAATTTAATAAATCGACTACTTAACTAACAAGAATTTTCTAAAATAATTATTCCAATGTAGCTATCAAAAGTTTTCGTAACACAAGAGCTAACTTTTTTTAAAAAGCTTTTTTTTTATTCTCTTGTTACGAGTATTTTTCATTCTTCCTTTCAATATACTGACATATTTTAATAAATATGTTTCTTCGTACTATACATTAATTATAGAGAAACTTAAGTACAAATTAGTTTTGGTCCAGTTTCAAAAAACTTCATAAATTATCCCATTTTTATCTTCACTCGTAAGTAATGTATTACATTTTTTTTTTTTAATGCATTAGCGTATCCATTAGTCAATGATTTGCGAGTTTTTACTTAAAAAATTTAAAAATAAATAAATAAATTTAATTTAATAAATTTAAAATAATTTAAAATTAAACCAATTTATAAAATACTTTTATTTATTCATTCTAGATCTTGAAAAGAATTGGTTCTAAAGAAATTTAAATTAAATGTTCCACATAAAAGGCAGTAATACGATTAACTTTAGAACTGACACTAATAACTTAAGTTGTATTTACAATGATATTTTGAATTTTAAACGTCATTAGAGAATGTAATACAATAATTATAGGTGTCACTATAGTATCATATTACTTTCATGATTATACACAAGTCAAAACTATATTAGTATGAGTGCATTGCTGAACTGATTGTTAGTCAAGAGTCAAGAGTATATATATTTTTATTGATTGTTTTTTATTTTTTAAATGCTTAATATGTATGTTTTTTAATATATAAAGAACTACATGGAGAGAATTTTAAGGTAAAAGTTATCATCGAGTTATGGTGCGATTTTTTAATTGAATTCGATAGTAGTAAATATTATTTAAATTATTAAATGAAGAATCTGAATCGTAGTGTCTATTAACGATATGGTAAAATCTAATATTATTTATGATGATCAGAAATTATAACTTTTATTATCTTAATTAATTTCTACTATTATCACCCGTATGAAGCAATATATGAGCTTCATTATAATTCTAAATATATGATGATTATATGGAATTATCAGAAGTCATATATGGGAGCCATATGCATAATTTTGCCGAAATATTATATGATTTTATAATTTGCAACATATATATCGGTAATATATTCTTTTTACATGATAACTTATAAGTATTGCTTAGAATATTTTATACTATACTTTAAGTTGTATGATAAGATATATAATTTAATTGTACGACCGACATATCATATTTATACATGTAAATTAGGGCGTTTCAAAAAATAACAATTTTTTTTCTTCTCGGAACCAGGTTCAAAAGTTTCATTTAGATATAAAAAGACGCCTGTAAAAATTAGAGCTCTTAATATTAACATTAAGAGGTTCCGCATCGCACTTTTCAATTTCCCATAAGAATAACATGAAAAAAATTTTTTCGGTGTCTTCTGATTTTTGTAACTAGCTAAGGATACGCTGTAGGAAAAATCTGCAGACATAATTTTGTAGAGAATCGAATGCTCTACAAAAAAAAGCCTCTTATCATTTTTTGATAAATCCATCTGTTCAAAAGTTATTGGAGCTTGAAGTCAAATTTATAGTAAATATTGAGATCTTTTTACTTTTCCGGCGAAACTATCACTTATCACAAAATGTCACAGAATCTCTTTTGTAGACAATTTTATTCCTTACAAATTACCTTTTACAAAGTTTTTTGAAATTCCGCATTGATTTCTAGTTATTACTATTTTAATACCAAACTCTTAAAAAAAGGAGTGTTCTGATCGATTTCAGAAGCTTGACATTAAAATGGGAATAACCACTGAAAAAATTTTACTACCTTTTCAAATAGTTGAAACTAAAAATTATGTGTCATAGATAGTATAATTAAATTTTCTCCGTGTATGAGCTCGTAAGATTAAGGTAAAATCTCAAGAATTTATATGGTTCATTGTTAATTTTATATCTAAAGGCTATAAATTGTAATTATATTTTGTAGTGGCTGAGGAAGTCCCAATAAAAGGACGAAACGTAAAACTAAATCAAAGCTGACTCTCTTAAAATGAATCAGTGAATATTCACTGATTTGTAGGTTTTTTCACTGATTCATTTTAAGAGAGGATGTTCTGATTTTTTACCTTGTCCTGACTCGCTGTGATCTATTTATTTATTTATAAAATACCTTTGAATTCTAATTATTATTATTCATATAATTAGGCTTGATTTATTTGATTTATATTGCAGCTATCAACATTATAACATTATAGTACTTGAAATAATCGACGTTAATTAACGCGTTTAATAGGAGATATCTTGTATCTACATCTCAAATTTCATTGAAATACAGACTCAGTGTAATTAAAATATAACCAGATAATTCAACAATGAGTGTGTTGTATGTACATTGTATTTAACTAAATTAAACATACAATTTAGATTAAGCATATACATATACATATATTTATATAGAGCTACTGAGGTGGTAAAATATAAAATAAAACAATACCGTAGACAATAGAGAGGTTTTAACAATGAAAAAAGTAAATTATGTATATAGTGAATGTTGTAATTCAAATGATTTAGTAAATTTTGAGATAATCACCTTACAAAAGCGTAACCTTTATCCTTGAAGACCCGAATTTCTTGAATAGAACCAAATGGCGAGAAGGTTTTCTGCATCAGCTCCTCTGTAAGGCCATTTGTTAAACCACCACAGTAAACTGTGCAGTTAGTTGGACTGCTCTGATTGTACACCTCGTCAAAGGTTAATGGCTTAGCGTTTGCTAAAATTGTCACAAAATGAACAAGCTTAATCCATTAAAACAGTATATTATTTTCTCATTGAAACAGTATAGCATAGAGATAACATTGAAACGTTAAATATAAATTTTCTTTCATTAAAACCCTTACTGTTATTGTTACTGGATCGTTTTTTTTTTAAATAGACTGAATACTATATTAAATTTTTTTTTTTTTTAAAGTTTAGCAAATTTTTCAATTCTATTGGGAATATTTATCACCGTGCTATTCAAACGTTCGAAATAAATATTTCTAAAGTCAACGTCAGATAATAGAATTCCGATATTGAAAAAAAAAAGAAAATGAAAAAAAAGTTTTTAAAATAAAATAAAATAAAAGGACAAAGAAAAAACACACACAATGGAAATGGCATATGAAAGAGCACGCGTACAGAGAGTCGTATAGGCGAAGAGCGAGGCAAAGTGACGAGCCACCGCAAAGTGCTCGATAATGCTTTAAACGTTTCGCGGTCGGTACTTAAAGGTAATATCAATTTTCCCACAATAGTGATGCAGTACTAGCCAATTTGCTATGTATACACTGTACTCTATAAATATGTGTAGATATTTGTATACACATATATATTTATAAAATATATATGTATGTTTGTGGTAAAACAGTGACGGAAAAAATTTACTAACAAATATGTTATTGATTTTAAAAGGGTTGTTACTTTGTGAAAAATGATTTTAGAATGATGAAAAAAATGCACTTCAGAGCTTGAACTTTCTAGTTTATGACCTTTAGCTTTGAAATTTTTAAGCTATTATTATTTTTAGTGTAGTGGTAAATTTAGTGAAAAATGGAAAAAGCTATTGATTTACTTTTTTTTTTCAAACGAGTTTGACGTGAAAAAATAATTTTTTTCGGCTAAAAAAGATCGAAAGATCTTGCAGAGAATACTTAAAGATTTTAAAACCGTAGCTTAGATTTCTGTAGGATCATTAGGTCATGAATAATCGATTGTCAAAGTAAAGTGTGTGATTTTTCCTTTGATATCTGATAACCGGGGAAAAATGGCCGCGCAGAGCTCACTTGGTCTCCCTAACTCGAGGAGAAAAGTTACAGCTAACAGCACATGACATCCAAATCAATGGAAAAATTTTTTCTGAGCAAAGCTTTTAGAAGATAAAAAAAAACCTTTCGATTACTTTTTTCCTACTTGTTTTACAATCACTCACTAGTGATATGTAGGCAAAAAAAAAAAAAATTGTTGAATCAAAAGTCAAAAACTACAAACTTTAATCTTCAAAAAGCCTTTTTTTTTTAATCTCAAGATTATTTGAATCGTTTATTTGAGAAACCCCATAAGTCAAAAATAGTAAATTTTTCAGGAGAAGCAAAAAACATTTTTCTGAGATACGTTAGCATAAAAATCATAAACCAATAATGAATAATAGTAATGTTAGCACCCCTAAAAAGATTCGATGATTCAAAATTTTATTGTTAACTACTACGATTAATAATAATGATTTAAAGTTGATTGACTTATGGGGTTTCTCAACAAAACGGAAAAAATAGTGATAAAATCGTTCATTTTTCAATTTTTCTCCGTCAATTATTTATTATATTTATAAAATGAAGTACAAAATGTGTATTGGAACTATAATATACGTAAATTATAATAATAATCATTAATTTTTTTAGGCGGCAATTTCGATTCAAAATTATTTTTTGTATTTGGAAAATATTCTTCTGTGAAAAAACACAAAGAAAATAATTTCTGTAAATCTAAAATTGCATGTTTATTTGAGAAACCTCATTAGTCATTGACTTTATAGGGTTTCTCAACAACGAGATATTTATCACCCGTGTGGTTGAACTTTAAACGCTGATTTGATGCATATTTTGATTGATCTCGATGGAGGGATATCCAAAGAACCCAAAAATGCAAAAAAACCCAATTTCGTAAAAATGATGACTTATGGGGTTTCTCAAATCAACGATTCATTTTACTAACTCATATTTTCAGTGAATCTCTATAAATTGAAATAATTGTTTTTAATCAGTAAAAAAAAAATTAATAACTAATTCATGCTAGTCTACTAGAGTTAAATATTGACTTGATAGCGAATTTAAAATGGATTAGAGAATTTATGTGATCAATAATAATAAAAGCAAAGAGAATAAAATATTAAAAATATTTTTTTTCTCTTTATTCGATTTTGCTCTGGTTTTCTAAACGCACGTATGCATGACATATATATTGTCTGGTGCGCTTAAGGTATGTACACGTATGTGTGTTTTATTAGGTACGTAGTTATTCATTTATTTAAAGGTGTATACGTATATGTTGTATGTACGTTTATATAGACTTGTGTGAATTTGCAAGTAGTGTTGTGATGCACAGTCAGCCAATCAAAAACTTGGCGCAACAAGCAAAACCGAGTGGTTGTAGTATAGGATGTTGCCGTCAGGGGAATTGGTGTATATACAATCGGGCAGTCGACAACGCACGTTCAATGGTTCGTTGGCAGTTTTGCTTATTAATATTTCGCAATAGTCTATAGGCTCATACATACATATATATAAATATATGTATACTAGTACTAGAACCAAACTAGCAAAACTCACACCCAAAATACACAGACACAATACACAGTCGTTCAACCCCTTGTCGACATTTAGAATAAAAAATCAGCTACTATAATAGAATAAAATAATAAATAAACAAACACATAAATAAATAATTGTGATGCAAGTGTTGGCCTAAATTATATACTTACCATTGGGGCTTAACATTTAAAGTTATGCCGACTAAGCTATTTTTTTATTTTATTATTATTATTTTTCTTTTTAAATAAAAATAAGTTCAAAGTTCTTGGTGAGTACTAATTAAAGAGTACGCAAAATGAAATTAGTTGGTCGACTGCATACAGAAATAAGAGGGTAAAAGTGAGCAAGAGTAAAAAAGTATAATAATAATAATAATAATAATATTAAAAAGAGTAAGAGTAAGAATGAGAATGAGAGAGAAAGAGAAACTTTGTCTGGAAACCGCTCACGATATTATAATAATGCCTTCACTTTCAGTCTACACTTTGCCTTTAAGGTACCGTTACAAAAGTCCATTGAGCTTGTTGCATATATCGTTAAATAAAATATAACTTTACCAATAACTTTAATAATTTATATAGAGAATTAAATAAATATTATTTATAATAAATAGTAATCATATAAAATTAAATCAAGAGAAATTGAATGTAAATAAATTGATGAAAAAAAAAAAAAAATAAAAAAATTAAGGGAATGTAAAATGAAATAAAAATAAAAATAAAATGAAATAAATAAATTTACCTTCCGATTTGGGAGGTGGTGGTTTACGTGTCGCCCAATTTGTTCGGATGCTTCTGCTGCCAAGCCACTGGCCATTCATCGCGCCAATTGCACTCTCCGCCTCCTGAAAAATAAAAAAAAAAAATAAACGTAATAAACTTAAATGTACATTGCAGTCTTTACCTTCAGCTGTCAAGAAGTGGGTTTGCCTATGTGATTGACCGCGTTTATATCTCAACTTTAATTTATTTCTTGATTTTATTTTTACAATAAAAATTTTTTTTATTTTTTTTATAAAAATAAATTCATATGTAAATAAATAAATACAATGAAATACAAAAAAAATAATTAGTGAATATTAATTTATTCATTGAGGCTTGTAGAGTAAAATACAATAAAAAATAATTACCGACATAGGGCCAATTAAATATAATTTAATTGATAATTAAAAAATTCGCATTGATGTTTATAAATTTATTAATTAACAATACTATTGATTTAGTAAATACATTGTTGATTGCTATTTTAAATAAATATTAAATGTTATGTCACGTGATGTAGAACATTGATGAAATGGGTTAACTTTTGAATAATAATAATAATGATGACGAAAAAATAAAAAGTATTAACAAGTGAACAGGCCTCGAGTGACCAGACTAGTGTCAGAACACAGTATACTAACAGGGAAAAGGGAAAAGTTGAGCAATCTAGTTGAATGACTAAGTCAAAGCCAACAACAACAGTTACGGTTACAACTAAACAGTAAGTTGACTTACACGTGGCGTTCAAATAACTTTATTTAGTTAAACATTGAGACCTGGATATAAGCACTTAATTATACACTACAGCTGTCCTTATTTATTGAGTTTCAGTTCTAAGTACACATATATTTTCACGGGTTATTTCTGAGTCTTAATTATTAACGATATTTATGCAGGCGAATTAAATATTTAAAAAGCTTTGGAAATTTTTTTGTTGCTATGAAAAACTAGGGATTTATTTATTTTGGCCTTTAAAATTTTTTATAGTTATACAAGTTTAATTTTTTTTTCCACTGCGCTCTATTTCTCGGCAAATTTAATAAAAAATATAGATCGAATTAAAAAATAGAATTAAACGACAACATCACTGGAATTTTTTTGTTTTTTTATGACAGAGTTTATAAAAGTTTTTGGCTCCGCGTATTTTTATAACTAAAAAATTAAAACTTTAAGAAAAAAAAATATTTCAGAGATCAAAAATATTGTTTTTATAACAATTTTCAACGAACACATGATAAATTATACTATTTTCCTAACATGTAAACCATTATAATTAATTGAAATAATAATTTTTGATATTAATTATTATTTTTGTTATCAATTAGAGGAATAAAATAATTTATGAAAAATAGATCATGCTAGACTTACGCATAATTTTCAAAGTTTTATTGGGCTGAATTTATTTTTTTATTTTTTCAAACTGTTAAACTCGAAACTTGCGGAATAGTTACGATTTTACAATAATCTCAAATTTTGTTCATCAATTTGAGTCAAATAAACAACTGAATAAAAAAAATTTTTTTAAACCTAAATTTTTGAATTAGCTCCGAAAATTTGAGAATAAACGCCTTTTTAACTTTTATATAAATTCAAATTTTGAAACCGCTATTTCCTTAAAAATACCACGAGACAAGAATACGAAGAAAAAAATACATTTTTCAATCATATGCAAAAAAGATTGCGTCTAATCATCTAGCTGGTTGTGACTGATAAAATTCATGACCAAGCCCAAATTTGTGATCGAAAATTTAATCACGGTCACAAATCATCTAACTACACGGAAAGAAAATTTCACTAAAATTTACGATGTTAAGGAGGTTCGACCGAATCTAATATAAAAAGGATTTTCCAACTTTAAGATTTGAAGCTTGGTATACATGTAAAGAAGTACTTTATCTATGTATTCTCAAAATTTGAATATGATCCACCGTCTAGTTTTTAAAAAAAAAAAGATTTAAAAATGAAGTTTTTAAAGTTTTGATACACAGGCTCTTATGGCGGACAAGCCCCCGTCATGACTTGTTCGATTATTTTCATTATTAACCCCCCAAGTTAAAGAAGTAAAAAACCACATGCCATAAACTTGAATATTTTTGGAATATGATAAGATTTTAACAATATAGTGTTACTGTTGTAATTATCTAAATAATTCAAGTTAAACTTTATTATTTAATCTTGTTCATCAACAGAGATACATATTATTGAGGGTTTGGCAACGTCGCGGAAGCAGCTGAGAGAAAAAACAAAGATAGAAATACATTAATAAGAGAGACAAGATTAGAAATAAATTTTTCCCGCTTTAATTTGAATGCCGATGTGCAAGAAGTTAGAACGCGCTGTTGCCAAATCTTTTTATTAAATCAAATAACCAAATCATTTGATTACTTTATTTAATTAAGTAAGTGATAAATATCATTGTATGTATTCGTTATGTTATTATAAATTAAAATAATGAATTTCCATAACTATTAGGAGAATTTAGCAAGCAAAAAAATTTAAACACTACTTTGACTCACTATAGTGTCAGTCGAACCTCCTTAAGATTGTAATCGTGAGCTAGACTATCATTGGCGTCAATTTTTGAATGTCTTATTATTTACAAACTTATTATAGTCTTTGTTAAAATTACGATGTAGGTTAAATTCTTTACTGTTTAACATTGTAATTTTAACAAAGACTATAGTAAATTTTGAAGTAAGACATTTAAAAATTGACGCCAATGAAAGTTTAGTCCGTCGGTCACAAGACCGCCAGCGGACCGTTTTACGACCAAAACTCAAAATGACGGTCATTCCGCATCACTGTAAACACTGTAAAAATTTGTGGAGGGATCGTGAACTTAATTCGGAGTTAATACGGATCGGATAAATGTCTATTTATTCAATTCCTTTGGAGTAAAATTTACTTCGAAGAGGAATTTATTTTAATAACGAAACTCCGGTTCTAAGTAAAATTCACTTCTAATAGAAGATTATTTGAATATTGAAACTCCAAATCGGAGTGAATTCGGATTTAAATAAAATTCGTTATCACTCCGAATGCACTTCCGATTTTTTACAGTGTATAATTTTAAAGGGTATTTTTTTTTTATATTTTCGTGAGGGAAAAATAGCAATTTGTTATGCGATTAACTTTTTTATAATTTTTATTTGTGATGGATTTGGGATAGCGGAGATTTAATTTGTATGAAGATAAAGGAATTTAAAATGCATGTTGTAAGCAACAGTTGCAGTATCCGTGAAATTTGTTCCTCTTGGCAATCTAATCTTAACACGTGGGATGCGCCGAAGCTTGGCCGGACGCGAGTAGCTACTGCTGCAGCCCCAGATCAATACGGCATTAAAACAGCTGCCTTTGGCCAGTCCCTAGGAAAAGCCGGATACCTCCTTCCTTTCCTCTCTCACACTATTCTTCGCACGTACACACATACACCCATACACACATATTTATATATATACACACACACACTTACACATCCTTATATACACAATCATACTTAGCACTTTGCTACTCTGTACGCTTGGCCACGAGGATGAGAAAAGCTCCTCAATCACCTGCTCGTAACTATCTGCGTTTGTCGGTAATTTACGTTGCGGATTTTCAGCTCATACTTATACTCTCACGCTTTATATGTATATATATATATATATATATATAGCTCGAACAATTTCAAAGTTTTTATTTTAAAACTAGATCACTGTAATTTCTTCAATTTATTTTTTTTATTTATTTTACATTAAAACTTTTTTTTTATTGATTAATTCTAAATTTAAAAAAATAACGATTCTTTTTTTTTAATACTCTGTGTTACAAATATATTTTGAGATATAAAAACTTATCATTTAAATTTATATTAAATTTTTTTTTTCATATTGCATCATGAGTCATGAGCTTTTGGTCATTTATAAAAATTCAATCATCGATATCTTGGTGAAAAATGATCATACCTACATAAAAAAAAATATTTATTTAAAAGCTTGAAATGTCTACTTGACAAAGCTATCATGATTGAATATCAAAAATTTTTTTTAAATAAATGCGCAACCAATCGCAGAAAAAAATTTATTTTTTTATGTTACAAAAATAATTTTCGAATTTATTACAGTAAAATTATTCTTTGAAATGAAATTTCTATTTTATTTGAATTTTTCTATCTACTGTTTTATTGGATGATAAAAAATATCTGCAGAAAATTATTATGATTCGTGAAAAAAAAAACGCATAGATCTTCAACCACTCGATGGAAAACTAAAACTGTCAGCTTTAAAATGCAATTAATTAATAGAAGCTGCGGTTCGATACTTAAAAGTTACGACCCAAAGACAAATTAAAAAATTTACGAGTTCTTTTTTTATCTCCTTTGACCTAAAACTTTGCTGAATTTCATCCGATACTTAAATTTCCACATGCACTTTAAAGTAGACACTTGAAGCTTTTAAATTATTGTTTTTATCTACGAAAATCCTGACCGAAATTACAGGCATTAAAAATTTAATTTTTTTTTATTTTTTAAATAGATATTAAAATAGGATTTAATTTGTTTCTATTGGTTCAATAATTTCATGTAAATATTTGTGCACTCAGTCAATATTTATTTTTAAAGCAGACACTTTCTCAATTAAAGTTATAGTAAGAACGACGAGAGTTATGTCGGTCACTCCATAAATATAACCAGACATTTTTTAGGTCGTACTGTTTTTTTTACAACCCTTTGTTCGAGATGGATTTTGGGTTTCCGCGCCCTGGCGACACTACTCGTGATTAAGTCTTTGTTTAATATTAATGAAACTTTATTTTTAGTTTGTTTTTTTTCGGCATCGAAAAATTTCCGGACATTCATTTTCTAAATTTTTAAAATATTAATGCGGATTTAAAAAGAATTTTTTTTTCAAATTGTTACAGAAACCGACGGTTAAAAAATTATAACCAATGAAAAATAATAAAACTATTAATTGAATAAAAAAATAAATTTGTCAATAAATTGGGAAAAAAAAAATTAAACAACTAAAAGCTAAAGATATAACCTTTTAAGTGAAAATAAAAGTTTTAAAAAGTTTTTTAACCAATTAAAAAAGTGTAAAAAGTAAAGTCAAAAGTTGAGTAAAAAAAAAAAAATCTATAAGAAAGTATTAAGAAATAAAAATCAACTCTTTACATTGGAAAACAAAAAAAACTTTTTTTCATTTAAAAGGCAATTTATATAAATTTAAAATTTAAAATTTGTTTGATTTAAAAAGTCAACTTACCACTTTCTTTACAAAAGATACAAATCCATATCCTTTGGACTTTAGTGTCTGGGGATCTCTGACAACTCTGCAATCCCTGAAACAAAAAATTTCAATAGTTTTATAAGTAATAGCTTTTTATTTCACATTAGGATTTTATTACTATTATTATTTTTTTTTTTAATAAAATAAGTTCCATTTCTCACTATAAATTTAAAATTTATCAAGTATAAAATATTCGATTTTTTATTATTTTATTACGAGACATTGAACAATGCATTAATAAAAGTTTCAACAAAGTCTTAGCAATTTCATTTTATATTGTGTCTGTATACATATATGTATATATACATATGTATGTACATGGATATAGATATATGTATAAACACATGTTATCCTTTATTGTTTAATCAATGAATGGAGAAAACTCATGAGGAAAACGAGTACGCGCAAGCAGGATGCGCTGTGATAATAGGATAGCTAAACTGCTCACTTGGCGACTAGCTAACAAATAATCGATCCAGCTGTGTGGCACAAGGGACAAGATGCTAACGACCGTCTCTCTATTTACGGACTTTAATCACGACTTTTTTTCTATTTTCGTTTTAATACAACAATCGCTATCAATTACGATTTATATTTATCTCCAGTGAAAAATAAAACTGTTTTAATTTTTTTTAATCCATGCATTTCTTCTTCAACGAAAAGAAATAAATCAATGAAATAATTGACACTTGAAAATATTCACATTTTATTTTAAGTAGGAGAGGGAGAGGCAAAACGGGGTACTTAAGGAAATACCAAGTTTTCGAGGATTCAAATGTACACCAATATATATTTTTTTTTATTAATATTCAAAGTAAATAGAAAAAATTTTCAGTTACCGTTAAAAAAAAAATTTTTCAGTTTTGCGGGCAAAATGGGGTGCCCTCTAAAAAAGATTTAAAAAACATTTCTGGATTTTAAATGAATTTGATCAAGTTAAACTTTTTTGTAAATAATTTACATGAAGAAAAATTGTTTTTTGCATGATTATTGGATACAAAAGAAGAAAAACACATTTTTATTAGTTTTTATCATAAAACAAAAGTCATTGATGTTTTTCAACTGACAATTAACTTTCAGAAAAGTTTAACGAAAAAAATTGAAAATAACGCTCAATTATGGGAAGGGGAGGGGCAAAAGGGGGGAAGTAGGTAAAACGGGGTACTCCCAAAATTTTATAAAAAAAAATTTTATTTTTTAAATGTTTTTTGAACATCCCGAAATCACTCTTGTAAACATAATTGAATATTTTTTTTTAAACTTTTTAAAAAATCGAATTTCAGTCAAAAAAATCGGTCTGTCGGTTGACCCTGTGGGCCAGCCCCAAAACTTCCCGCCCATTTCGAGCTCCTTGAGCTCGAAAATACTTTTGTATGCGTTTATTTTCGAAAAATAACGTTTTTTACCATTTTTTCTACAACGATATCTCTCGAACGAATGAACCGATTGAGACGTTTAAGGTGGCAATCGACGCGTTTTATTGAGTTCTACAACTGATCAAATTTTGAAATTGATTTATCGAGTCGTTTTTGAGAAATTTTCAAAATACTAAAAAAAATTTTTTTTTTTAATTCTTTCGTTAACGGTTTCTGTCGAACAAATAAACCGATTTTGATTTTTGAGGCGGCATTCGACGCGGCTTACAAAGCTTAAGAGCGGATTAGATTTTGGGATCAATCCATTCAGTGAATTAAAAGTTATTCAAAAAAAACAGTTTTGAAAAAATTTTATTTTTGAAATATCTCCGATCGTACCCGACCGATTAAGCTCAAATTTTCAGTGTTTATAGTAAATAAAAAGCCGCGTCGAATGACACTTTAAAGTTCAAAATCGGTTCATCCGTTCAAAAGTTACAGAATATTTACATACGTACGTACGTACGTACGTACATACATACATACATACACTCGGACATCATCGTGGAATTAGTCAAAATAGCTTCCTAGGACCTCAAAACGTCAACATCTGTTGGAATTTCGATTTTCACAAATCGGTCTGAAACCAATAACTTCCCGAATTTTTGAAAATTTGCAATTTTCTTAGCGGGAAGTTAAAATGTTGATGGCTTTTGATTTATGATAAATACCAGTAAAAAATTTTGTTTTTTCTTTTGCATCCAATAATTGTATAAAATGTAATGTTTCTTTATGTAAATTGCTAACAAAAAAATTTAATTTGATCAATTTAATTAATATGCAGAAGTTTTTTTTTCACTTTCTTTAGGGGATCCCCTATTTTGCCCGCCAAAGTGAAATTTTTTTGTTTCAACAGCAACTGAAATTATTGTTTATTTACTTTGCACATGATTAAAAACAAAAATATTTAGCGTATTTGAGTCCTCGGAGCCATAGTATTTCCTTAAGTACCCCGCTTTGCCCCCCCCCTCCCTTCACCTATATTTACAGAAGTGATTTTGGAAAGTTTTAAAACCATTTAGAATATAAAATTTTTTTTTAATAAAATTTGGAGGGTGTCCCGTTTTGCTTACCCTACCCTTCTTTATCTTCCCCCTTCCCCTATATTTTGAATTTCTTAAAATTATCGATTTTGTTGTTTGGAAAATTTTATCAATATTTTTTTTTTTTTTATTACGTCGATTGAACTAAATTTTTTAAAATAATTTTTAAGGTCTACACGGAAAGAAAATTATGGGAATGGTTCCTATAATTTTGTGAAATTTCATCCTTTACCAGTATAGGAATGACGACCATAAATTATGGGAACACGTCCTATAGATATAGGAATATTACCCATAATTATAGGAATAGTTCCTATAATTATGGGAATGATACCTATACCATTATGGGAATAGTTTCTATAATGGTATAGGGGTGGTTCCTATAATATATAGGAACCATTCCTATAATAGTATGGATACAATTTCTATACTATTATAGGAACCATTCCTATAATGCATAGGAATACTCCCTATAATTTTCTTTCCATGTACTATTATTATAGTTTGGACAGACAAAAATTTTATGTTAAACTAAAATTTTTTTACTCAAAAAAAGTAAAAAAAAAAAATTAGTAAATTTCGAAATTAATTATAATATCACAAATATTTAAATTTTATTATATTTATAGAAATTAAAATAAAAAATAATTTGAATGGATTGTCAAAATTTTGATAATTTTGACTTGATGTTGATTTTTTTTTCAACTAGAACTAATTTTTTTCGATAAAAATTATGTTCTGGTTAGTAACAAAAAGTATAAAACTAAAAATAAAATTTTATTTAAATTTTAGTCTGTGAAAAAAATAAAAGTTGAGATAAAAAAAAAAGGTCAAGCTATAAAAATTAGTTTTGGTTTTAATTGTTGGAATATATTTTTCGAGGTAATTTATAAGATAATTTAGTCGATTGTAATTTGTAATCCAGCTTACTATTAAATAGACAATAATGAATAGCAGAGTTAAATCCATGATAGAGGTGTAAATTCTTAAATTGCTTTCATTGATTTCAATGCGTAATTTTCGAAGCCATTTATCTATAATATATATCCACTTTATGTACAAAATATACTAGTCGAAAAGATTAGTAACGCAATCGAGCCGTGAGTAAAAGAGAAATCAAGAGGATGTGGGAAAGAGAGTGAGAGAATGAGATAAACATATGAAGAGAGAAAGAGAAAGAGAGAGAGAGAGAGAGAGAGAGAGAGAGAGAGAGAGAGAGAGAGAGAGAGAGAGAGAGAACGTGTTTAATAGCCTCTCGTATACGCGTAAAAGTGCGAAAACATTTTCCATCAGGATAATCCTTGTTATGAGAGAAATGCGTGCAATAACGATTTGCCCGATGTGTGTTCGCTCTCAGTCGCAATATTCACGTGCCTGGTGAAATTCGATTACCCGCGAAATGCGACCAATTAATTCTCTTGTGTCCGTTTATATTTGCATGGTTTGTACGATGCTCAACTACAAACGACATTTCGACAGTATTTTTTTATTATTATTATTTTTTTTTCTTTTATTATCAATTTTTTTTTACTGTAATTTGATAAATATTTTATGAGATAATCTATTTAAATTATTATTATTTGCTTTTCTACGAAATGACATATTTTATTTTTAATAATAATTGGGCAAATGAATAAATATTTAAAATCTTCAATAATAAATTTCCGTACATTATTTGATATGTTAATTAATAATTTCTCAAATAATTTTATATTTTTAATCTCAAAATGCATATTTATTTATTGATTATATATTTTTTAATTAACGAATTAATTATTATTTAATATTCGAAATTGCGTCATTTAGTTTATTAATTATAAAATTGGCTGGGACAAAATGAGCACTCAGGAAAATAATCTATTTATGATGATTTGAATAATTTATTTTACTTTTATTACTTGTTACTCAAAATAAATATATCAATAATACTGAATATTTCTGCATAAAAGTATAATCAAATCACATAAAATAAAAATTAAAATATTAATTATTACCAAATAATTTTGTGGTTATATTTAATCAAAATATTTTATGTCTCAAAATATATATTACTAATTTTTTTAAACATGAATTTGGATAAATAAATAAAATTTTATGTCCAAGTTACCGTATATGAAAAAAAAAAAAAATTGAAGCTTTTTTAATACTTCTACAAAATTAAACGGAATCCATCATTTCTTAAAAGAAAAAAGTGAACCAGGCGAGATTTTTTCACTGGTCATACTTTTTTTTAGTCCTTAAATATGACCCAGCCATAAGAAATTAAAAATCCAAAGTGTGGGGTAAAATAGGTCCTTTCTTAAAAACTGATAAAATAAGCATCGATATATATTGGTTTTATATTTATAAAGAAAAATAAAGGGCAAAATAAGACACATTTACAAGCGGACCTCGTTATAAGACTACATGTTATAAGACTCTTCTTCTCAATTTGTTAAAACTCGCTCCGAATGCTTCCCTCACCAACGACTCAATGAAAATTTTGCGCCGAAACCTCACTATAAGACTAACGAACAGTACGACTTAAATCGAAATAAAATGTACATACTTCTTAAAAAATACTTACAATTTCATGGTTTTACATAATTAATTAACCTTTCGTTGTTCGCGTCCACTTGCCCGACGATTTTCATCGCGCGGCGAGCACTGTGCCGCCCATGCTAAATGAAATGCGACGTTGCCAAATCATACTGCTATAATGAATTATTTCTTACAGTAACAACAGTATGTTTGGCAACGTGGTTACAAAAATTGAATCGACGATTTAACTCGCATAATGAGCACTGCGCCGCTTTTTCATATTCTTGTTATACATAAATATATTTTTTTTATATTTAAAATGTATATTTATTAATTATACATATACATAACAAAAATATAGATTTCAAAGAGAGAATTGGTTAAGTATGAAGTCACAAATACCCATACAGTAACTTTTATTGCAATTTTAGTCAAAAAGGCGGCGTCACGCTCATAGCGCGAGTAACGAAAGGTTAAGAGAAAAGAATGACAATTGTCATTTTAAAATTCTGTTTATTTATAATTATACATAAAATAGATTCACTGAATGATAGAGCAGAGTTAAACCGAATAATTAAATAAAATGCAAAACGACGGTAATCTTATAGCGAGGCTTGAGCACAAAAACTGTTAAGCACAAGAGTGGAGGAACCTCAATTCTAAGAATTTTTTCCCCTACAGCCCCGAATTATAATGAGCTCCGACTGTACTGACTAAAACAAAAATTTTTTTATGTTTCAAAAATTGTATTTTATCCTGCCCCCGACATCCACCAAAAATTTGGTGTCTTATTTTGCTCCACAGTCTCATTTAGCCTCATTTTTCTTGCTCCTATAATTTATGTGCAGAGGTTGAAAATGGAATTATTGACAAATAACCGTGCGATTACTGTAGATCGTGATTTGATTTTTAATTTAATAAGTAAATTATGAAAATAAATATTTGTTTTACGAAAGTTGATTTTATTTATGGAGAATAATTTTTAAAAATTTTGAGTAGATTATTTTTTAGAAATTTCGGTTAAATTATTTAAGCAAAAAATTAGTAAAATTATTTAAAAAAAGTTTCCTTAATTTTTTGCTGAATATATCTCATGTTGTCCACTGACACAAGTGTTGTTTTTTTTTGCTGTTACAAAAAAAAAGTAGGCCCGTTTTGCCCTCTCTATGATAGTAAAGTCCCGAGTCGAAATTTAACTTCGATTTAAGTACTCAATATACTTGAATGCTCCGAGATTAGTACTTGAGATTCTTAAATGGACCTAAATAAGTATTTTTCATACTTTATACTCTTATTAGGTCCTATGAATTCTAAAAAATCGAAATTTAACATCTTTTAGAACCTATAAAAACTATTCATTATCATTGGGTAGGATACATTCTAAACTTTCTGAATAAAACCTAAGTATCCTAAATATAAATAACCGTTAACTCCTAAATAAGTTCTTTAAATTCTATGTTACTTTTTTTTTCTTATTTAACATCTTTTAGTGAACCTAACTAAACCCTAAATAGCTCCTAAAGATTTTATAACAGAAAAAGACGATCTTTTTTTTCAAAGCTAAAAAAACTATTTATACTTATTAACCCGAGTCGAAATATTTAACGTAAATTCAACGTTTTTAACGTTTTCAACGTAATTTCAACGTTTTTAACGTTTTCAACGTAAATTCAACGTATTCAACGTTTTTAACGTAAATTCAACGTTTTCAGCGTAAATTCAACGTTTTCAACGTTTTGAACTTGAATTGAACATTTTGGACAGTGACCGGCCTATGAGAAAGAAAAGAGGTCGGAAAAAGAAAGCACTGAGCTCTATCACGAAGTTTTCCAGACTAATTATCAAAAAGATACGTAGTACCTTCAAGGTCTTTCTCTAGAACACAATCTATGATGCTGTCACTTAATCCAAGAACATTAAATTGAAGACTGACACTGCTATAAGATTGCCCGATCAAAAATGATTTCAAATTCTTATAATTTAATTTATACTCAATTATAATAATTTAAGATCATTTTCGATCGGGCAATCTTATGGCAGTGTCAGTCTTCAATTTAATGTTCTTGGATTAAGTAACAGCATCGTAGATTGTGTTCTAGAGAAAGACCTTTAGGATACTACTCATCTTTTTGATAATTAGTCTGGAAAACTTTGCGATAGAGCTCAGTGCTTTCTTTTCCCGATCTCTTTTCTTTCTCATTGGCCAGTCACTGTCCAAAATGGTCAATTCAAGTTCAAAACGTTGAAAACGTTGAATTTACGTTGAATTCACGTTTAAAACGTTGAAAACGTTGAATTTACGTTGAATATTTCGACTCGGGAAGTCCTATAAATTCTTTCATCTCTGGTTAAGGCCTAAATATTCTAAACTTTATACTTCCAGTGTTACGATATACCTTTTCTTAAAGCTCAACGTCTATAAATGAATATAATTAAGGACTTGGTTACTGTACATCCTTATTAAGTCCTAAAGATTCTGTAAAAGAGAAAACTTAAAATAAAATAATAACATTTAATTGTCATATTCTTAATACCAAATTGTTTATTAAATAATTAACTTGTTTATGATTATTTAATTATTCTATCATATATTTATTTATTATTGTTTTATTCATTTATATTTGTTATAAAAATTGTTTAAATAATTATACAAATTTGAGTATCGAATTAATTCGAATTGAAAGTAATAAGTTATTCCGTAAATAAAGCAAAAATTTTTCCAGTTAACCATACTTTTTTATTACAAATATTTTTCTTATCATCAACGATAATAAAAATTAACAACAATATCAATGAAATATGGACAACCTTTACGGCTGCAATTAATAAGGAAAGCTCTAAAAAACGAAGATTCACTATCGATAAAAATAATTATAAAGAAAATAAAAAATACACTTGTGACACTGATTCTCTTAAATAAAAAAAAAATTTCGACCGGTACTCGATTTTTGAAAAAGTTTAGCGAAAAAAATTCAAAATAATGCTCAATTATATTTACATAAGTAATTTTGGAATGGTTAAAATACATTTAGAAAATGATAGTTTTTTTTTATAAAATTTTGAGAGTACCTCGTTTTGCCTACTCCCGCCTCCTCTTTCCCCTACATATTTATATATATATACATATATATATATATATATATATATATTCCATAATATGTCAATTTTAATTTTAATGTTATTAAACTTTTATTTTTTCAACTATCAATTAAAATTAAATCGTCATTACTGAAGGAAAAGTTCAAAGGTTTCGCCATTAATTAAAAAATATAAATTATTTCAAATCGATAAATTTAATCAATTTTAAAATTTTATGTCCATAAAACAATCGATGGTTGAATTATTCATATCGTTTTTTTATATATAATTATATATAAAGTTATATACAATTTAACCTGATCGTGTTTGAGAAACAAGTTATATCTGCAATAATATGCGAATTATTATATTATTATAAATTAATACTAAGAAATATGGCTGATAGTAATTCATGTGTAATCATAAATACAGCCACGAAATTTTCATCTAGCCAAGTGGCCAATGGACGAGCGGAGCAGACTACAATCCTTCAATAACAAAAGTTGAGCAGCATCGAGAAAGAACGTAAATTGGATGGGTGACCCATCCCGGAAAAAAAATAATTCTACAAAATTTGACATTATTATTTTTTTCCGGGATGGAGTACCAATAGGTTCTCAAAATACTTTGACCACTGTAAAATGAATAGGGCTTGATAAGATTCTGGAGTATGCTTAGGCTAAATAATATTTACAATTTAAAATTTTTGCGCCTATTCAACGATTAAACATGTCATTTTTTTACGTAACCGACATTTAGAGGTTTTGTATAGGAGTTGTTTTTCTATAGAAAATAAGTACTCAGTAAGTCCTTTTCGTTCTTAATTTTAGAATTTCTAGGTTCTAGAAAGGTTTAAAATTTCGACTCGGGCATTTATTTATTAATAATTAAAAAAACATTAATACTGACATTCAAAATTTATATTTATTTTCATCAATTTGTTAACTTTCGTCGTACTCATAGAAAAAAAATTATTAAAAATTTAAATGTTTTTTAAACAAAAAAATCTCAAATTCATTGATGAACATATCAAAATGTATGTATGGAATGTAATTAAATTCCATTTATTCTGAGCTCTTTAATGAAGTAATAATTTTCAAATGAACTACAAATATGAATTGTAACTTTTTATTGAGCTATCAAACTTTATTATGTAGCAACTTTATCATGAAGCCGTAGCTATTCTAAAATTAAAAAAAAATCTCAATTAGAACATACATTTGCAATAAAAATTAACGAGGTTATCATAATTTAAATGCCTTTGATTAATAAAACTGTTTAATTTAAATTAATTTTTATAATACAAACATACATATAGATTTCAAATTTATCGCCTGGAGTAAAACAGAGTCGTTAAATATTTGAAATTACAGCATATTTAAAATAAATCAAGTGTAACAATAATTTTTCAACTGTGTAATATTAAATTTTCAATATTAAACTTTATATTAGTCGTCACAGTTTATGTGTGTATGTATGTTTGTGTATACGTGTTATAGATTTTCCTTTTGGTCATTTCGCTGACCGCCTTCTAGCGATTTAAAATGACCGCACACTGTGGATTACGCCTTGGGGGCCACATGTACTACGCACGCGCATTTCCACTAAATTAATTTTTGATTAAAGAGAGAACAGGACATTGGGACATGAGAGAGAAAGTAAAATAGAGAAACGGCAGATCAAGAGAGAATGAGGTTGAGAGAACGAGAAACAACACACATCTCGTATCGTTAATGAAACATGTGCGCTTATGTGTACTGTGTATGATGCACACGTACGTAACGTCACGGTTATGACTTAAAAAATTATAAAATAACTCACCAATCGATTCTACATAATATCCAATTTCTGTTCGGATTAATACTGAATTCCGGTTATAAATCAAATTGATTGTAACAGCAATATTAATATCTCAAATGCTGGTTATCATAAATTGTTATGGATTATTTAATTCTGATCTTTTGTATTAAACTAGTGAATTTAATATTTCATTATCACAGCAAAATATATTTTGAATTTCTTCATTAAATAATTGACAGCTGCCAGTTTACTAAATTTTTGTTTAAAAAATAAAATTAAAATTTTATTTTTAGTTTAAAAGCTATAAAAATGTACGATCAATTATCAGTATAATTTTTTTAACAAGTGTTGGTTTTAATTAAAACGTCAGTTTCGGAAATTGTCGGATACTTGAACAATTAGTTGAACTTTTTGATCACCTATCGCGGTCATCGATGGACAGAGAAAAAGTTAAAAAAGGAAAAAACAAAAATTGGAAGGGAAAAAAAGGTAGAACTGAAAGTTAAATCCACGTGTTCGGAATAGGCCAGGGAATTAGGATCGGCAATCGGAGGTGCACTCGATAGCTATCAGATCGTTGAGTACTGCTGGCAGAACCGCAGACCGTTCATTTTCCAACATTCGAGTGTTTCCGTGTGTCCCAGGACCTGAATGGACCTACTGAAAATCCACAAATGTGTTTTCGCTTGTTTCCTACGCTCGATTGCTATTGTGTGCATGTTCGGCGAGCTTCGTAAACCGCTTTCTACTCTGGCTAGTCTAACTAATAGCCTGGGTACATGTGTGCTTTATAAATGTATGTTTATGGTCACATATATCTATAAAGATATGAATTCAACAATTCAATATTATATATACTTTGACGTAAATAATAATAATAATAATGATAAGGATAGTGAATTATCATTGAAATATATTGTCCGTAATCCAAACAGATTAAATACCAGATTTTCAAAAATAAATATACATTTAAATTTCAGTGCTATTCAAATTTATGTATATATCGATAGAATTTTATTTTTAAATTTATAAAAAAAATTTTTTGACATTATTTTCTTTGAAAGCGGTTATCACCCGGGAAAAAAAAATTTAGATCTATTCAGATCAAATTAGATCTGATGTTTCAGATCTGAACAGATCTGCATTTTGGCCAAATCTGTTTAGATCAAATTAGATCTACTCCGATCAGAAGAGATCTGCTTGGATCTGAACAGATCAAGGTAAATACAAAAAAAATATTAGATCTGCTCAGATCAAATTTGATTTAATTCGTTAGATCTAAATAGATTCGTTTTTTTATCTCTATCCTAATAAAAATTGATATGTCTGATTGAAAATATATTAAATATATCACAATAATATAAAATATATAGGATTGAAGCCATCAAAATTAAAAGTCAACGTTTCTTATTCCATATGAGATCAGCTTTACTTTCTCCTTTAAATGATACAATTAAAATTTAACTTAATAACGATTCATAATGAAGATCACTTTTCTCCAAAGAATATAAATTGACATATAATTAAGAAGATACTAATTTAAATAAAACAAAATATTCAATAGTTATTGATCTCGACGGTAATATAAAATAAGTACAAGTAATGAAATATTGTCATAGATTAGACTGATTTTTTGTTAAATAAAAACGATTATAATCAATACGGAACATTTTGCATAAATATAAAGGATCACTTTTTTATAAACAATAGTAAAAGTCATCTCATTTTAAGATACATAAAGCATTTTTCCTTAAAATATTTTATACTTATTTACTCAAGAAAGTCATGTAACGATGTATATGAAGCACCTATATGAATATCAGATAATATCGATAGTAGGTTATTATCGTGTTTATATTTTCTATAATAAGAGAATTATTAGCTGAATAAACAAGAAAATGTATTTATTTTAATTACGATAGACTTTTTACAATTATCAACATATTTAGGTAAATGTGTCAAAATTCAGTTAGTTAATCTTATAATTATAATATAATGTAAAGAAATATTTCTTTATAATCTGTACAGATCTAATCTGATCAGAGCATATTTGAACTTTTTTTCCGGAGAAAAAGTTATATCAGCTCAGATCTAGATTGATCCGTACAGGTCCAATTAGATCTATTTATATTTATTTTATAAATTGATTGTTTGATCAATGTTGATCTATTTTGATCTGACTAGATCTATTTTGGTCTGACTAGATCTAGGTTGATCTGACTTGATTAGACTTGATCAGGGTAGATCTGGACTATTTTTCCCCAAAGAAAAATGTCATATCTGAACAGATCAAATCTGATCTAGGTTCAGTATAAATTATGACCAAATTTGATCTGAGCTGATCTAATTTGATCAGAACAGATCTAAATTTTTTTTTCCCGGGCAGATAATTTTTTCCAAGCTATTCTCTAAATTAAAAAAACACAAGACGCGAAATAAAGACACAGACTCGATGCTTTACTCCATGAACTAGCAAAGTGCACTTCAATTTTTTGATAACTTCCATTTGTTTATGAGAAAAACTTGGACAAAGTTCCCATTTACTGTATAAGTGCAACAAAGATAGTAGCGTTCATCCACTTGAGTGCGAATAGAGAAAAAAATGAAAACGCGTCTTAAATAATTTTCACGACCATAGTTATAGTGTATAACAAAATTCTATAATGACAAGTTGGTTAAAATCAATATTTGTATACATATATAAGGAAGGGAGGGGCAAAAGGGGGTACTTAAAGAAATATCAAGTTTTCGAGGACTCAAATACACTGAATCTTTTTTTTTTTTCAATGATATTCAAAGTAAATAGAAAAAATTTTCAGTTACCGTTAAAAAAAAAGTTTTTTTATTTTTGCGGGTAAAATGGAGTACTCCCTAAAAAAAAAAAAAAAAATTATGTTGAATTTTTTTGTAAGTAATTTACATAAAAAAAAAATATAATTTAAATGGTTATTGGATACAAAAAAAGAAAAACAAATTTTTAATAGTTTTTATCATAAAACATAAGTCATTAATATTTTTCAACTGATTTTTGAAAAAGTTTAACAAAAAAAATCCAAAATAATGCTCAATTGTATTTATAAAAGTGATTTTGGAATGTTTACCCCCTTTTGCCTCCTTACCCCTATGTTATTTGATTCATATTGGTGAATTTAATACGTACTGCTTTTGATCAACTTGGTATTAAAAAATTTTGTTATACATTATAATTACGGTCGTAAAAATTATTTAATTATCTATCTTCTGCCGAAAAATCTATTTCATGATTGCACCAACTGATCTTCAAACACTTAATGAACTGTTGTACGTTGAATAACTAGATACTATTTAGTGATATCTCGTATGAGTAATAAGCAGTCTATACTGCCGTGCTAAGCACAGAAGTGGTAACTTGTATAGAAATACCATAGTAAGTTACCGCTTCTGTGCTTAGCACTGCACGGCAGTATAGCAAGTGTACTTTGAGTTATACTGATGAGTCTGATATTTACACTGAGACGAAACTGCTATATTCAAAATGAAATACTTGAACAGTTACTAACACCTACATCAAGTTAATCAATAAGAATAGTAGATGTATACTATTTTTGAAGAGACAATTAGTCTCGATAAAATACATGTATAGTATTCTATTCATATTGTTGAATTTAATACATATTGCTTTTGACCATTTTTTTATGCATTGCTTTCTTGAAATTAATATTTTTTGTATTTTATTATTTGAATAATATTTCAAAATATTAAATAAATTTTATTTTTAAAATTCTTAAACTTTTTAAAACTAACTTTGAGGAAAAACGCTACTGGACCTCTTTATCAAACTTAGAAAAATAAACGGGACTCTCTTTGTTGTATTCGTAGAGTAAATGAGAATTTTAAAACAATTTTTCTCGGAGACGAATTAGAATTTTTGAAAATACGAAATTTTTAGCCCTCTGTTAAGATTTTAAAAAACGCTAACGACTCTTTACACAGTTAGAAATTTTTGTGTTAATTCAACACATTGCGTTTGTGTTGGTCCTTAACACAAATTTTATGTTAAATAAAATTGAACACATAAAATCTGTTTTATGACATAAAATTAGTGTAAATTTAACACATTTTCCGTGTTAAAATCAACTAATGAACATAAACACATAACCTAATCGACTCAAGTATACTGATCTACCCTTAGTAGAACTTATGTCAATTTAGCGAACAATTGAACCGGTTCAAAAAGATATCAAAGTTATCTAAATTTATTTGTAAAATGTATATATTTAATTGTAAATAAATTATAATCCAAATTTCCTTGCAGACAATGCTGCTATAATGCTTTGCTTGGTTATAGTAATGAAGAATTGCGCGGGAATGTTTAGTCAAACAACACAAATTTTGTGTCAATTTTCGAATAGCACAAGAAATGTCTTACATTCTAGATTTTCTAATCATTTAACATAAAAAATCTGTTAAAGTAAAATAACACAAACGTTTTGTGTGTTAAATTAACAAATTTCTGTGTTAAAAATCAACACAAAAAATTTAACCAAATAATTTTTTAAGGAGGTTCGACCGACACTAGTGAGTTAAAGTAGTGTTTGAATTTTTTTGTTTGCTAAATTTTCCTAATACTTATGAAAATTCATTATTTTAATTTATAATAACATAACGAATCCATAAATTAATAATTATTACTTATTTAATTAAAGAAAGTAATGAAATGACTTGGTTATTTTTGACTCATATGATTTAATAAAAAGATTTGGCAACAGCGCGTTCTAACTTCTTACACATCGATATTCAAATAAAAGCGGGAAAAATTTATTTCTAATCTTGTCTCTCTTATTAATGTATTTCTCTCTTTGTTTTTTCTCTCAGCTGCTTCCGCGACGTTGCCAAACCCTCAATAATATGTATCTCTGTTGATGAACAAGATTAAATAATAAAGTTTAACTTGAATTATTTAGATAATTACAACAGTAACACTATATTGTTAAAATCTTATCATATTCCAAAAATATTCAAGTTTATGGCATGTGGTTTTTTACTTCTTAAACTTGGGAGGTTAATAATGAAAAAAATCGAATAAGTCATATCGGGAGCTTGTCCGCCATAAGAGCCTGTGTATAAGAAATTTAAAAACGTCATTTTTAAATCTTTTTTTTTTTTTTAAACTAGACGGTGGATCATATTCAAATTTTGAGAATACATAGATAAAGTACTTCTTTACATGTATACCAAGTTTCAAATCTTAAAGTTGGAAAATCCTTTTTACATTAGATTCGGTCGAACCTCCTTAACACAAATACACAAAATTTCTAACTAGGTATTTTAGGTTTCCAGTGTTGGTCTATGAATTAAATTGAATTGAAAATCGGTTGACATTACCCCTTAAGCTAATATTTTTTAATTTTTATTTTTTGTAGAAAGTTTTTTAAAAATTTATGTAAATTAACAATATTATAAATAATCCTTGAGCGAAACGGTCATTATTCAAAACTATAAAACTTAATTAAATAATTTATCTTACAAAAAGTTATGAATATATTTTTTAAAGTAAGAAAATATTTTTTGTAAAAAGCTTATCTTGTAGTATTTTTCCTTTTAATATATTTCTGTCAAGAAAAAAATATTAATATAATTATTCGTTTTCATGTCATAGCAACACGTAATATATTCAACACAATATTTGAATACATCACTCAAATGTTGAAGTAAATAAAATTATGACAAAAAAACATGAGTGAGAAATATTTAAAAAATAAATATACAAACACTTTCTTTTATATAAGTTAGCTTTATATGATGTTGCTACTTAAAAATGTTGAATTTAAAATTTAAACCAGATTTTATGATGAATAAAAATATTTTTATGTGTGTAGATAGATATGTAGACATATATAAACAAGATAGATGAGTGAGAACTACAAGTGAGTACTTTTTATCCTGTCTGTTATGACATCACATCGTTTCTTTTAAAAGTCCCAAGTGCTTGCGAGCCATCGAGCTTTGTACAAGAAAGTAACTAAAGAGCGGAAGGTAAGAGAGACACGTATCATTGTGCCGTCGAGTAACTTGAATATTTCAGCTGGACAGCAAACTCCCGTTACCTTTTCTACCTTTTCTCTCTCTCTCTCTCTCTCTCTCTCTCTCTATATATATATATATATATATATATATATATATATATATGCCAACTTAAAACTTAAACTTTAGTTTCTCCAGCTTCAGAGTCTAGTTTCTCTTTCTCATTTTTCTCTTTTTAACTTTTAAACCCATATACTCTCTGACTTTTATATTCACCAAGTATGAATGGTGAAGCTACAGAAGTCAAAAGGTCTCACCCTTGTCATTTTTATTTTACATTTACTTTTTTATTTTTTACTTTTTTTATCATATCTTTTCTCGCATTGTCAGTTTAAGTGCTAATCGGTATACCTACGAAAAGAAGATACATTTCACAATAGAACTAAATAATAATAATAATAATAATAATAATAATAATAATAAAAAATTTATATATAAAAAGTTTTAAAGTCACAATAGTTAGAAAAAAAAATTATTTAAAAATAGTGAGTAAAGTGAGTAAGATTGTAAAAAATATATCAATTATAAAATTTAGTAAGTGAATAATAAATTGATTATGCACAATCATGCAAAAGTTATACTTAAAGATATGTAAATAGACGAGCGGAGTACGACGGGTTACTCCAAAAAATGTTATATTATTGTTTTTATTTTAGCCGACATTATTTTATTTAACTTGAATTTAACAATTTTACAAGTATTTAATATTTTTAATTAAAAAGAATTTTTTTTAAAATGGGTTTTAAAAAAAATTCTTTATTATATTAATAAAATCTTTTGTGTTCAGTTTTAACCTAATACTCGGTATTGTTTAAAAATTAACAATAAGGTACCGGCGGGTAATAAGGCCTAGCTAAGGGAAATATTCAATAGAATCGAAAATATTGCATTCAATTATCGACATCTATTATTAATCTTTATTTCAATATATTAGCCATAAGATGTAAGAACGTAATGGTAATTTTTATCATAATCAAACAAAAAATTATACTTTTACAAAAACCATACGTATAATAAGCCTTATTTTACTATGGTAGGGTAATAAGGCCTATGGGTTAAGCTAACTGGATTAGTTTAACTATACTTAATAAAATTAGTATAAGAGATGAATCATCACTTAAGTTTAGCAACAATACTTTTTAAAAATCAGAAGACTAGATTGTTTTGCTTCACAGCACTTAAAATTATCAGTATCCTTTTTAAGAGTCAGAAGACTAGATTGTTTTTTATAATTTCTTCTGCGCTACGACAGCATATGACAAATCATGAAATATAGAAGACAGGGAACATAGTATCGGGACTCTATAAATTTTTCATAACATCTTTATGCAAGACCCTTCTACTAGAGTAGCCTTTAGCGGAGGCGGTTATTTTAAATATTATTTCTGTCACTTAGGCCTTATTACCCGACAGGCTTTATTACCCGCGGGTACCTTAATTTTAAAATACGTAAATAATTTTTAATAAAAAATATTTTAAGATATTCCATTATACCCCGAGAATGGTTCTGAAGTTAGTAGACAATTAAAAATTTTCGGATTTTTTTTAACAACAGTTACAAAAAAAAAGTGTTGGGAATTCAAAAGAGCGCACCTCAATCGCTCATTTTATTGATGTAGTTGATGGTGAGAAAAAATGTAAAAAATAATAACAACAATAAAAATAAAAATGTCAGCTAAATTTTTCGTGAATATTCAGTTTTACGTTTGTAATTAAGTACAATGAAACTAGAAGGATAAAAAATACAAAGATAAGAAAATAAAGTTAGGCCGATTAATTGTGTCTATCAAGAGTTATCGTGTTTACGAAGTTTCATACGTAACAATTGACGGCACTGGTTTCTTGAGTCAAAATAATTTATTTCAAATTACTAAAATAACCAATTGACGTAATATTGGGTTCTAATTGTTCTTTAATAAATTCGTTTATAAGACACCCTCAGCGCCTTCGCGCTTGAGGTGTACAAAAAAAAATAGCCAAGAATATGCACATGTAAAAAATTTAAAAAACTATAGATGCAATTTTTTCGAATATTTTATTTTTTCAATTTATCGTTTTGAAAAAAATCCAAAAATTATCAGACGTTGGCTAACTTCAGTATCATCCCGGGGATCCTAGAGTACTTCACTCTCTATTTAAATTATTTATATTTTTTTATTATTATTTATGGATATTCTTTATTCTGTTATTTATGAATATGACAATTTTTGAACGGACGTATAAATAATAGCAACGGAGTAGTAAATAATAAATTCATATAAATCATAATATTTATAAAAAAATATTGTTCTTTTGACTTTTTACTCGATCACTGTATTTTTCATATCTCAGTTTACTTTTATATATTTTTTATTTCCCCGGCGTTTGTTCACAAGTACTCTCATTTGTCAGGTATGAGACAAACAGCATCGGTGATGGGTTGCTGGCTCAACGGTAAAGAGAATATCCAATGCACTCTACTTTCATCCTAGATCTCGTAGCTCGATATTTTGTGTAATCAACATATGCATACGAGGGCTGTTTGTACTTAAAAACGTAATAATCATACTCATAACAATAATAATAATAATAATAATAATAATAAAAATACTAATAAATTAACATTGGTAAAATGTACATCGAGCTAATGGAAATGGTATTGAATTAATTAACTAAAAATAAAAAAAAAACATTAAAAAATTTATCATATATGATTTTAATGGATAATGCAGTAAAAACAAATTAAATTAAATTTTAAATTCATTATTCATTGACAGTAAATTATTTTCATTGATTTACTATTATTACAAGATAAAATATGAATAATTTATATAAAATATAAAATAATAATTCAAAATTTTGTTTAAACAATTTTGTATATCTTTAAATTAAATATAAATTTAAATTACATGTAAATTAAAAATCAGAATTTAGCTCATGAGCATAGTCATTAAATTAATTCGGATAAATAAATTAAAATTAAAATTTATAAATAAAATTTAATTATCGCGATTCGTGATTAATAAAAAAAGTAAAATAATATAAAGAGTAAATAAAAAAAAAAGATTAAATTACCCGAAAATAGTAAAATGTAATAAAACAAAGAAATAAACATGAATGGCTTAATAAAAAAGGTCATGGAAGTAAAGGAAAGAAAAGGTTGAATTTTTCATCTTAAAGTTGACGGAAATTTCGGAGGTAACGACAAACGAGTAAAACTGAATATTCCAGTGACAAGGTATATCTATATAGATATATAATGTACATATATATAGATATAGACAAGTTGAAGACGGTCATAACTATGTCACAGAGCTCCGTTGAAGCGAATTCTCTTGGGCTATTCGCTACCGTGAGGTGCAGGGGATCGAAAAGGAGGATGGGTCCCGTTCACCCAACCAACCGACCGACCGACCGAGCAACCGACCGACGGGCGATGAGATGGGTGGGTTAAGTTTACGAGGTCAGTTTGTCGAGAGGCGGTCGCGGATGCAGACGCACGGGTGATTCGGCTGACTATATAGTGATATACTTTCCTGGTTCCTTGGCATTTCTGCTGGCGAGGTTTAACCCATCGAGGGATCCTGCGCTCAGAAAATTAAAATTCTGACAACGCTTTTCCTTCTCAAGTATTACTGTAGCTGCATTATAAATATATATATATATATATATATATATATATATATATATATATATATATATATATCTACTGTTCGTACAACGGAAATCAAGACTTCTGGATCACTGCTTTCGATTATCTATACACATATATACATATAACACACCTTAAATACAAAATTTTATGGGTGCGCTTTAAACTGTATCTACAGTTCATATAGCATAATAAATCTGCCTATAAAATACTCTATTACCAACAGGAAAGTCTACTAAACAAGACTAATGCAGTTTTAGCTCAATTTATTAAACTTTTTATGTTTTTAAATTTAAAGCAATCACTTAAAATTTTATATTTTACATTCATTTATTCGTATCACGGATATATCATGTTATTAAATATAAAATACTCAATTATTTTCGGACTAATATATTATCCTATTAATAAATTAATATCCAAGTAGGCGGTTAATTATTATTGATAAGTTAATAAAAAGCCTGATAATCTTTCTAAATTACGGTTGATAGCAAACATTTTTATTTCAAGAATTTGGTTTATTAAATTAAATTAACTTTGATTGATATTTTTTATTAACGAGCTTTTGGATGACTTTTAAATCCACATTTTTTACTACGATTTTAATAATTAAGAATTTTTTTTTAAATCGTATTGTAAAGTTCTACTCTACTCTACTCTATTTCTACTTTATTCTACTCCGATATTTTTACTTAGTATTATTATTATTATTATTATTATTTTTTTTTTTTTTGTTTACATGTTTGACATAAATTTTATATTTATTTATTTAATTAACGGATTATTTATTTTAAATTTTATTACAAAACGTACAGATTAAATATAAATTCAAAATGATCCTGAAGTTAGCAGAAAATTCAAAATTTTTGAATTTTTTTTTCAACAAATAAATTACAAAAAAAAAACTAAATATATGCACATGTAGAAAATTAAAAAAACTGTAAGTGCAATTTTTTAAAAATATTTTTTTTTGTAATTTAATGTTTTGAATAAATTTCAAAAATGATTAGGCTAACTTCAGTATCATAATTCAAAACTATGTCGTAAGATATGAAAAAAAAAAAAATATAAAAAAATCTATAAACATTCTGCAAGTGGTCAGGCTTCGTATATTTAAATTTACAAGTCAAAAAATATTAAAATATATTTTAAAAATGCTATTATTAAAATACTTATTGCTGTTAATTTAGTGATATTATTAATTCAAATCAATTTTAATTACAACTGTTAAATTTATTTCAAAACTATCAAGCAAAAATTAGTTGTGAATAAAATGTAATAAAAAAGTATAAAAAATTTATTTATTTGTGCGGGTAAAAAAATTTATAAAAATAAGTTGAAAAAAAAAAAATAAAAAAATAAAAAAATGAGCGGACAATTTTAAATTGAGAGCTACTAGTAGCCATTGTGACCACGAATAAACTCACCGTTTAAATTAAAATTGATTCTCTTACAGACAGACTCTCTTGATAATGATTCCGTGTCCCGGGAAGGATGTATAACAATAACAACAATAACAACAATGACAGTAGCAATAATAATAACAATAATAACAACAACAACAACACGAATTATTTCACGAGTATACAATATTTTAATTATTATTATTTTATTTTTGTTTTTCCTTTTTTCTACAACCACTCATTACATATTTTCTTGAGTCCATTTTTATATAACGAAGCCCGACGCGGTTGAAACGAAATATTCTCCAGTATAAGCTTCTTCATTAATCCATTTTTTTATTATTATTATTATATTTTTTACTCACTTACTTCTACTTTTATAATTTATTTAGATTTTTTTTTTGTTCACTTTAAAATGGTAATTGAACGTAACGTAAAATAAAAAATAAAATAAATAAAAACCAAACAAAACAATTAATTAGCACGACTAAAGTTTTCACTGCATGGTAATATTTTTAATTAGTCGCGTGAATATATTTTCATATATAGTTATATATTGAATGTTTCCTGAAGAGTAGTTTGGACAGATGGCTGGCATTACGTGTTAAATAATCCAACAAAAACTTACGAGATTTCCCCAAATGGAGCGAAGGCTTCTCTCAATGTCTGCGTCTCAATCTCCGGGCTCAGGTCCCCGACAAATATGTGATAGTGTTCTGTGACAACAAAAAATATAACAAAACAAATCATTATAAATATAGTCTTATAGCGGGCGGGATTTATTTTTTTAAATTACAGTCTTTTCTTTCGATATATCTTAATATTTTATCAGTCTGTTCAAGAGCTTTGAAATTAAAGTAATTTTTTATGTTGAGACTTTTATTTAGCTCCGATTTTAATAGAATTTTTAATAAAAAGTTTTTCAATTAAAATACAATTTAATTTAAAAATTTAAATACACTGTTTTTATTTGAAGATAGTGGGGACGAAATGCGCTTTCAGAGAAACAATTATTAATAGCAGTACTTTTTTTTACTAATTATACATATTTTGAATCCCCACATAAGTATTTGGTATCAATACACGGAGAAAAAAGTATAGTAAGAATTACAATACTATAGTAAAATTTACTAGCAGATATGAAAAAATACATTCTGTATTGTAATTATTACTAAACGTTTAGTAAAATTTACTACTTAGTAATAATTACATAATAAGATATTAAAAATTACTATTGGGAAACTTAGAATTCTGATACGCCAACTGGTGGCTAAAGCTATAACTAGTCAAAGTAGGCTAAATCATGAATGTTTACATGTGTCTATACGTCTATCAGCTATATAAATAATAAATACTTAATTGTCTTTATAATTATTGTGTTCCTATGAATTAAAAAATTGTTTTCGTTCAATTAAAAAAAAATTTCGAATTTATAAACATGGAATTTCCATCAAAAATAAGTAAATGTAACATATATTGTTTGTATGGTTGTAAAAGTCGTGATTCTAAAAATGACAGTGTACATTTTTCAAAGTTCGTCAAAAAATTGCAAACGTGGTTACTTTGAAAAATAAAATGGATCAAGAAGATAAATTCGACCGTTTTGATAATTGCTGACATAAATAAAACAGTTTTGCTACCACGTGCTTGTATGAACCATCAAACCAACTTAACAAGAAAAACTCATACCCACGATCCTTCCACTTTTGAGAACTTGAACATTTATTTTATCCGGATCATCTCGAATACTTGATCATTGAAGACAAAAAGTAATGAGTGTAAATAAAGTAGACATCAGAAAAATTTAAAATTATTAATAAATAGAATAAATAATTAATAAAATAAATCTTTTTTAAAACACGCATTTAGAACATTTTGAAATTAATAAGTGCATTTTTACAAATATTAATTTTTAAATTAGTTACTCCATTTATTTATGATTTTTAATTTGTCTAATGTCTGCTACATTTACACTTGTAAAAAGTAATAATTTTTAAACACTTATTGTCTTCACTAACTTTACCAAAGTTCAACAAGTGTCCGTGATTTATTATATTTCCATCACCGGTAAAATTTTTATTTTGAAGTGTTCCACTAATAAATTGATAAGTGTCTTGAATTGACACCCGCATTATTTATTGTAATAATCTTTAACACTTATAATGATTTAAATAAATTATCAAAACTATACGCAATATTTTTTTTGCTAACACGATTATATTTATTAACTATCTGTATAGTAAATTCTACTATGTATAGATAAAATTCAAAGTTGGTGGGGATAGCATATACAAATATGTATTACAAGTTCTGAGACTTTTGTCCAAAGGTGACATCGTGCCGTCAGACATAGGAAAGGACTCGCGAGCGGGGGATCAGGGTTCGAATCTCAGTTGAAACAAGTGATTTTTTTAAAAACAAAAATCGACACCAACACCAATACAGATGGCATAAATAACAATAATAATCAAAATGATAGCAATAGTTATAAAAAGTTTAAGGGTTAATAAAACTTTAATTTTATTTTTTTTTCATTCTAATATACAGTCGGACCTCGTTATAAGACTATTAGTTTCTCTCTCAAACTATTGCGATACCTGGTTTATAAAAAAGACAGAATTATAGTCTTATAATGAGGTCCGACTGTAGTAAAATTTACTAAACAGGGATAGTAAAATTTACTAAATATAACTAAAAATAAATATACAATATAGGAGATTTTCCATAACCAGTATATGAGAAATTACTAAACGACTTGTGAAATATACTTATTCGTTTATGAATTTTTAATATAAATCATAAGCGTTTCGAGATTACTATCCAAATTTAGTAATTATTCTCATATTTTTTAGTGAAAATTACTATATTTTTTTCTCCAGATAGGGGAGGGGGAGGGGGCAGAGTGGGCTCCTTAAGGAAAATAATCATAATATCGTTTATTTTTTCATCATGTTTACTTATTTTTAGACCCTTGATACTTATTTTCAATTCATTATGCTGCGTCGATTAAAATTGAAAAATCGAAAATTAGGGGCAGAGTGGGCCCCTCACAAAAATTAGGCAAAAAATTCATTTATTTTATTTTCCGTCAAGTTATGAACCTCCGTAATGTTTGTATCATATTCTAGGCAGATATGTGATATGTGGGGCAAAGTGGACCACTCGGAAAAAAAATTGTAACGAAAATATTATTTTTTTCTCCATTTTCTGTCAAGTTATGACCGCTATAATTTTTTTATTATATTTTAGGTCAACATGTGATATGTGGGGCAACATGGACCACTCGGAAAAAAAATAGTAACGAAAAAATTTTTTATTTTTCGTTTTCAATTTTTTTCAAGTAGTTCATTCACCCCAAATATTACATATTGGCCTTAAATATGATAAAAACGTTATACACGGAAAGAAAATTATAGGGAGTATTCCTATGCATTATAGGAATGGTTCCTATAATGGTATAGGAATTGTATCTATACTATTATAGGAATGGTTCCTATATATTATAGGAACCACCCCTATACCATTATGGGAACCATTCCTATAATATTATAGTAACCATTCCTATAATAGTATAGTAACCATTCCTATAATATTATAGGAATGGTTCCTATAATATTATAGGAATGGTTACTATAATTTATAGGAATGGTTACTATACTATTATAGGAATGGTTACTATAATATTATAGGAATGGTTACTATACCATTATAGGAATGGTTACTATACCATTATAGGAATGGTTACTATACTATTATAGGAATGGTTACTATAATATTATAGGAACCATTCCTATAATATTATAGGAATGGTTACTATACTATTATAGGAATGGTTACTATAATAGTATAGGAATGGTTCCTATAATATAATAAAATTTTTTTTTTTGCAAAATAGTGTAGATATTTAATGTTAAAAAAAATCCAAAAATTATAAGACATCGGCTTACTTCAGTATCATGTTAAATTAAAACTTATATTAACTTTTCGAGATTTTACCCAAATTTGAGATTTTATCGAAATATAAATTTTTATTTTCAAAATTTGAATTTTCCTGAATGTTCTATGCTGAAAAAATTTCAGTTGAAAAATTTTGATGATTTTTGCCAAATACGAATTTTTTTTATGTCCCTGAAGTTACGAACGTTCGTGCAACTAAAAATATATTTTTTTTTTAAAGATACTTTTATGATTAGAAAAATGTGGATTTTTGTGTGGAGTGTTTTTTGAGACCCCACGCTAGTCAAAAAAGTTTCAATCCAATATAGCCGCCGGAACACCCCTCTACGACCTACCCCTATCACTTATATATTTTTAAAAATTGCAATTCAAATTAAAACAATCTGGACTTTCGTGTAGAGTGTTTTTTTTAAACCCCACACAAGTCAAAAAAGCTTCAATCCAATATGGCCGCCGAAAAGACCCTCTAATTTATTTGCGATATTTAAATTTTTTTTTTTTTTTTCAATGTCTGAATAGTTGTTTTTATGTTTAATAATACTTTTGTGTATTGTAAAAGTGATTTCCAGACTTTTTTGAAAATTGATATTTTCATAATATTATAGGAATGGTTACTATACTATTATAGGAATGGTTACTATAATATTATAGGAATGGTTACTATAATATTATAGGAATGGTTACTATAATATTATAGGAATGGTTACTATAATATTATAGGAATGATTACTATAATATTATAGGAATGGTTACTATACTATTATAGGAATGGTTACTATAATATTATAGGAATGGTTACTATACTATTATAGTAATGGTTACTATAATAGTATAGTAACCATTCCTATAATAGTATAGTAACCATTCCTATAATATTATAGGAATGGTTCCTATAATTTATAGGAACTATTCCTATAATTTATAGGAATGGTTACTATATATTATAGTAACCATTCCTATAATATTATAGGAACCATTCCCATAAATTATAGGAACCATTCCTATAATTATAGGAACCATTCCCATAATGGTATAGGTATCATTCCTATAATTATATGAATTATTCCTATAATTATGGGTAATATTCCTATAATTATAGGACGTGTTCCTATAATTGGTGGTCGTCATTCCTATACTGGTATAGGATGAAATTTCATAAAATTATAGGAACCATTCCCATAATTTTCTTTCCGTGTAGAGGTCATAACTTGAAAGAAAATAACAAAACATTTTTTTTTTATAATTTTTTGAGATAGGAGCCGTCGTACCCCAGGCTCTCCTATCTTTAACTTTCTTGATAAATTATATTTAATGAACAGTTTTGGTGGTCTATTTTATCCCTTATTATATAAGAAATTTCAATAAGCTTATTATCCGTCCGAATTTATTGACGTATAGAAAATTTTGAGGGACCCACTGTGCCCCCATATTTTTTTAAGTTTTTAAAATTTTAAGGGGCTCACTCTGCCCCATGGGGCCCACTTTGCCCCCCCCCCCTCCCCTATGAGTAATATGATCCAGTCATAAAGAAAATTTTTAAAATTAGCCCTCCCCCAACTCTGGAAAAATTTAAAAACTTAAATTAATTCAGATTTTAAATTTTTTACAAAAACTTCAGGTCGCCTCCCCCCCCCCCTCCATTTTATTTCAGTATTTTTTAATAAAGAAAAATTTTATTTTCCTTTTAAATACTTATGACACCCAATAAAAATTAATTGGTTCTTTGTAATTTAATTCATAAATAATTTATATAAGTCCTTAACTCGATGAAGTTACTGTTCGACTATTTTATTTTTTTTTTTATACTGAAGTTCTAAAAGTTTGTAAGCTTCTTTTACTTATAAATCTTCTATCCTGATTTATCTAAAATGTATTCATGATTTTGAGTAAATGGATTTCAAGTAAATAATTTTCTAGGTATTAAATATTTAAAAAGTAAATGTACAATAAAAAATTTATTAGAAAGGGAACTAATGACCAATCAGAAAAGATGTGTAAGGATAAAAGAAGCTTACGAACCTTTAAAACTTTAGTTATGAGTTAGCCTGATGGTAGCTACGTGTTGGTTTGGCTTTAAATTCTAACTTTTTAAAATTACTTATGGCGAATACAATAAATATTTTAAATAAGTCGATATTAATACTTTCAAGCCCCTTCATTTTTTTTTTGTTTTCATAAGTTTTAAAGTTATGAAATAATATAATGTGTGAAAAGGGATAAAATAAGATGATTTCAGACAAGGGTGAGGTTGAATTCCTGATTCAAAGGCGAGAGTAGTCATCGCACGAAGTTTGAAATTGTGTTTTATTTCATGTCACACAATATATTTTTTGAAATCATCTGCCTTGAAACTCAGAGTTCAAATACCTAGAACCAGTCGAAATGAAAAAGTTTGAGATCAATAGCACAGGTACAAACTTGACTCTCAACTTGATTGGTAAAATTACACATAATTATTCATCTTCCTCCGTGTATACAACTTTTCACCAGATTTGTGCCTGAAAAGTTAAATTTCTGCCTCTGTTTGTGGGAAGAATGGCGCATGTGCTAATTTTTATCATTTTTTTCATAATACCAGCATCGAAACTTGAAGTTTCAGTGTCTCTACAGCCCGTCGAAACAAGCTAATTTCAAGCCGATGCTGCAAACAACTGCTAGTGAATTCGTAATTCACAAATCCCTTCACAGCGGGCAGAAAATGAAATTCTTCCTTTGGGAAGAAATCACGCATGCTTCTGCCCCGTGATAGATATATTTAATGTTCATTTGCAGCCTTATTACTCTCATTTGTTTACTTGTCACTTCAGTTTACTCATTTCATTTTTTAAGTGACAGTTTTAATTAACCAAATAAAATTACCAAAAAATAAATGAAAATAATATTTTTGTCATATTTACTAGTTAATAAGTGAGTGTAAATCACATATTTCTCGTTCTCTAACAGTTCTTCGCATCATCGGCTTGAAATTAACTTGTTTCCTACTGGCTGCTGAGACTGAATCTTCAAGTTCCGATACAGGTAATCACGAAAAATATAGTGTGTGACTCAAGATAAAACACGATTTCAGACTGCGGGTGACGTCAGCCAACCTCACCCTAGTCTGAAATCGTCTTGTGTTATCCCTTGTCACACAATATACTATTTTCTCATAAAAGAAAAAAACGAGTTTCTTCTCTCTTAACAGGGCAGGATTTTAAACTTTCGGTGCAAGTCTGGTGAAAAATTATGCACACACCATATCATTGTAAATCGAAGTGTTTTAATTTAAAACTCCTAAGTATTTAGTTGCTATTTAAATACGTTGTATTCACTTTCTGAACGTTTGCAAGTGTTTTTTTTACAAACTATAAATTTTTAAAAATAGTAATAAGAATTACAGGTATTTCAGGAGAACAGTATAGCATGTGGTACGAGATAAAATACGATTTTAGACTAAGACGAGGTTGACTGGCATCACACGAAAGTTGAAATCATTTTGTTTCATCCTTTGTCACACAATCTACTGTTGCGCGCGGAAACTAGACATATTTTTCCCCAGGAATGAAACTAATAATTTTCAATCCGTTAAATTGCATTGGGCTGAAATTGGCTTGTTTCGACTGGCTAAAACAGTTATTGTAATTCGTAATAGTTCAATGCAGGTGATAAGGAATAATATAATGTTTCATGATACTATCATCGAAACTTAGAGTTTCGGTGTCTGAACAGCCAATTGAAACAAGTTAATTTCAGCCCAACGCGGCGAACAAATATTAGCGTATGGGTAAACTGCAAATGCCTTCAGTAAGCGGGCAAAAACAAACTTATTTCGTCCCCTGGGAAGAAACAAATAATGCTTCTGCCCACTGAAAACCAGTTTCTACACAGAAAGAAAACTATGGGAATGGTTCCTATACTTTTGTGAAATTTCATCCTCTACCAGTATAGGAATGACGACCATAAATTATGGGAGCAGCTCCTATAATTAGAGGAATGTTACCCATAATTATCGGAATAGTTCCTATAATTCTGGGAATGATACCCATACCATTATGGGAATGGTTCCTAATATAATTATAGGAACCATTTCTATAATATTATGGGAATGGTTCCCATTCTATCATAAAAATATTAATTCAAAGAAAAGTTTGAAAATTACTTCTACACGGAAGGAAATGTATAGGAAGTATTCCTATGTATTATGAGAATGGTTCCCATAATGGTATAGAAATTGTACCCATACTATTATAGGAATAGTTCCTATATATTATAGGAACCATCCCTATAATATTATAGGAACCATTCCTATAATGTTATGGGAATCGTTCCCATACTATTATGGGAACCATTCCTATAATATTATAGGAACCATTCCTATAATGTTATGGGAATCGTTCCCATACTATTATGGGAACCATTCCTATAATGGTATAAGAACTGTTCCTATAATATTATGGGAATGGTTCCCATAATGGTATAAGGATGGTTCCTATACCATTCTGGGAACCATTCTTATAATACATAGGAATACTTCCTATAATTTTCTTTCCGTGTAAGTTGTTGTTAATAAGTAATTTTAGATCATTTATTTTATTTATTTTTTGCAGTTATTACTCTGTGGTTAAGTGTTATAAAAATAAGTGTAAATTATAAGTAATATTCATTTCTTTTGCTTCATCATAAACTGCAAATCACAATTTATGTTTACGCTAATAGTTGATCACACCATTGATCTTAAATTAACTTGTTTTTGACTGGCTGCTGGCACTAAAACTTTAAGTTCCAATGCAGGTAATCATAAAAAATATAGTATGACACACGATGAAGCACGATTTCAGATTGCGAGTGAAGTCAGCGACTTTCATTTTGCTCTGAAATAGTTTTGTTTCATTCCTTGTCATACAATATACTATTTTTTATAACTAATTTAATTATTACGCTGTAAAAAAATTTCAGAGTGAACGCGGATTAAATTCGGAGTTGATGTGGAGCGAAATAAAATCCACATTACTCCAGAATCATTCCGTTAAAAAAAAAAAAACTCGCTACACGGAAAAAAGAGAAGTTGAAAAATTACAGTTTCGTATAGTATTAATTAGTACTATAGCGCTCCGAGTCTGAAACTGTAGAAATTACATTTTTTATCAGTAAATTTTACAGAAATAACAAATATTACAGTTTCAAACTCGATATTGTCGATTTGAACTGTAAAATTTGCTGCTTAAAATTGTATTAATTTTATTGCTACAACAAATTTCTAAAATTACAGTTTGAACTTTAATGTTTACAGATTTTTACCCGGAAAGCCTGATTTACAGTAGAAACTGTAATTTTTCAACTGCTCTTTTTTGCGTGTATTTACTCCGTATGTAGAGTAATTTTTTTAAACTCCAGAAATACAAGTAATGGATTGAATTTGGATTGAATTAAAATCTACATTCACTCGGAATTCATTTTCGAATTTTCACAGTGCAATGAGTTGGTTTGTATAAAGGAATAAGTAATACACATTACTCACACTTAGAGAAATGTAAATAGTTACAGTAAAGCTCAACTAAACAGTTGACATTCAACGTTAAACGCTCATCTAAGCACCTCAATTAAACGCTTTGATTACTAAAATTAGAAATTTCTCAGAGGGCATAAATTATCGCAAAAAAAATTTTTTATTTAAATCATTTTGAATATTAAATGAACATATTTTTAGTAACTAGAAGTATTAGAAAATATTTTTTGGAAATTTTTTATTAACAGATTGAAATTTTTCATTAAATGAAATGTTTTTTTTTTTTACTTTATTGGCGTTACTCTACTTTTCGATGTAATACTCTATTTAAAAATTAGATTGTAAAATATTAGAAAGTAAATTTTTTTTAATTTTTACGGAAGAAAATATTTAACTTACTATTTTATTATTTCGACATGGTAAAAAATAAAAAACTAAATGAAAAATCTTATTGACCCATGAGATATTTTTCATATTTGAACAGTCATGTCGTCCGTCAACTCATAAATTGTAATGATTCATGAGACCTCTATAATTCATCTTTTTTAAAAAGCGCAACTTTTTGTTCAAACAACAAAAAACCAGATATCGAACAGCTACAATATTTTTTACTCATTCGTACCAGCACACCGGTAATACAAATGTGCTTTTACAGACTCCAACTGGAGGAACCATATATATGTATATATATATATATGTATATATATATATATATATATATATATATATATATATATATATATATATATACTCTTTATATATTTATATTATATCTATATACATCTAAAACTAACTACCAAGTCATGTCAGACTTTGACAAGACGGATCGTTTGCATTGATAAGGAGCTTGTTCAACTTGTAATTCTTAAGAACCTCCATCTTCAACCCCTCTTTCTATTTAAAATAACTTTCAGACTTTATTCTTGCAAAAAAATGATACTAACAAACAACTAAGTAAAAAAAATATTTTTTTTTTTAAACGTAAATTTAAAAATTGTTTATATTTTTTTTTCTTTCTTATTATATATACGTATGTACATCACTTACAAGTATTGAATCATGTAGAAACCTTCAAATGAAATGAGTAAAGAGTACCTACACAACAGCAGACTACAGACTGGTGTATAAACCAAAAGAAATTAGAAAAGTAAAACAAAAAATAATAATAATAAAAGGCAACTCAAAAAACAGTTAGAGAAGCAGCGATAGTGGTTCCGTTTGTGGAAAAGTTAAACTTGAAAGGCAGCGCCGGCGCGTGCTACCGCTGGTAGTCTGGGATGCTGGACTGTGTTCATACAACACACAACACTGTACATAGAGTACTAGAGTACAGAATATAGTAGTATAGTAGTATAGCAGTAGTGTTATATAGTAAAAGAGAGCAGAGAGCCTACACTAGTGTAGCTGAGAGACGAGCCGAGTGTACATATATAAAACATTCAAAAAGACTGTTTTTATTTCGGCACGATTCAATGCATTCTATAGTATATACTGTGAACGGGATAGAATCCTGTTTGGACTACTATACCTTCCGGCGTTACCCATTCCCTCATCACCTCACTCTACCACCCAGGCCCCCAGTCCCAACTACAACCCCAACCCCACCCCAGCTCCAAGTTCAGCTTCCACCCTTTTTCATCCTCAAGCCCAGTCAACCCCGCACGTTTATTCATTTTTTCTCTATACTACGACTAACATTTATAACTTCCCACTATAGGAAACTCTTATGCTTTTGCTCTTTTTCTATCCTCGTCTCTGTTTCTGTCTCTTATTTTCTGGTACAACTTTAACACTGCAAACACCGATACGGCTATTGAATGACTGGTCTCTACACACATGCTCTATTGATATATCCCGCGGCTATCCCACCGATTATTTCATCCATGTTTTGTATATTGATGAATTTTAAGTTGGACGGAGGAAAAAATATAAAACTAGTTAACATTCTCAGTAAATATTGCCCAGAACCCCGGGGGTATCAAATTCGCAGGCTCGGACTCAATATTTTATCGCTGTAGTTGATTGAATTATTTCATTTTAAATTAAGTTACAGTGATAACTTTCAATTATACATTTTTCAATCTTTTAACGAGTGTTTCTTTTTAAAGATAATTAGATTTTAAGGTTTTTTTTTTTGCTCTGATGTTAAAACCAAACAATATTTTATATTTAAAATAAATAAAAACAGTATTTGGGTATTCTGGTATAAAAAAAAAAAAAAAAAAAAAAAAAAATAGTCTAGAAGTTTTTAATTGAAATTTAAAGATAAATTTACATAGGAGTTTTTATTTCATTTTTAGAGTCCGAAGCAAAACTCAATTCTTTATTTTTTAATCAGTAAAGGGATGAACAAAACAAGATATTTAGAAGTTTGTTTTTTCACAATGGTTCTACATAGAGAATCTGGAAAATGGTTTCTTTTATGAAGAAACAAGTGATGAAAAAATAGCGCATGCGCACTGATGGAAATATTTATTTGAGCTAAATAAGATTTATTAATAGGTAACAAATGATTTATTAAATGAGATTTATTTGAACCAAATAAATATTTCTTAATAGTTTCCGACTAGAATTCTTTCCTAATTTGCCTGAAGTACCATAAGGACCTTGTCAGATTAATATAAGGTTTGTCTTATTGCGGCAAACCTGACGAGTTCCTTATCAGGACCTCATCAGGATATCCTTATTCGAAAAAAAGTTACCCAATCCCTTTAAATATTTTATTTACAGGCTAAAAATTGAACAAAGTACAAAATAATATTATATAGAAATCACGTCAATCATTGCAGCACGGATTTTTTTCTTCTTCATCAGTTATTCTTTGTCATTATAATGAATATATTTACACTCACAAGATCATATATGTATGTCAGCGCAGAGGATAGTATCAAGGATTTTGAATCGGAAGGACGTAGGTTCGATCCCAGCAATCTTCTGACTAATTTCACGATGATGTACGAGTGTATGTATGTATGTATGTATGTATGTACGTACGTATGTACGTATGTAAATATCTATAACTTTTGAACGGATCAACCGATTTTGATCGTCAAGATGTCATTCGACGCAGTTTTTTAATATCTTGAAGCTGAAAAAAAAATTGAGCTTGATCGGTAGGGCTCGTTCGGAGATATTCCAAAAATAAACTTTTTTCAAAAATTTTTTTTTGGATAACTTTTTACGGGCTCGATGGATTAATTCCAAAATGGACTGGGCTCTGGAGATTCATAAGCCGCGTCGAATGCCACCTCAAACATCAAAATCGGTTAATTCTTTCAAGAGAAACCGTTGTCGAAAGAATTAAAAAAAAAAATTTTTTTTAGTATTTTGAAAATTTCTCAAAAATGACTCGATGAATCAATTTCAAAATTTAATCAGTTATAGAACTCAATGAAACGTGTCGACTGCCACCTTAAACGTCTCAATCGGTTTATTCGTTCGAGAGATATCGTTGTAGAAAAAATTGTAAAAAACGTTATTTTTTGAAAACAAAAGCATACAAAAGTATTTTCGAGCTTGAAGAGCTCGAAAATGTATCTACTACAATTTTTCGAGCTCAAGGAGCTCGAAATACGCGGGAAGTTTTGGGGCTGGCCCGCAGGGTCAACCGACAGACCGATTTTTTTTTCGCAATTTAATATTTTTTTAACAATAATTACTAATAAGGCAACCCTGATAAGGATTTGATGAGGATATCCTGGTAAGGACCTCATGGATCTTAAGCGTTACATCCACATCAGTTCCGCGGCAGGATACCCTAATCTGGACCTTATTTGGAATAAGTTAACCTCATAAGGACCTCGTCAGGTCCTTATGGAAAATTCTAATCGGGTTAATAAATGGCTTATTTGAATAGAAGGAAATGACACATGAAGTTAATTAAGTAGTGTTATGACAATTAATTTATAGTACTATTTCATTTAATTTTTAAAAAAAAAATAATACACACAGTACTTAGTGTTAAAAATATTCAGCATTTTCTTTATTTATAAAACAATATTTAGTTAATTACATTTTGAATTTGTTACACGTCACGAACGACCCTTACGGAAAGAAACTAATGGACACTTCTGAACACTATTGAAAATTCATTAGTGTTGATAAGTGTTTTATTAGTGATCATTAGTGACCATTAGTTCTCTGAATAGTGACCATTAGTACTCTGAAATCTTACAACACTATTAGATGTGATGAGTGGTGAATAGTGTTGTATTAGTGTTCTTTAGTCGGAGAACTAATGGATCTTGGAACACTATTGGAATTGGTTAGTTTTGAATAATGTTCTATTAGTGTTCATTAGTACAGATACAGAATCTTGCAGCATCATTGGAATTGGTTAGTTTTGAATAATGTTCTATTAGTGTTCATTAGTACTCCAGATACAGAATCTTGCAGCATCATTGGAAGTGGTTAGTGTTGAATAGCGTTTTATTAGTGATCATTAGTAGTTTTATTAGTGAATCTTACAATATTTTTGGGAGTGATAAGTGCTGGCTAGGTTTCAATAATGTTTATTAGTAATTCATAAAATCAGTACTACTCTATATGAAATTCAAATTAATCACACTAAACACACAAAGGACACTAAACCATTAGTGTTTCTCATTAATACTGTGATTAATTCTTTTCCATAAGGAGATTAAACAACACACTAGATAGTGTACTGAAAGGTATTATAAACAGAGAGTGGCGCTGCAGTCAAATATCCCAGTGATGTTCACTCAAATATAAGATTTATTAACTGTTAATAAATATATAATTGAGGCAAACACTTATTTCAGCCAAATAAGGCTAAAAAACTGTTTCAAATAAATACATTTATTAATATCAAATAAATACTTTTATCAGTGCATTATTCTTCCCACAAACAGAAGCAAAAATTCAAACTTTCAGGTGCAGATCTGGTGAAAAATTGTGTACGCACTACGGAGGAAGCCTTCGGTTCGGGTAGGCAATTACACACGCGGGTTGAAATGTCCTACTTTCCTACCTAGGTATATAATATACTATTTTTTACCTGGAAATAAAACAAATTTTTATGACAATTGAAAAGTTTGCTTATATTTTTTTCAAATACAAATCAAATCTACAAAGATTTAACACAATCAGAATAAAAAGAGTTCACGTATTCCATTATATCCCCATTTTATTAGAGCCTTCCTTTATTATTAGCTCAAGTTTTAGGAACAAGTGTTTAAAAATAATAAACTTAATTTATGATGAATAATTATAAAAGTAATAGACGATTTAGACAATGATAAATATTTGTAAATGGTGATAAATTAAAATAATTGTTATTATAAGTTATATAAGACTTCCAAAATAAGCCTAACAGTAAATATGTAACAACGTTCTTGAACTAAGGGTTAACTACATAACAAATCCAGCGGAATGGATGAGTGTTCAACCGCAAATAAACATAGGATTTCGGACAGACAAGTGAACGGTAAACATAACATATACGTAATACATAATCCCGTGTATACCTACTACCCGTATTTACCTTCATAGTGAGAGAGTGTGTATACTACATGAGGGTAAACTTGAATATAACTCTCCTCCTCACTCTCACTCTACTCTGCAATCTCCGAACCTATAATATTATCGATTTATTCTAGCAACTAATAAATTTTCATTTAAATAAGTCCTCTTAATTACCGAATCGCAATTTTAAATTTTTATTTACTTTATTACTTGAGCTTTCATCCGTCGTATTATATTTACCTATACACCTACATCTACATTCTACACCTACACTTTATTTACATTCACTGCAGTAAAACTATTTAATGAGCTTAACAATAAATGCGAATCCGATTTTATTTTTTTTTTTTTAGTTTTAAAACTTTAAACTTTTAAGTACCATAAATTAACACACTTTGAAAAATATAAATGGCTCTTGTGTACTTGCAAGAAATATCACTGTGTACTTTGTACAAGAGAGCAAATTTAACCTATTCGCTGCATAAAAATATATATACATACATACATCTATATTTATACGTATTTATATATGTGTACATGAGAATGTCCATGTAAATGTGATCGACCTCATCCCCTTCTTTTACTGCTGTAACGCGTAGTATAAAAGGACATTTAAATTCTTCGACACGTAGCTACGACCCTGCTATTTTTTTTTTTTGTTCTCAAACTCGAATTCCAGTACAATCGAGATGTGGACACGAACAGCATGAACAAATCTACCGAACAATCGTGACTGTAGGAAAACAAAAAATAAATAAACGAACAAATATATATATATATATATATATATATATATATACATGTATACACATATATATGTCGGTATATTTGGAATAAATTCGAGTGAAGTAGAAATTCTGAAGAATTGATGCACTTTTTTGAATTTCAATTTTCTGAATTTTTTACTTTTTTTTTGTGTTTGAAGAATAAATTGCAACTCAGTAAATTTTTGTTGGAGAAATAAACAAATAATTTGCTGACGCATAGCCGCCGTTTCCCAAAATAGCTACATAAAATAATTTGAATAACTCAAAGGATGTGTTTTGATTTTTTAGTTGTTAGAAATTTTTGTATTTACAGAGAAATTATTCGCGTTTGAAATTCTACATGTTGAAAAAAAAGTGGTAGTACTTCCTACACGGTAAAAAATTTACAGCCTAATTTACTATGGGCGCAGAGTATCACCAAACTATAAGAAAACTTGGCACAAAATTTACAAGTGTCCCATAGTAAACGGTATGCGCAGACTACACGATTGTGGCCTATGCGCATACGTTTGCTATGGGACACTTGTAAATTTTATATCAGTTTTCTTATAGTTTGGTGATACTCTGCGCCCATAGTAAATTTGACTGTAAATTTTTCACCGTGCATCTTAACGAAGTAACTATTCCTATCCTTACATTTTAATGATTCTGATTTTTTTATGTTAACTTTTCCTGTCGAAGATGGTAAGCATTCTTATACGTAATGATAATCATTACTAACTTAAGATAGTTTTAATTAGAAGGAAAAATTTAAAAATTTTTTCGGCATAAAAACTACTACTATCTAGATGGTAACTATTACTATCGGCATTAGTAATTATTACTATACGAAAAACAAATAGTTAACATAAAAATATGACAATGATTATCACATACAGACAGTAATCATTTCTTATTACAAGATATGGTGATAGTTAGCATTTTTTTTTCTGCGTGTATGGTGTCATAGTAAAGCCAAACCATGTTAGCCACCTGACGAAAATTGAACTACACACAAAGAAGAATGACTATGACCATAGTAAAATTTACAATGATCACAGTAATTTGTGATGTAATTGTCGTCAATTTTACTTTGGCCATAGTCATTTTTCCAAGTGTTTAATTCAATTTTCATCAGGTGGCGAACATGGTTTGGCTTTATTATATCATAGCATTTCAATTTTCAAATAAGAATAATTTCAGCATGTACTTGAAAGTCGGATGCATATGATTGGTGATTTTTTTGATTGATGTATGTGTTTATAAATAAAGAAAAATACGATCAAAATAATTTTCATAGTGACGTTCTTTAGAATGTTAATCTATGAGTCGCCGAGGATGAACTGTAATGAATATCAATAATCAACTATTTTCCCATTAGAAGGAGATTAGTAAAAATCGATTAATTTTCAGAGATTTATCTTAAAATTTATTGCCCATAGTCCAGGTCTTTCTGCCTTATTTTTTTACTTTTACATTCGTATATATTTCGCTCTGTCTTTCGTATACTATCTATCCATAAATTTTTGTTTCTCTCTATACTCTTTACTCTTATATATACATTCCTAGCGCCCTTACAACAAAAATAAAAACTAGCTGCCAATAATAAATTTTTGGGTTATGTTGTGTCGTTCTGGCTAAATAGTGAATTAGACATGGTACGTTTCCACGGTTCGAAGAACTAGTTCCTGAAAACGTTTCCGTGGAAGTACTTTATTTCAAAAATTTTAATTATAGGTATGTATTTATTTGTAATCACTAAAAATCGTTGTAGTTTTTCGAAATACTTTATTTGCTAAACAAATGTTTTCATTTGTTGATTTCCAATATACATTTCCATGCAACGATAACTGTCTCAGGAAAAAAAAACTATTAAAGTATCTAAAGTAAATTTCACGGAACGGTCGGATTTGTATCCAACAAAAGACATAGTCACAATTCACAGAAAACTGTGGAAAACTCTACAGGTCCGGAACGGCACAGCACTCATTTTTAGTTATTTTATTTAAAGGTTAGTTTATTATAATATCATTTTTTTTTTTCGATTTTTTAAGTGTTGATCTCCATGCAACATTAATTTAAAATTTACAAGAATATCAATCATAGAATATTGTGTATGAGCATTAGAGACGTGCACTATTTGGATTTCCCAAATATTTTTTGTTTCATTGTTATTTAGTTAATTCAAAATGCATTGTTATATATATACAGATTTAATGACTTCGATCTCTCCGGATTCTTAAGAAGAAAACTGTAATCCTCTTAATATGGAAAAACTTAGTTCAGATGTTGATGATGGTTCACTACATGCAGGCATTAAACAAGCTAATCCTCAGGAACAAAGAAAATAATCTATTGAAAGTTGCATACAATCTTTAGTTTACGCGTCTTATTACAGAGACACTTCTCAGATTCCTTCCTGTCAAAAGATGAAAAGGATATAGTTACACATGAAAAAGTTTGTTAACAGAAAACAAATGATCGTTATCTTATTTGTAAACAACCTATCAGATTGTGTAGCTATAATGCAAAAAATTTCCATGAGATGAAATGTCTTGTGCCATTCTGTTCCAATGTTAAACATCAATTGAAACAACTACAATTTCAGCAGATATTACGACAATCCCAATTATTGAGGCTACATATAGCTGCGATGAGAATGATAAGACCAAGTGGTCCAGTAAGTGGTATGCAAATTGATCTTGTGTTATGGTATTCAAGTATTAATCATACGTTGAAACAACACCATTTCAGTAGAGGTTACAGAAGATCAAGTATTGAAACGTAAGGCTAAGATGAATATAAAAACTCCGACTGGTCTAATAAGTGGGGTACAAAGTAGGCAGCAAATGTCTAATGATGAAATGGCTGCTGATATTGTTACACTGTAAAAAATCACCGGGGTAAGTCCAAGCGGTGTAGGTGTTAAAATTAGCGGTGTTAAATTTTACCCCCAAAAGCGGTGTGAAAATAACGCCGCCACCGGTGTAAATATTCTTCACCGGTGTTAAATTAAATTTTCCGGTGTAAAAATATTTCACTTTGGGAATGTTTGCACATATGTGTGCATTTGAGTGAGTGTGTGCGCATGTGTGCGTGAGTGCACTCGCGTGTAGGCATGTGTGAGCTCACGTAAACGTGTGTAAGCTCATTCACGTGAGCTCATGTGCGTGAATTCGCGTGTATGTGAGCTTGCGTGTGTCCAGGAGCGTGAACTCACGCATGTGAGCTCACACTCATGCGAGCTCATTTGTATGAGCTCACACATACGAACTCACGAGCGGGCTCATTTGTGTGAGCTCATGCATGTGAGCTCATGTGCGTTTGTTGAACTCGCGCGTGAGCTCGCACGCGTATGTGAGCTCACGTGTGTTTACGTATGCATGTGGGAGCTCACGTGTGTGTGCGTGTGTGCGCTCGTGAGTTTGTGCGTGTGTGTGTGTATCAAAATATTTTTTTCATTTTATAAGCTTTCTAAAGCTAATACTCTGAGCGTACGCAGTTTACCCCGATTTAACACCGGGATTTTTAACACCGGTAAATTACTCTTCCTACACCGGTCTAATTTTATTTTTACACCGGGCGGAGTTAAAATGAGTCCATTTTTAACACCGGTCTTTTTACAGTGTATGAAACCTGGTGCCAGTCCGACAAATTTATCATCACCACACAGCATCCAAGTCGATCAGCAATGGAAATCGATGATCAAATGTCGCGACAAGCTAATGTTGTTGCAGGGCTAGTCAGTCAGGTAGATCCTTAAGGTCAAGGTGGTACAACATCAACACAAAGATGAGCATTACAACAGCTTTTGCAAGCATTAAGAAGTCCAAGTACTCCAGATCAACAGAAACTGATATTGCATCCTTAATAAAAATAAACAAGGGCCGCCTCGTTTCTCATCTACCGTTAGCATTGATTCTAGCGACGCTAGCGAGGTGCTAGTCACTGCCTCGTTTCATTTTTACTTGGGATATAGCTAATAGTAATCCAATTTAATAAAAACATTTAGGGGAGACAGGGTATGGTTGTCCCAGCGGTAATTTGTGGCGATCGGTTCATCAATCGGCGTCGAAAAATCGCAAAGACATCACCTCCCTTTCGATGCCAATCAATGTTCGTATTTCGTTCGATAAGTTGTCTGTTATGACCGCTGTGACAACCATATCCGATCTCCCCTATAGATCGCGGATAAGCCTAAAATTATCAGTATGGTGATGTTGCTATAATAGAAGTAGAGCCAGCGGTTGTGTTGGTATATTAACTTTTACCCAACGTCAACAACAATAACGACAGTAGCAGCAACAACAGCAACAACTTCCATGACAGAATACTCAGTAGTATCAACGTCAGTATTAGTAGAAAAATATAATTAGAATCAAAGTCATGTTGAATCAACAGCAACAACAGCAACCAGGACAAATAACCAGTATCGAACACCATCAGTGGTACAAGAATCAAGGGAAGTTTTAATGACACAGAGGCATTCTCAATAATAGCAACAACCACATCATCTTACCCAACAATGGCCAATAGCGACTTTTATTTCCAATAGAATTTTTTTTTCTTTTACTTATTAAAAAAAGTTTTTGAATGAAATAGCTCTTAAAAACATCAAACTATACTTCCGTATATAAATACATGTGTAGATATAATTGTAATTTATTGATTCAAAACTGCTAAATCATTGAATTCACAAACAATTAAAAATTTTTGTTTATGTAAACATTATATTAATTATTAGTTGTAGCGATAAAATTATTAATGGTCTAGGTAGTATATTTAATTATAATATAATAATACATATATATAAATAGTGCGTAGAGTTAGTGGAATGAAATAGAATCAAAATTATCTCATGCATAACCTACAGTGCACCGCTAAATTATTAATTAGCTGAAAATTAGTAAAATGTAGGTCACTAAGAGCAGAGAGTGGTAAAGAGAGTAGAGTGTACTAGTGTACTAGTGTAGTATGTAGTATGTAGTAGGTTATATGAGTTGCTTGCGCGGCAAGTATTTGACGCTAATGCGTAAAGTCCGGGCCAATCGCCAAGCTTTGCACGTTGCACACCCAACTCCATTCTAGAGTCATATTTCGTCGTAGCTCTTACTGCTTTTGTACTGGGTACTATGGATTTTATCTTGTAGAAATGAGAATAAGAATAAGTAGAAATAGAAGTACAAGCACAAGCAGAAGTATAACCAGAATCCAAAGTACTAGTAAAAGTAGAGCCAGTCTTTCATTTCATTCTCTAGCATTTACTTTACTTTTTTTTTTTATATTTTTTTTTTTTTTTTTTTTTTATTTTTGTTTCGCTGTCTACAATTGTTCGTATAATAATCGAGATGAGAAGAAGACAATGAGAAAACAATGAGACACTTTTGTACTATAACTAAATGCACAACTAAATCGATAATTTTAATTTAATGGAATATTGTAGGTAGTGCACACAGTACAAAAAGTTTATTTTGAATAAATTATTTTGTTTAATTAATATTTATATATAATACCTTGTTTTCTGTATATATATTGTTATTAAATATAAATGAACGTATATTAATATTATTATGAGGTTGTGACAAAGGAACAAATATTGTCAATTGTAATGAATAAATTAATGAGTGTCCACAGTCACAAATAATAATTTAATTACATAATTAATAATTAGTTGGATCATAAATATTAAATAGTTTATTTGTCATATTGAATGTAAAAATTATTTATTATTAATTTAGATAATGTAAAATACTAACAGATGTTTTTCATTATTATAAACAAGTCGATAAATGGATGCATTTATTATTAATATATAATAATTCAACAAAATTTGTGTATGGATTTCAACAGACAATATTGTAAAATGTTTATCAGAATATTATGATATCATATATTATTGATTAATATTATATTAGTTGACTTTGATTGATTCAAAAAAACTTTTTTTTTTGAGTTCAATTATTGATGCGAAATAACTGGCATTTTTATATTCGTTCGAACCCCAAGAAATTGACTGACCAAACTGACTATTTCTCCTCAATTGATGTAAAAAATGATTCAGTCAACAAGTTTTTATAAAATAATTTTCTGGACAATATGAATTGTAAAATCATTCGAAATTGTAAGTAAACTGAAAGTTATAACACGACAACATGAACAATTTCTTTATTAATTTTATTGAGATGCAAAATGGCGGTAAAAAAATTATCTATTTATAAATTTATATATTTATTAAATTAACAAAATGACCTTTGGTCAATTTTTTGCTGGTCAATTCAAATTAGTTCCCAGGTAAAAAGTTTCAAGTCAAAAAAGTAATAAAAATGAGTGAAATTTCGCCGAAAATAGGCTGACTAAATTTATCGATCAACTTAAGGCCTCTAATAAAAACTGTATGGTTTCGACCTGATTTTGGCCAAATTTAGTTTTTTCGGCCAAATATTTTTACCTGGGTTATCAGAAAAATTCTCTCTATTAAGACAATTTTTGAGCTTTATTATAATCATTTTTCATTTTGTTACGTCTAACATGCAAAAGAAAGACAATTGTCATGCATAGTCTCTTATTTTGAGTCAAGACACTTAAGTTCTTTACTCAGGCGTCGGAAACCTCGTCGTTACGGTAACGAGTAGGAAATTATAACCAGTATGAAGAATGGTTTTAAAATAATTTTAAAAAACTTGAGAACTTACAGTTGATTACAAATTTTATTCAGCTTCTGCTGTACAACTTAATTGTTGTTAGTTGGAAGATTGTTCAGTAATTGCAAATCGAATACGAATAAAAATAAAAATAATAATAATAATAACTATGTCGTTGTTGGTATAACGACACGCGTCATCTTGACTTGACCTCCAAGTTGACAGGTGGGGAAGTGGCATCTGAGGGGTACCGTTCGGCACCAGAGGTGGTCCTCTAGCTGTGATGGAAATTCGCGATGAATTAGTTCGGAGTTTTATGAAGGGTACATAAAATGGTAAATTCTGAGAAGCATAATCGCACTTATTGCCGTTAGTGTGGCTACCGTTTACGATTGTAAACTAATTTTAAAATTAATCGTTTGGTAATTAAAACGAGAGCTCTTGGCGGACAGCTAGAATCATTGGTCAACAAAAATGATATCAGCACCGAGGTTTATAGCTCATCTATCACGCAGTTTTGAGTCTCAAATGGAAATAGAGAGATAGAGAAATTGGAGAACTAATGATGGTGTGTCTTTAGTCTTACTCGTCAAATTGGGGCTTCTCCCTTGCCCTTCCTTCTCCGGGCGTTAGAAAGAGAAGTGCCGGTGTGGGATACGCCTAAACTGAGGGTAAATGTGCTTGTATGTATATATAGATATGAATATAATATTACTATATGTATGTATTAGTGGTTGTATATATATATATATATAGGGGAGGGCGGGGGCAAAACGGGGTACCTAAGGAAATACTAAGTTTTTGAGGACTAAAATACGCTAAATCTTTTTTTTTTTTTAATGATATTCAAGTTAGATAGACAAAATTTTTAGCTGCCGTTAAGAGATAAAATTTTTACTTTTGCCGGGCAAAATGGGGTATCCTGAAAAAAAACTGAAAAAAAAAATTTCTGAAAGTTAATCAAATTACATTAAATTAAATTTTTTTTATGTAAAATACATACAAAAAAATTACATTTCACATCATCGGTAGATACGAAGGCAGAAAAAAATTTTTTTGTGGGACAGAGAGGCCCTCCGCCAAAAAATGATAAATTTTTTTTTTTTTTTTAATTGAATTGTTACACTGTTAAAAATCGGGAGTGAATCCGGAGTGAATTCGGAGTGAAATTAAATCCGAATTCACTCCGTCACTCGGAGTTCCGGAGTTTTAAAAAAAATCACTCCGCATGCGGAGTGAATGGGGAGTTTTTTTTTGGCGGAGTGATTGCGGAGTGACGCGGATTTTATTTCACTCCCAATTCACTCCGGTTCGGAGTTTTAATACCTAAATTAATTTATTTCAATTTATATTAAGCCGTTAAATAGTGTGTGTGTTCGGGTGCGCAAATATGTGTACATATGCGAATGTGTGCAAATGTGTGCGTGTGTGGCAATGTGTGCGTGTGTGCAAATGTGTGCGAGTGTGCAAATGTGTGAATGTGTGCGTGTGTGCCAATGGGTGCGAGTGTGCAAATGTGTGGGTGTGTGCGAATGTGCGCGTGTATGCGAATGTGTGCGTGTGCGAATGTGTGCGCGTGTGTGTATTCGAATATGTGTGTGCGTGTGTGCGCGCCTATTAGCTGATCAGTAATTTTATACACGAGTTTTTACTTCGATTATATTAAGGTAGTTTGGCACTCGCATCAGAAGTCAAAATAATGACTTTTTATTTTTTTTTTTTTACAAGTAATGAAACAACTGTTTTCATTAATTATCATTATAATTAATATTACTAATAATTATTACAAAATCAATGTATATTAAAGTTAAATAATTATAATTACAAAATTTACATAAATTACATTGACTAGAACTAGAATAGTTCGAGGTTATACCAACTGTCATAAATTTTTTACAGTTGGTACCATAATCTCTCTAACATGTTATTGTTTATTTACTTCTTAAATAGCTAAACATAACCTCTATATAACAAATGTCAACTGGACTTATGTAAATAATTTATTTACATTATTTATTGTCTTTACACGGAAAGAAAATTATAGGGAGTATTCCTATGCATTATAGGAATGGTTACTATAATAGTATAGGAATGGTTCCTATAATATAATAAAAATTTTTTTTTTGCAAAATAGTGTAGATATTTAATGTTAAAAAAAATCCAAAAATTATAAGACATCGGCTTACTTCAGTATCATGTTAAATTAAAACTTATATTAACTTTTCGAGATTTTACCCAAATTTGAGATTTTATCGAAATATAAATTTTTATTTTCAAAATTTGAATTTTCCTGAATGTTCTATGCTGAAAAAATTTCAGTTGAAAAATTTTAATGATTTTTGCCAAATACGAATTTTTTTTATGTCCCTGAAGTTACGAACGTTCGTGCAACTAAAAATATATTTTTTTTTTAAAGATACTTTTATGATTAGAAAAATGTGGATTTTTGTGTGGAGTGTTTTTTTGAGACCCCACGCTAGTCAAAAAAGTTTCAATCCAATATAGCCGCCGGAACACCCCTCTACAACCTACCCCTATCACTTATATATTTTTAAAAATTGCAATTCAAATTAAAACAATCTGGACTTTCGTGTAGAGTGTTATTTTTAAACCCCACACAAGTCAAAAAAGCTTCAATCCAATATGGCCGCCGAAAAGACCCTCTAATTTATTTGCGATATTAAAATTTTTTTTTTTTTTTTCAATGTCTGAATAGTTGTTTTTATGTTTAATAATACTTTTGTGTATTGTAAAAGTGATTTCCAGACTTTTTTGAAAATTGATATTTTCATAATATTATAGGAATGGTTACTATACTATTATAGGAATGGTTACTATACTATTATAGGAATGGTTACTATAATATTATAGGAATGGTTACTATAATATTATAGGAATGATTACTATAAGATTATAGGAATGGTTACTATAATATTATAGGAATGATTACTATAATATTATAGGAATGGTTACTATACTATTATAGGAATGGTTACTATAATATTATAGGAATGGTTACTATACTATTATAGTAATGGTTACTATAATAGTATAGTAACCATTCCTATAATAGTATAGGAATGGTTCCTATAATTTATAGGAACTATTCCTATAATTTATAGGAATGGTTACTATATATTATAGTAACCATTCCTATAATATTATAGGAACCAGTCCCATAAATTATAGGAACCATTCCTATAATTATAGGAACCATTCCCATAATGGTATAGGTATCATTCCTATAATTATATGAATTATTCCTATAATTATGGGTAATATTCCTATAATTATAGGACGTGTTCCTATAATTGGTGGTCGTCATTCCTATACTGGTATAGGATGAAATTTCATAAAATTATAGGAACCATTCCCATAATTTTCTTTCCGTGTACATTAATTTTATTCATATTCAATAAGTTAGTCTCTCAGTGAATATTTCAAATTTCGCGGGCACAATGAAGCTGCCATTTTTTCCCTAGTAAACATAAGAGAAAGTAAGTATCCGTCTATTAAAAAAGACAGATAGCTAATCATCATATTAAAAATTAATTTTCAAAAAACCGTGTGGTAAATCATTCTGAAACTTTTTTATTATACGCTTTAGATATCAAATTACCTAATAAAAAGTTTTTTTTTGTGGGTCAAGTTTGTCAATTTTTTACAAATTATGAATTTCCGGTAAAATTGAATAAGGACAACCATAAGAGCCCATGTATAATTACATGATTTTAATTAATTATATCTCTTAAACGACGTGGTAAAAAATTCTGATTTTTTTTTCTCAAGTACATTTAAGTATAATTTTTCAAATAAAAATAAAAAAAGTGGAGGTCAAGTTTGAGAGCTGTGGGTGCCAAACTACCTTAATAATAATAGTTAAAGTTATACGAGTAGGCGTTCGAATAAAATAGTACTAAGTCATTTGAAATTCGAATTGAATAATTAAAACCTTTGACTAATTAGTATATGATTAATTAATTACTTTATATGAACAATAAATACGAACGATGGATTGGAAAACGGAAACTGCCAAAGAATTTGAAAAAAACTGCTGAAAACTGATCTGCTGCCGCCAGGATTCGAAACCAAGACCTAACAAATATGAAACATAGAACTACTGCCACACTGCTACACTGCTACTCGGACGCTCACGAAAAGCTTGAAAATATCTTTATCTACTTAGAACGCAGCTATTATTTTAACACTAATATCATGCTAAAGATTGAGCTCATTCTAAATTACAGATTAAAAGTATGGTAGGCCTTAGAGGGTTAAAACATCTTTTTAAAAAGGTGTTTTAGTCCTTCATGCGCTATTTTTAGGACATCGAGGACGAATAACATATTACATTCAGGGACAAATTCAACATCAAAAGAACTGAGGCTTTCGAAGCTCCAATTACTTTTTGATTTTGACTCGGGTGGGCATAATATTTTCTATGTTAATTTAATTTCATTTCATTCAAATAGTAAAGGAAAAAATACGTCTTAAAAATTATCATAACTTTTATAAATGAAGTTTTTTTAAAAGCTTGTTTATTTAAGTCAAAAAAAAAATTTCAATTTGAAATTATTTTATTTCAGCCTGATATTTCATGGCATAAATTTCGACACAACCAAAGAAAATTAGATAGAAGAAATTTAAAAATTCAAAACTCATTTTTTTCTTTTTTTCTTGAAACAATAACTTGAACTCGAGTTGAAATTTTGCCATTTTTTTGGATTAATTATGTTTGAGTTTTTTTTCATTGTATAGATAAAAAACAATTCATTGCTTGAATTATTATGACACATGAACCCTCGAGACTATAAATTTAAATTTGAATAAAAAAAAATCTACTTTCATAATATTTAAAATAAAAAATTTTGGACTTAATTCTCATAAAAAATAAAATAAAGTAAATTATTATTTAATATTCAAATATATGTAACTATATATTTATTTAAATATTATGCAAGGAACACACTCAGTTTAAAAAAAACTCCGACAGAAGTAAAACAAAGAAGAAATTAAATCTGAGTGAGCTTTTTATTTTGATAGTTTTTAATTTATCCTAAAAGTGAGATTGTAAAAAAGTAAAAAAAAAATAAAAAAGTAAAAAAGATATGTGATGGGTATACAAGAGTAATAGCTACATAGGATAGACATTGTAGTGTGTAAGGCCACACAAAAAGAATATTAAAGGTCGAGTTGAAACACTGAGTGTAGAATATGAGACGGTAGCTCTCCTCATTTCTCATTTGGTATGCTGTAGACCATCCGTAGGTACCTTCCTATCTATTATCCTTTCTTGCTTTCCAACTTTCTTCAATCTAACAATTTTGCTCTTATTTTATCAATTTATGGATTTGCTCTCGGTTTACTCACTAAAGAATTAGTCTTATTTGAATTATCTACTGCATTTCCACATATGAAATATATATGCACGCATCCAATCCCGTTAAATTTTCATAAATCAATGGATTAAATTGATGGCCTAAATCTATAATTTTCACAAATCATTTAATATGAGAAACTACTTTTATTCCACTACTCCGTTTTTTTTCTTTTTTTTTTTTTTTTACGATAAAAATACTCTCACTAACTTTAGATTCCAGCTTAATTTATTATCATCATTATTATTATATTTTTTGTGACCCAAAAATAATAATAAATTACCATAAAAAAAGTCATACTAATTGCATCCATGCAATAAGTTAAAAAGTTATATAAAAAAATGTCTCATGGGTCATGATGGGTTATAATGGACTCGACAAATGTCTCAAGTCATTAATTACCGCGTATTTTATTTAACGATCTAAATACTTTTTTTTACAAAAAATAAATAAAATTTAATTTCTGTCACTTAATTTATTGATTTCACGACAAATAAATTAAGTATCAAAAGTAATTAAAATAAATATCATTAGAAGTAAATGAATTTTTTTTTTCTTCTTTTTAATTCAATTAAAATATTATTTAATTGTAATAAAATAAAATAATAATTTTGTCGTCGTCAAACGGTTGCTCACGAAATACATTGAGTAACAACAAAGTTAAATTTAATCTAAGCTATTATTTTGCTCCATCATCGACTCAATTTAACGAGCCATTGTTTGTGTAATTATACCTTTCCCCCGAATCGTTCTGAGTATTCATAAATGGTTGTACTTTTGATTAAGATAAAAAGTCTCATGATTGATTACAAAAGTTAACTCATTGTAAAACTTGCAACTACTGCCATTCGTGTCCACCTTCCTACATTAATACTTACCATTATACATCTATACATCTATACATACATACATACATTTATGAATAAGAAAAAAAAACAAGCTATTCAACTACTAATTTTATTCTAGCAATGAATTTATTATGACAGGCATGTCTATGACAATTTTATTCCACTTCCGAGGGGTCGTTGTCACTAGGACAAATTGATTGATGATGAACAACTGATCATGACCAACGATCGACCGATTGTTCAAGCAACTCGTGGGAAATGGCGGCGAATCAACTATCGGGCGTCCACATAACATGAAGGCGACTATTATTCACGCGAGGGTCGAGACTCAATTTAGCAGAGCAGAGGGCTTCGATCACATACACACAAACAAACACACAGACACACACACAGTTGTATTACAGGTCGCATTAACTCCGGATACAATATATACTAGACGAATTCAATTCCTCTCTCTCTCTCTCGCTCTGTTTTTCTCTTTGTTACTCTGTTTCTCTGTTTCATCCCCCCACTGAAAAAGGGCTTCGTGATAAATTCTTATAAATCAAAACAAACACGCTATCCCATTTTCCATCTTATATATTTTCACATACAACCACATTAACAAGTAGACCTGCTTCCCTAGTTTAAAAAGACAAAATATTTTTAGAATTAATACTCAACTACATTATACACAACTCATTAAATGCTAGTTAAGATATAATATTTATGATTAAACAGTATTTCGAAATTACTTAATAATTGAGACGTATTGTTGGTTAGAAATATTATTACTTATATTTTTTTTTTTTTAATTAAAAAAATAATTAAGATAAAGAAATTATAGAATACTAGATCTATGATAAAATTAATTATATTTTTTTTTGTTTAATATAGATTAAGATTAAACATATCTGCAAGACAATTAAATTTTTTTTCTGTTAAATTGAATTAATAAACTAAAAACTTAATTATTGTTTATATTGTCATAAAATTATATTAATAAATAGAGAAGTTTTTCAGAATTTATAATCAATATTCAAATTTAATAAATCATTTTATTTTTAAAAATAGACAAATTTGAATAATTTATTGAAGTCATTAAAATAATGTAATTATGCAAGTTGGCTCTATCGATCATTATTTGACAATTTAATACCAGTGTTTTGGATTATATTTTGATAGTTTCGTCCATCATTATTACACTTAGTAATGCTCGATAACGAATTTAATTCAGTATTCACAGTTTATTTGATTTAGCCAATGAAAATTTATAATATTTATCATAACAATGTACAAAGAAAATTCGAATAATTCTATATTTAAACGCGGTTATATTAAAAGAAACATGCATACAACAAAATACCTCTGAAATATATTAAATTATTTCAGCCGCTTTGTAAAGTTAACATCAATGCAGACAGAAATTTAACGAATTCTTCGAAAATTCAACTTTTCAGAGAAAAATTAAAATATTTAGAATTATTAATTTTAATACGAAAACATTCTCATATAAATTTATTTATGAACAATAATTACAAATAATCTGTGTAAACTTTATATACCAGTCAGGGTAATTTGGACTCTTTAAAAACACATAGCAAAAAAATTGCGGAGTGAACGTGAATTGAATCTGGAGCTAATACAGAGTCAATACGAATCATATCGGAGTGAAATTCACTCATACTACGGGAGAGTTTATTTTAACATTAAAACTCTGGATTGGAGTGAATGCGGATTGAAGTCAAATCTGCGTTACTCCGAAACGAGTCCACAGAAAAAAAACTCCCTATTCACTTTGCATGTGGAGTGATTTCTTGTTTAACTCCATTTCTGATTGACGAAGTAAATTTGGGTCTAAATATTTTTTTTTGCGAACAAGTTTACTCGCGACCTATAGTGTGTGCTATTGCTTACTCTTTCACTCAATATTGTTTTCTCTTGCACTCGATATCGCATACTCGCTTTATTCTCATTTTAAAAGTGTGAAACAGATTTCTTTGAATATTTGAAACATTTTTTACTAATCGGTAGTGTGATAATTTTCAAATATTTTTAAATTTATAATTTTATTTTTCTACAATCTCTTAGTTTTTGGAAATATTCTCAAGCAAAATAATTTCAAGTACACGTGAGAATATGACTTTTTTTAGGTTAGTTTGAGCTTCTCTATGCGCACTTTGATTATCAATATCTCGCTTAACAAACTCTTAAAAATTTCGATTTTTAAAATCACATGCAGGACATCTACTTTAATATCATATTTTAATTACATAAAATTCTTATGAAAATAATGTTTACTCGAAAACCGACTTTTCATAAGAATTTCATGTAATTGAAATATGATATCAAAGTAGATGTCCTGCATGTAATTTTAAAAATCAAAATTTTTGACAGTTTGTTAAGCGAGATATTGATAATCAAAGTGCGCATTGAGAAGCTCAGACTAACCTAAAAAAAAGTCATATTTTCACGTACACTTCAAATTATTTTGCTTAAGAATATTTCCAAAAACTATTGGATTGCAGGAAAATAAAATTATAAATAATAAATTAAATTAAATTAATTTTAAATTATAAATTTAAAAATATATAAAAATTATTATACTACCGATTAGTAAAAAATGTTTTAAATATTCAAAGGAATCTATCTCACAATTTAAAACGAGAAAAAGCGATTAAGCGATATCAAGGAAAAGAGGAAGCAATAGTGAGTAAGAGAGTAAGCAATATCACACACTATAGCTCAAGAGTGAAGTACCTTAAAAAAAAAAAAAAAAAAAGTTTATTTAAAAAAATGTATTTACAACAAATAAACAAATAAAAAATTGATTATTTAGTCATTGTAAATTTACTCACGAGGATTTTGATAATAACCAGCGGAGTTAAACCGTGACAATGCAATTGCCTGTGAAATTTTTGTATGCAACGCAGTGATGTACGAATTGGCAACATCATAAATACAATAAGTCCCATAATAACGTCCTCGATTATTCATTTTAACTTTTCTCTCCATCTCAACGCAAATGATATATTTATATTAATATCTCACTGTACTAAATATCACTAGAGTAAAAAAAAAAAAAAAAAAAAAAAATGATAGAGGATTTAATAAGTTGTTACTAAATTTCGGATGCACCTTGTTCATAAAGTATGATAAATGCATAAAACAATTGAAGATGAAAAAAAATAAAAAAACATAAACAAAGTAATAATATACGTATGTATATATATATTGGAATACACAATAGCAGTAAAAGCAGTAGTAGAAGCAGGAGCAGTAAAGGCTGGAGTAGTAACGGCATCAGCTTCGGTGGCAGGGCACATCGATAGCCTGGTGCACTGTGTGGCTTTGTGTCACGGACGAGCGTATTCCTCCTTGGGTACTTCTCGTATATCACTGAAACTAGGACACACCTATTCGATCGATTTACGCGCACGCAATGACCGTCAGTCGCGTCACCGATTGTATTTCACAGTAGAAGCATTCTCGCGATCCGGTCGTATATTCCAACATGAAATGCTTAACCGCGTATCTCTAATGTCCTTCAATCTGATCTGCTTTGAAGCTTAAAACTTTATCATCACACATGTATGTATAAACATGTACATATAAACACACAACATATTTATTTATTTGTTTATTAAATTGTCAATATTTATTTAAATATATTGTTTTTGAAATTAAATTTAATACAAAATACTGTTACGTGGATTATCACAACTTTAGAGACAGACGTCAAGGATTGTGGAACAAGACTGTCGACGCGAGGATCGTGTACATATAACACTGATTGCGAGTAATGTATATACAAATACAAATCCAGATATATATATGGGATACACATTTAAAATAAATGTATACACGCACGTTATACACTGTGATCTGCGTAGAATTAGCTGCGAGTGGGCACAGTCCAGGCTGAAACGGAAATGGCCTGCTCCCACGAAGCGGAAGCCACGACCGGATATGTTACGAGTCAACGGGTACCTCTGATTATGAACCACTAAATTCCACCAGATAAAATCGTACTACGCTAATTACACTAACACCCGTCGTTATATTTTATTGTCACATTAAATTTCTTTGTTTACTATTTTTTTCTTTATTTATTTTTTTAATTAAAATGGATACTTTTCTCTCTACTTTTATTCGTAATCATTATTATTTATTTTAATTATTTTTAAACAAATATTTTAATTAATTAATTTCTTTAATTAATTAATTGGTTAATTCATGGTTTAATTATTTAACGATTTTAGATTTTGAATTATTTTATAGAGCAAATTTAAAAAATTAAAAAAAAAAAAAATTGACATTTTTTTTTCTTGGAAAATTCATATTTTGACTTCAAGTGTCATTTTAAATAAAAAATATTTTATTTCATTAGAATCATCTTACAAAGTAAGGTAAAAGCCCCTTCGCCCGCTCACTTTTAGTTAGAATGAGATTAAATTACTCAACATAAATTAATAAATAAAATGAAAAACTATATTTTTTTTTTATAGTTATTTTTTGTAGTTTCAAGTATTAGAATAAAATTTTAGTTTGAAGAATAATGCTGATAATTAATTATTATTAATTTTTAAAATAAGGTCCTTGAGTGTACCCATAGTCGCTCACTAAAAGTTGTCATGTACCATTACTCGATCAACGCATGGCCCTATAGTCGCTCAAAGACAATATCAATTAAACTATAAGTTTATTTATTTGGAAAATAGTTTATAAATTATATTACTTTATTATTTCATAATATAAAAATTCATGAATTTTACAAATATCTTTAATAAGATATAATTATAACAATTCTTAAAAAATTTTACGTAATCTAAATTTAATCTAACGAACGAACGTTAAAGTAAAAAATGCCCGACTATGCGCGATTTTGAAAACAGTCACTTCTTTAAATTTATAATCTATTATAAAATAATTTGATACATCATATTTTAATATATTTAGATTCACAAATAATTATTTATCAATAATAATTTTTATAGTTGAAATTTCTTTTTATAAAAATTATCAAAAACGCATTTAACAGTTAAAGTGAGCGCCCGAGTCGAAATATAAGAACTGTTTTAACCGTAGAAATTTCCAAACCCTTTGAAGTTCGATTTACCGCCTTAGACTACGCCTGTTTTGACCGTAAAAGACAGCCTGGATAGAAAGTACGGTTAAAACAGGCCTTCTGAGATCTGTTTTGACCGTAAATGTTATCCAAATAGTTATTATTATTATTTTTCCAACACCGTTTTACAACGAAACCAGACGTAGAATAATAATAATAATAATCATAGTAAGGATAATAAAAATGAGTATGCAAATAGTCTTTGAAATCTACGGACGCGCTCTCTTAAGATGAATCAGTGAAAAGTGCTGCAAATCAGTGAATATTCACTGTATAGACGGTTATAAGTATACCACTTATTCAAACAATGGTATACTTATAACTGTTTATACAGTGAATATTCACTGATTTGCAGCACTTTTCACTGATTCATTTTAAGAGAGCGGGTCCGAGTCTTACTGTGAGTCACTTTTTTATTCTTTTATATAATAATAATAACAATAATGATAAATTAATAAATCATTATTTTAATATATTAAAACAATCATAAGATATTATATTAATAATAAAACAATTATTATTAATATTAATAATATTATTGTATAAGATTCTTCCCAATTCAATAATTATGATAATATCCGGAGATACTATCTGTACTCAATACTAAAAACTAAAAAAAGTTAGAAAGTTCAAGAGTGCACACCTCAATCGCTCATTTTATTATTAATTATTACTTTTATTTAATTTTTATTTAATAACATCAGTTTTTTTTTAATTATGAATTTTTCGATTCACTTTTTATACTATTAATTATGTTTTTTTTTTTTTAATTCTTATTTTCAGTTTAATTTTTTTTTTTTTTTTTTTCTAAAAATCCCGCGTTTTTGGCTAAGATCTCTCTCTTAAATATTCGACCCAATCGACTGTCATTTGTAAAGGCGTGACTTACGACTCGGTTATATGGGCTAACTAAAGATTTCGCTTGCATAGCGGTTGCGTAACGTTGCGGTTATCGCATAAGTCTGGCGAGCGTTAGGTGATAGGTTCGAAGCCCGGGAGTTGCGATTTTTCGTCGATTATTTCTTTCTTCGGTAATTTTAATTTAATTAATAGCATTAGTGTACTAAGTCCTAGAATCTAGTAGATATATCCTGCCTCTTTCAGATCCTAGCTTCGGAAGTTTCTCGAACTTCAGAATAAAAATATTTCGATGTTAGGTTTTTTTTTTGTATTTGATTCAAATTTAATTATTTCATTCTGTATTTATAATTTTATAATAATTAGGATTTCATAATTAAAACAATGCTGCCGCTTCTAACGTGTTGACGCATTTTTATTTTCTTTACTTTTTTTATAATAAATAATTACTATTTTTATTGCTATTGTTAAAAATAATAGTAATATTTAAAAAAAAAAAAAAAAAATAATGGGCCTGAGTAGGATTCGAACCCACGCCTTCCGATCTGAAATAATATTAACATTATTATTGTTATTATTATATTTAATGTTATGATTATTCAACGTCTGGTTTCACCGTAAACTCGGAATATTGGGACAAAACTCCCCGAGTTACGGTTAAACCAGACGTACGCTGATACAGTCCCCAATAGCTTGAGGTCTGTTTTGACCGTAAATTTTTCTGGAATTAAGTCGAGAAAAATTTACGGTCAAAACAGACCTTAGATTTCGGCTCGGGCGGGTATAGGAGCTTTTACCTTAATAACTACAATTTTGGTAACTTTTTTTAATTAAAAAAAATCTGAAAAACGGTTGACTCTGTGGGCTAATCCCAAAACTTTCCGCTGTTTTCGAACTTAAAGAGCTCAAAAACGTTATTATTGGTAAACTTTTGAGTTTTGCGAGGTCAAAAAACGATTGGACCGAAAAAACATACATTTTGCTGAAAAGAAGTAATTTTTGACCGACGATATCTCTGGAAAAAAATCGACTGATTTGCATGTACTCTGCAGCAATCGAAAAATCTCATTGAGACTTAAATTTGATCAAACTTTGAAACAAATCGGTCGTGCAATTTACGAGTTATGCAACAAAAACGTAAAAAAAAATTGTTTAATTATTATTTTTCGTATAACTTGTAAACTACTTGATTGATCGACTCCATACACAGAAAAAAATAATTAGTAGTAGATACCGATTATTTCGATAGCTGCCACCGATTATTTCGGTAGCTGCCACCGGTTATTTCGGTAGTAGTTACCGATTTGTTTTTTTGTAGCTGCTACTGATTTGTTTTTCGGTAGCTACCACTGGTTACTTCGGTAGCTGTTACTGATTATTTTTTTTCGTGTAATCCAATCAGTTCCAAGTCTCAGTGTGACCCTTAGATTGCCGCCAAGAACGCTCGAATCGGTTGATTCGTTTCTAAGATATTGTTGGACAAAAAAAGTTTACACACACATACATGGCTGGATGTCCACCCGGAAATAGTCAGAATACTTTCCTAAGACCTCAAAACGACAAGATCTGATGAAAACTCAATTTTCGAAAATCGGACCGAAACCAATTTCCCTTTTTTTTTTTTAAATTTTCCACTTTCATAACGGGAAGTTAGAAAAAACTATCATAATTTTATAGTGCAGTGGCGTGAAAAATAAAAATACTTTTTTTTTGTGGATAAATAAATTCGTTAAAAAATAATAAATTATATATTTATCCAGGCATAAAAGTTAGAGAAACAGTAATATATAATAATATGAATAGAAGCCTAATATTTCTTGAACACGACGTTGACAAATTATTAGTAAGAAATGATAAGTCAGATAAAGTGTATTGTGAATATGCATTTGTTGCGCATGAGATTGAGACAGTAAAGTGAAAAGGCAAAGACTATCAGCGACGTATCTGGTGTATTTATGGCTTGAGTAGACAGTTAAAACTCAACAGGTTACAGTTGAATTCAACATTACAAGAATAACAGTCAGACTACAATGGAACAAGAATAAAGAATAAAAGGGGGCAATACTAAGTTTTAATTTAAAACAAATACAAACTTGGAGCTAAATTAAAAATTCAACCCTCGACTGTCATGTCTTATTTCAGCAAAAAAAAAAAATTATATAAAATGACTAGACACATATATTTATATATGTGTGTTGAGTACGAATAAAAAGTAAAAGAATATCTAAAAGACCCCAGGCAAGCGGAACAAAATGAAACATATCAATTTCCGAAATTTTTTTTTTCCATTAAAAAATATATAACAAATGTTTGTTCGAAACCCAGTTATTGTTAACTGACTTATATATTATTTTTTGTTATATTTTTTGAGTTTTATGAAAAGTTCAACATTTTCAGTATCAAGCCCTTACGGAAAAAAATAAAATTTTAAAATTAGTGTTTAAAATTATAACCCGGAAACTGGGTGTCAATTTAAAGGATTTTAACATTCTAAACAAAGAATGTTGTACTACGTGTGTCATAAATGTTTAATTTCTTATGATTTTTAAAATTCAAATACCAATTTTTTCTGCATAGATAATAAATTTTGATATTAATTTTTTTAATTATTTACATTTTTATTATGAACTAAAGAATTACGATTTAGAATGATAGTATTTACTGATCACTTTATCAATATATTAGTTATCGTTTCTCAATTGATAGTTCATTTTTTTGATGCCCAAAAAAAAGAACAAAAAAAAAAATTCAGTAAAATTTAGAATTGAATAATTTATAAAAATAATTATCATCTACATAACAATACTTATTATTCAAAATATAATAGTCGGTCGCTATTATACATTATTTATAAGAACTATATAATATGTAAGCGATACTCATCTTGACGGTACTTATGTACTCATAAATTATTGATTATCTCTTGTAATAAGAATAATTAAATATTTATAAAATATATTCATAATGAATGATTCTTATTACTATTATTGTTATTATATTTTTACATGGAGAAAAAAATTGTAATAGTTTTTCATATGTTGGAATAGAAATATTTTATAAGTATATTGACTAGAAACTTTTTCTGTTACATAGTAATTTTTTCCATGTCAATACATAAATAATTCTCGTATTACACTAAAATATTTTGTATGTCATAAGAATTTATCTTACATCATATTGTAATAATTCTTATATGCTAACATGGTCACTTTCCCTATGGACCGTAAAAAATTTTCCAAGTAAACGCGCAATAAATATGGATGATTTTTTATTTCTTTAATCCCCTCAGAGTGAAATTTACTCCAGAGTGGAGTTTATTTTAACATTAAAATTCCGGTTCAGAGTGAATGCGAATTAGAAAAAAAAATCTTCGTCACTCCGAAATCACTCCACTGAAAAAAATATTTTCTATTTCCTCTGGATGCGGAGTGATTTTTTTTAAATTCCAGAACTTCGAGTGACGGAGTGAATTCGTGTTAAAATAAAATCCATGAGCACTGCGGATTTTTTGCGTTTTGTAAAATTCGTAAAATATTTTTTAGAAATTATTTACCCCAGTAAAATTATAAATACGCTGTCTTTTTTTCTATTCTACTCCAACTTTTTAGAAATTAACTAATTAAATTTCAGTTTAAATATTGTTATACATGTAAAAGTTCCAAGTTCGTGAATATTTTAAAAAAGTAGAGTGCACTGTCTTAGAATGGGCTTAAATTTTCTGAACAATTCTGAATGTATTTAAATTTCGCACACGGAAATGCTTATTGGTTTTTTTTTTTATTTTCTTTTATATTTAAAAAATTACTAGCATCCCGGTACACGAAAAACAAAAAAAAAAAAGAGAAAAAATTACAATTCTCTACAAGTAACGTGGCTCTTTGAATAGAAAACTAGAAAAATTAAAATTTAAAATAAGAATTTCAGGTTTTTACTAAAAGTTTAGTCAAAAGTACACCTTAAAAACTTACGGGTTAAAATTATTTATTTATATATGTATTATAATAACTGGTAACTTATAAATTAATATCACTAATATTACAATAACAACACACTTAAATTAAAAATAGTATCACAATTACAGCGATAAAATAAAGGCAAAGGAAGATAGTTTATTAAGATACAGTCGGTTCGCCGTTTACCTGGGTCAAAAATAAAACTTGACTCAGGCTTGCTTTACCTTATTTTCTTTTGAAGTTATCGATTTGCCGACGATTTTTCGTTAAGATCTCGACTTTTTCAACTTATTTCTATTTTTTGATCTTAGTTTAAACTTATTCGTCTTTACTTCAAACACGATATTCATTTACCTTACTTTAGACTTGCTAACCCAAGTTGAAAAAAAGTTATTTAATCACCTTACTTTTATCTTAATATGTAAAAATTATTTCACCTTAGTTTTGGAGTTTTCGCCTTATAATTCAAGTCGAATAAGTCGAAACCAAGTCAATTTCGACTTGACTTCAACTTTATCGTCTTAAATCGTGACTAAGTAAGCCAGTTAAGTCTAAACCAAGGTGAAAAATCAAACTTGGTAAACCAAATCTTAACCAAATTTTATTTTTGACCCGGGTAGTTGTTATTAAATGACTGACTGGCAGAGCTTAAATGAGCCTCAAATGGTGATCAAAGAGCCTCAAATAATACTAATCGAATTTAAATTGCATAGTCGAGACTAGGCTTATTTGAGACTTATCGAGGCTTATTGAGAATCTTTGAGCATCATTTGAGTCTCATTGAGGTTTTTTGAACGTCGTTTGAGGCTCCAAATTCCTTTTTTATTCAGTGAGACTGGATTGAGGCTTCCTCGGGTTCGATGAGGCTAGATTGAGGCCAGATATTTCGACCAGGGTTTAGATAGTGATTTTCAAAAGAGTTCTTGTGATAAAAAATATAAAGATAATAAACAAAAGTTGGGCCGATTAATTGTGTTTATTGGGAGTTATTTGGTTTACTCAGTTTCAAACACGACAACTGACAACTCGTGTCTCTGAGATTTAAATAATTTAATTTATATTTAATCAACGGAATAATCAAAGGACTGAATATTCGGTCGAAATTATCCTTTAATAAATTATCTTTGTATAAGTATACATTTTGACCCATTTTAGTGTAATCAAAAGAGTGTAGAGATAATTTAATATGAGTGAATGAGTCGAAAATATAAGATCGATCATAAAGCACCCTCAACGCTTTCGCGCTTGAAGAATGTAAAATATCAAGAAACTAATGATTTAATTTAAAAAATATTACATAAATTTAGATATAATATTTGGACAGTCACATAGACACTTCAGGTTGCTAGTTGTTATTATTTAAAAATTTGATATCTTGTGAGTACTTTTTGTTTATGGAGATTTAAATAATTATGATGTAAGAGAGTATGAAACATAGCACTCGGGGCAAAATGGAATAGGGAAATTGGCATAGCGTGCGTATATCTTATTCATAGTTTTAGGTTATGTATCTACTATTAAAAGATTAAGATCTTTAAAATTTCAAATCTCTATCTCAATTGGTTTCTGAATAAAAAATATTCAAAAATACTAAAAGCATATTTTCCTTGGGAATTGCTGGATCTGGTTTAAAATTTTATGTTACAGCATAGAGAATGTATTAAAAATAATATATTATATAAATAACCTTAATATTGTGCTTGATTTATATTATTATTATTATTATTTTGTTCTTATAATAAAAATTCTTTTTGATGTCAGTAATGAGGAGCAATTTATTTTTTACTCTTTACAAAATAAAAAGAAAATAGATAAATTTAGTCTTTGATACCGGAGTAAAATTACTTCGACGTATAATTAGAGTGCTATTTGTGTTAACTAATTATTAAAAGAGTAAATGTTACTTTTTATGCAAAGTAGTTAAAAAGAATTGAGCAATTATTTAGTTTTTTAAAAAATTTTTCAGATATAAATACACGGTTGCATGCTTAAAACTGTTTAATAAATAATTAACTATAGAAGTTTGTAGGTGACACACATTGTTATGCGTAGACAAAATATCCGTGACAGAAAATTAGCACATTTTAGCTCTAACAAAAGAGTAAAATGCAATTTCGCGTGCTATATACAACATTATTATTTCATGATTAATTTTCAGATACGAATATTTTCTACCTCTAGATAATTATAATAATAACACTCATACACAATCCAGTTTAAATTTCAGAACACTGTTAATCCATAAATAACATCCTTTTTAATCACAAACAATATACATACTACTATCAGAAAAAAAACTAATAAATTCTATCACTTCATTCTATTTTTTTTCCTTTTACATCCACGATAAACCTTTGTGGTTAAAAATTACCGCGACTGGAAAAATTATTTTATTTATCATACAAAGATACTTTTTTTTAAACTTTGATTAATTTTTCATGTAACAGTAAAATTTATCATACACTGTAAAATACCGGGAGTGAATACACAAAAATAGTTCCGTTTATTTATTCGAGTGTGAGAAAGAGGTTCGGTTCCGCTTCACCTTAATGATGAAAAACGAAAAACCTATTTTTGAAACTTTCATATGCGTCAAAGTTTTCATTATCAGTTAATTTTTTTAAATTATTCGCGTGAATAATATGCAGAAGGAGCTCCTAATTATTTCCGATTTCAAATAAATGTCAAAGCATAAAACACCTAACTTAACTATGTTTTGATTACGATTTCAATTTGCGAAGTTTTTGGCTATATTTTCGAATCCGGCCACATATATATATACGTATATATTGCGAGGTGCCGGATTCAGAAGTAGAGCCGAGAGTTTTTTCATAATTAATATTTTCCAAAACTCCCGTGTGAAAAAAAATTTGTTGAAAAAAAGTTGAAAAAGCGTTGACTATTCGAAAGTTCAAAACGCGACACAACGACGAGTTTTTTTTGAACGTTTTTGAAACTTTTGAAAATTCAAGAGCAAAATAAATATGATGTTATTAAGATATGCTAAAAAAACGTTCAGAAACAGTTCAAAGTCAGCTTTTTCTGAACGTATTTTGCACTAAAAAATATGATGAAATCTAGCCTTTTTATGAAGAGTCGAAAAAAGTACAAAAAATACTAAAAACGTTAATTTATAGTATTATTAACTCCAATTGTTTATTTTCTTTGCATTTTGCAAAGTTTAAAAAAAAGTTTGTCATTGTGTCACGTTTCGAAGTTGAAAGTAGTCAACAATTTTTTTTTCACGGGCCTTTTCGAAGTGAATTTCACTCCTAAAGGATTGAATTACTCAAAAATCATCCACTTCACGAAAATTTCCCTTCGGAATGAATTTCTAAAAGGGGAAGTGAATAAATAAAAAATCCACCCACTTCACAATCTTTCCGCAAATTTTTTACACCATCAAGAAAAAGAACAAATGAAATAAAGCATTCAAAAATTTTTTTTTCAAAACAATTTATTATTTTTGAGTAATTCGAAATGTCCGGGATTTAATTTTGAAATTTTGATTTTTTCAATGCTTTTACTCTTTAATTTTATTACAGATAATATTCAACGTATCCCTAGTAGAAATAATCTAGACTTTACTCGATTTCAGACCAGTAACTGGCCAGCGATCCCGGCTATAAACTAGAAGTCCCGCCATCTACAACTAAGGCGTACACATTGGTCACACTATAATATATTTTCTGCACTAGTGTGTATGTGTATGTTTATTTTTTTTTCTGTTTAACCTACATTTTTTAATGTGTACGTACGTTAATATGTAAATAATTTTATGATAAATAATTAATAATATACACATTAAAAAATGGAATCAATAAAAAAAAAATGAATACAACAAGTGAATTGCGACTATGGGCAATAGAAACAAATATTGCAGATTGTTATTTAGACGGATTTTGAAAAACTGGGAAGGAAGAAGTCAAAAAAAAGAATGATTAAGAAGAAAAAATATTATATATTATTAATAATAAAATTTTAATTATAGTTAATTTTTAAAAGTACGATTTAATGATTACATTTACTTTCAAAATATGATGTTACCGGCTTTATAGTTTAACGTTCATAAATTAAACTTTGATTTTTTAAGTCAATGAAAGGCTCAATAAATAAATTTTATGATAATTTTCTTTGTCAATCATTATTTTTATTTTAAGTTATAATTTATTTATTTCAATTAATTAATAGTTAATATCTATCAATGCGGATCAATATTTATTTATTGATCTATATATATCCATGTTTCAGGTTAGATTTATCTATTTATTGCACATAAATTTTTGGAGTAATTTGGAGGAAGATACATTAATTTGAATTAATTTTTAATTTGCCTGGGTACTTTTCAGAAAATCGTTTTATTTTTCCGAGGAACTGATAATTTTAATAACCTCAAAACCTAAAATTTTAAAGTGACAGTTTTTTCAAAGCCGCCATGTTTTTCTTGGATCTCTAGTAAAACTGGCCAGTTATTAAACAAAAACTCGATTTCATTTCTACTAGGGATATTTACATATGAAAAATATTTTGAAATTTTATTAAATTTATAGAAATAATAATATTATGAAAAAAATTTTTTTACTGGTAATTAAAAATTTCCGTGTTCTGAATGTATAAAAATATTACATCTTACCTACCCTTTCTCTGTGTTTGTATATTTTACATGCTCAGCAAAATTTGTGGTGTCACAGTAAATTTCATAAATACTTTATTCTATGCTAATAATACTAAATACGTATATTTAGAAACTGAAAATTTCCTCTCAATTTTTTTTTTCTAGAATTCCGATTATAAAAAGTCACATTTACTCAAAAAATCTTTTATACTTTGTCACAATCTTCAGCTCAACAAAAATCCTCTCTTAAATTTCCCATCTCATTTTAAAATAAAAACTAATAAAGAGATAAAAAAGCGAATCAGTTTAAAAATTCATTTAGCCGAAGAATTGATGGATTAATTCCACTAAAGTTATTTTCTTTTTAAATCAATTGATCACATTTGACATACGATACATCAAACAAATACTAAAAGCTATCAAATAAACTTTTTTACTTTTTTACATTAGCTAAAAAAAAAAAAAAAACTGCTGGATCATTTTACCCCATAGCCGGTGGCCTAGACATTTACTCACAATATTTTTATGACCTAAGAATTTTTTTTAATCAAATGTTTTTTTTTTTTCTATTTTTAATAACAATTTAATATTTTTACAACTTGGATAAAACAAATTGAAAGAATAAATATTAATTTTATTTTTATCTTTACTGTGCATTTACTTTTTATGTCTCTCAATAGTATATATATCTAAGGTATAATTTCATTTTCTTCGAAAGCGTCAAAATATTAGCATATCGATCGTCTAACTCTACATAGCTATATCCAAGTACAAGTACACGTATATAGATGAGAGGAAACGAAAAGGGAGGAGTAGAGAGAAGAGGAGAGACGAGTAAGGTGTAAGGGTTGGTGCTGGATGATATCGGCTGTTTTAAATTCACCAAGAAGTCTTTCCGGGCATCAGACACACAACTCTACTACTCAAGTGTTTCTACTAGTAAATACGATACCTTTACTCTTATTCCTATTATCCTTCGATCCATAGGCTCTTTTACTCTCTATACTCTCATATCAGCCATTACCTGCTTTTATATATATATATTTATATTTTTTTTTTTTTTTTTTTTTTTGTTATATTTTCATCTCAGGACTTAACATCCGTTCTACTTATTTCCCTACACTGATGCTGATGCCGGTGTCCTATTGTCGTTACTGCTGGTTATCGCTTCTGTCATTTTGTCGTCGTTTTACCACGTCTTTTACGCCGATGATATTTGCTCGTATCAATTTAACCCAACGGCTATTTGAGTCAACGCAAGGCAAGATAGCTTTTTATTTGATATAATAAAAATAAAATACGAATATATGGTTTACGTAACACGATACTTATTCAACCAAATGTCATTTCAATCAATTTTTTTTTTTTAACACATGAACTAGTAATTGCATTTTTTGCAAATGCATTTCGGTTAAATTTCATCTGCTAAACAAATAAATGTTTTCATTTTCTTTCGTAAATATTATTTTTATTTTAAAATGTGTTGGAAATGCAATATTCCTTTTTTTTTTTTTTCAGTACATTTAATATTTTATTTTGCGAAGCGAAATTTTTTATTATAAAAGCTCCTGCTGAAATAACAATACGAGTCTTTGTAGAAAAAAAAAAAAAATAAAATAATCAACTGGAGATGTTACTTTTTTATGTTTCAAGTAAATTAACAGTACAAATATTTTAAAATTAAACATCATTTAACTCTCCTGAATAAATATTTAAGTATATATTTAATATTTGACTCGAAAAAATATTAACTAAAAATTCTTGTTATTAATAATAAAGGTAAAATATTTATTAATGAAAGAAAAATATTAAATATAATTTTATGGTATAAAATGAACAGTGAAAATATTAAAATAATCGTGTACTTAATTTTTAGTGTTCATTGTACTAGAACACTTATAGGTTCCTTTGAATATTGGTATTTGATTTCAGTTCAAATTTAAATATCATTCAAAATAATTCCAAGGATGTTTACACTTGGTCAAAATTATTTTTAAAGGAAAACCATTTTTTTTTTTTTTTTTTACTAAAACTATATGTTGGATATAAAATTAAAGCTTGTGATTGATAGATTTTTAATAATTTATTTGTTTAAAGATTTAGAGGTTCGACAAAGTCAAAGAATGTTGTGTGTATTTTTCAAAAAAAATATTAGTGAGTCTTTTTGCTAAATAAATAAATCAAGTAATGAGAAAAATAATAATTTAATTAAACAGAAGATATAAAATTTTTTGATTTATTATTTTGTAAATAGTTTAAAATGAAATAAATAAAATAATAAGTCTAGACACTTGGATTGCATCAACTAACAACACGCGACGTTTCTTTAATTTTTTAAGACAAGTTTCATTAAATATTTAATATTTTAAAAAATTTTAAAATCAGCTTTTGTGATACAAAAACTAAATAAAAATATATATTTTTTTTAGCTCATCTAATTTTCTTTCTCTTTCATTTTTCTATATATCCCTTATCCTTTTCTCGTCGTTTTCTCTCCCATTAGAAGGATTAAATTCATAATTTCATTAATTATAGGAAGTACCCTATCTTGGGCATACTTGACTCGCTTGCTGTTACTTTATAAAAAGACAAGTTTCATTTTTGAGTAAAGAACAATACGGATATGCCTTTTAATCTTAGATATATATATGTATATATACATTACTTCTTCAAGCACTCATCTTATACTCTAGACGTTAAATGAAAAAGCTCGCGAGCTAAAGTCGGGATAGGAACTAAAATAAAAAATTATAAAAAACTGTTGGGAAAAAAAGTAAGTGGAGTAAAGTAGAGACAAAAAATATAAAAAAAGAGACGTAGTATTCTTAATCTCAATAAATTTAGGAGTTTTTTGGTTATCCAAAAATGAGTGGTGGACACAACCGAGATTTGGCGTGATTTCTATCCAAAAGTGAATTGTCTCAGCTCCCTAAAGCTAAGCTAGAACCAACAAGAAAGAGAGAAAGAGAGAGAGAGAGAAAGATAAAATATATAAGAGAAAGGAACGGAACACCCGTAGAGAGTCTTATAGTTATTACTCTGCTGCACCCTTTCCTTTCCTGGTTGATCGCGCCAAAACTCAGATTTATCCCCAGAGGAAAAGGGGACCTGAAATTTTGCTCTTCCTCAGGGCATCTAGCCAAATCACAGACACAGTATATACTTTCGTACCTCCCAACTCCCTTTTTACCCTTCAACATACCCACCCAGCTTTAGCTTTTCCTAGACACACTAGCTATGTAGCTTTTCAGCAGTTGCAACTGCTCCTTAGTTGACTGGGAAAATTTAGTGGGCACTGAGGCGGGAGTGAGGAAGGAAGTCGCCCGCGTTGGCTCGGACAGTAACCAAAGAGAGAAAGCTCAAGATTTTGATCGGTCACCCAAGTGGATCTTCATGCTTGTCTTGCTCCTTTATTTGGCTTTCGTGTCCCTTTTCATACATATATAAATGTTGTATATACATTTACGGTATGTACATATCTTTAATACATACATATTTATATATATAGATGAAAAGTTTTAGTATACATAGCTAATGCACATACACCCAGTGCGCTAACATATTCATAGTATTAACAACTGCTTTCATTGTTTCAACTCTATTTCAAATATTAATTTCTTTTTATATTTTTTATTCACACGGTGACCTATTTTTTTTTTTAAATTTTTTTTTATCCTTGTACTTGTAATTTTTTCAAAGGGAATATTAGAAGTATTAATATTAATAACACTGATAATAACAATAGTATAAATAAAGAATTGTTTTATTAAAAAGTTAATAAAGTTTAAGAATTATGAATTTTTTTAATTAAGAATTTTATTGATTTTCTTTTTTTTTTTTAATTATTCAAACTGTAAATATCCTATAAATTTATGGGATATGATCAGCTTTCAGTGAAAATGTACTTGTCGGATTTAAATAAAGGACAGAGTTTATAACTTTTTGAAATTCTTTTCACAAACTTTCAAAGAAATAAATCTGATACGATAAAAATTTTTTGATAATATATTAATTCAATACTTGTCATCTTTTATTTCAATAAATTTATTTTATCGATTTAATTGTAAAAAATTAAATTATTAAATTTTCAGAAGGTGGGGGTAAAAGAATTATAAATTATCATTTACAGTTTTTAAAATTGACTAAACAATTTGAAATTTTCTGACTACTTGAAAAAAAAAAAATCATTTTGTTACGAAAAAATAAAATTTACGGTAATTGCAAATTTGTCTTTTTGTCTAAAACAAAAAAAATTAAATTTAAAGTAAAAAATAAATTTTTTCCTCAGTGTCCTCATTTTCTCTTTTCTTATTTGAATAAAATAAAAAAAATAAATTTTTTTATATTAAATTTATGTTTGAAAATATTTTTATAGGAATAATAAAATTCGTGGAAAATAAAATTTTAAAATTGAATTCACACAAGTATTTTTATGAAATATATTTGTATATATATATTCATTCATATTCATACAATTGAGCAGTGACCAATAAGAATGACGGCTCCAGCTAGCGCGGCAACTAAAATTGAATCTTTGGATGTTAAACTTTGGTAAGATCGTCTAGAGAGTAAAGCCGTAGCTAAAGCTATCAATCGGCTTCTCAAACTTTCCTGTTTTCCCGCTCATCCTTTTTTTTTACCTCTTAATTTAAACTCACGAATATCATTACAATGTTTTACTAAATTTAACCAGCTCAAGAATTAAAACATGTTTTTAACAACTTAACAAACAATTACTTTAAAATTAATTTAACTCTCGTAATTTTAATTCCTTTACAACAGACTGAAATTTTAAATTCAGCTAAAATAAATATAAAATAAAATAAGCTTAAGAATTTTTACTTTATCATGTTGAACTTTTGACCTGATCACTTGTAAATTTTCGTCGATACTTCATCATACATTCCAGACAAAATATATGAATAAATTACTTAAGTTGTCGCTCACTTTTTTTTTTTTTTTTGTTTAAAACAGTAAATAAAAGTATTACTTAAAAAAAAAATTTTTCAACTTATATTCGTATATTTCAATAAATTTTAAACTCTTAATTTAATTTAAACTTTTTACTCAAGTCTTAAAAAAATAAGCCGCGACTTTTTAAACTCAATAAAATATTTAATAATTTTATTTTTTAAATAATAATAATTAAAAATAAATTAAAAGCACCTGATTTACTGTTGACTGCAGTGGTTGAATGACTAAGACTTGCCGTAGTAGTTAACTTATTTTCACTTTTCTGCGGTACACTTGCCGTTGAAATAGGTCCTGGATTAGTAATTGTCGTAATGGTAGTTGGCATCATGAGAGTTGACATGGTCAGCATCGTCGGGCGATTTATCGCCGCGGCGAGCGTTACTTATAAATATTTATATACAAATACAACTTTAATTATTCCTTTTATAAATAATATTTATATTTATATTTTCTATCTACTGCGTTTTTTTTATTTCCTTACTCAAAACCAATTAAAACAATATTTTCGCGGTAAATTTATAATAATATTTATTTACACATCCATTAGCTTATTTATTTTCTCCGGTCTGTCATATATAGACATTTAACGCGTTTAATTTATTTAACCGAACTTGTAATTATTTACACTCACTCATAATTTTAATTACGTAAATAAGTAAACTTTCACTTGTTAAATATTATTATTTAAATTTTTTAAGTCCAATGTAAATGCCACAATAAGGACCACTTGTCTGCACTTAATTTAAATATTTCAATTTGTCGCGTTTCGCCACAATAACACCTGAGCTTTTAAATAAAATTTAAAAAAAAATAACAAGTTTTTTTTTCACAAAATTAAATTTATTTTTATAATTTTAAAATTTATTTAATAATAACAATAACAATAATAATGATAATAATAGTTATAATAATAATAATAATAATAATAATAATGATGATGATAATGCGGGTGTAATGATGATAATGTTACGTTAATGTTGCTGTGAATAAGGTAACGTACGTCCGATCGTATATAGAGTCGAGACCCTTCTGGCGGGGTGATCGCGTAAAAAGGACGCCTTTGCTGCTGGGTCACCCCGCTCGTCGTCCCTCACACCCTGGATATGCCCGGCGTCGCGACGGCGGGCACAGGCGCCGGCGTTTCCGAGCATTCGCGGAATCACACGAGCTAAGACGTAACGGCAACAGTCGCTTGCAAGCTTCCTAACGCGTATAAGGGGGTTGGTTTGCTTTACTTTACTTTACTTGCTTTCTCGATTCGATACTCGCTATAGTATACAGTACTCCATTTACCAAATCCCTTGACCTTACCACCTTACTCTACTTTTGTACATTTTTTTAATTTTTTTTTTTTTTTTCCCCAACTATTTTTTATTTTATTATTTTTTATATACTTTATGGTTTAATCAATACTCATACTCTCCTTCATTTATGGTTTACTTTATACTTTATCTTTGTCTGACATCAAATTATCTGAAATTCATAAATAACGATATGGGACTCTTGATTCAATTTTTCAAGAGGGATTATTGTCGGTAGTCAATAAAATGTGTCTGATACTTAATATATATATATATATATATATATAAGATGAAAGAAGAGAAGATTTTTATTGGAAAGTTAAGTCTTTTAAAATTGAAGAAAATTTATAACCAACATGAGAATAATAATAGTTAATTTATTTTTAAATTTAATTATTGTTTATAAAACTTTTTGGATACTTAATAATTATTCTGGGTCAGTAGAGCGTTGGGTATTATTAATTTTAAGTTTTAGTTTCAGTTTTAACAAAACTTTTTTAAGGAGCTAAAATCTTTTTAATTATTCCAAAGAAGTAAGCCGCGTTTAATTTTTACTACAGTTTACTATTATTATTATTATTATATATTTTATTAAGGGATTAAAATAAGAGGAAATTTATTTTGAATTCTGGTGAGGTACAGCGCAGGTGTGATGGTGCTTGGAAATTTATACATGAACAGTGTATGGATTTGGTTATAAATGATCCATATATGGTTGCTTGTTCCTTTATGTATGCATCTATATATATGTATATGTATATAATATAATGTGGCTGTAACTTGCTTATTTATATGAATAAATACCTATAAAACGGGTGGCTGGTTTACGACCACCTTCTCTTCTTTCTATATAATACTTAAATCAAAAAATTTTATATCATCAATATATTATAATACTTTAGACATATCTGAAACATTATATCAATATATGTTATCAGATATTATTTATAGATTAACTTTTCTTTTAATATATATCCATTAAAAGTTTTTATTATTTCTTCAAAATATTATTTAAAATTTTTTCAATTATAATTATTTTTAAAATATCTAGATCGAATCATAGTTAATATTTGTAATATACCCAGACGTTTTAAGGACAGTCACTAAAAGTCATGATTATTATATTTTTTTCCAAAAACTTATTTATTATTATAAGGAAGAAATAAATTTTTTAATGCTTCTAATTTGTAATTTACTATTTCTAAGTAACTTGAGGTGTCTGGGACTTATTGTTCTGCTAAATTTTTTTTTTTTCAATACTTTTCTAAATTTAATTTTATACGTAAATCAACATACGCCAAATTTAAAAAATTTTTTTAAAGCTGCCCCATTTTCCCAAAAACATTAAAGAAAAATTTTTTATTTCTCGCTTCGTATTTTTTATTCTACATTTTTATCAAGCTTACACTGACCTCAGACAATAAAGGACTTGAAATAATTTTTTGACAAATAAATCTGTATAAACTATGTTTTTTTTTTTTATTCGATACCAATTTAAAATTTATAGACTCATTGGAATGTTAGAATATAATTTTAAAATTCGATTGTAATATATAAAATATATAACAATGTATTTTAAAAATTTTTTCGAATCTTTTGTGTGGTTGAAAAAACATTCATAAGAATCATATTTCGATTATTTTAATTAATACCTTCATTAATTTAATGATAACAAAAATGAATGGTCAACAACAATATAAATATCACAATGAAATGTAACAATTATTTTGTACATTAAAACTCATATTTCATGTAATAAAATCCTTTAGTTTATACATCAATCGATGGATCAAACAATGACAAAAAAAATTTAATGTATCATTATTTATTTATGGAAAAAAATATTTATTAAATATATGATTGTCATTATAATATTGAATTGTGAACAGAAAATAATCCAGAAAGTAAATCATTCATACATTTAACTCATAAAAACTCGAATAATGTCGATATATACAAACGATATATTACAAATGTAACATGTATGATGCTGTCCAACGTGAATAGATTGAGTCGAACAATAAATAACGCTTTGATCCAACAAATAAAAATCTCAAACTGCCGTAAACTTTTTTACGACGTAAGCTCGAAAAAATTTAAATCATAAAATTTTTTTTTTGAATTATCTTTCTTTTTTTTTTTTTTTCTTAACTGCAAACGCGAAATATCATACAGATTTTCCCGTGTATAGTGTAATATAAATAGATTCAGCGTATCGTGCTCGAGTAAATATATACTGAAGATATTTTAAAAAATTTTGCGTGACCTAATTTACCGTAACGCTTTTCTAAGACACTGTAAAGCCGTTAAAACACCAGACTGCTTGGTTAATAAATTATTTTCCGAAATAAATCCTGTGAAATCATAAATCACATGATATAATCTCATGTATAAAATAATAATAATAATAATAATTTTTAATTATTATTATTGTTCCCTTGAAAAAATGAATGAGATCTACGTAGATTTACATGGATCTAAGGAGACCTACCCAGGTCTACATAGATACACTTTTTCATGCTTTGTAACATCTACATAGATTTATATAGATTTAATGAAGCTGTTGTAGTTAGGTATGGAAAGATCTACGTAGATCTACGTACCAAAAAATCAAATCTATCAGCGCAAGAAATTTTTCGAATTATGAATTAAAAACAAAATTTTTTCTTAAAACTAGAAAACATTTTTTTTTGCGACATGAAAATTTTTTCTCGTCCTAAGAAAATTTTTGTTTTCACTTCGTAATGCAGAAAAATTTCTGGAACAAGTAAAACTTTTCTTGGAGTGAGTGAAAATTTTTTGCATTAAGAAATTCATTTTTTCTATGTAGAACTACCCGGGTCAAAATATCTAACCTCAATCTAGCCTAATCGAACCGAAGTAAGCCTCAATCCAGCCTCACTAAATAAGAAAAGTATTTTGAGCCTCAAATGATGTTCAAAAAGCCTCAATGAACCTCAAATGAACCTAGTACTCGACTGTGTAATTTAAATTCGATTAGTATATTTGAGCTTCTTGAACATCATTTGAGGCTCAAAATGCTTTTCTTATTTAGTGAGGCTGGATTGAGGCTTACTTCGGTTCGATTAGGCTAGATTGAGGTTAGATATTTTGACCCGGGTACGTAATTCTACTTGGATCTATACACAGATATTCACGGGTTAATAGAATTATTATCATTATCTATCACTTCTCTCGTTATGATATTATGAATATTAATTTATAAATTAACTTAAATTTAAACAACGTCAAAAACAATTGTTGAGAAAATTTTCGTATTCATGAAGTGAATTAAATAACATTATAAATTACGGGTGGCTTAACACATTACCTTTATTCTCACAAGCAATTTATACAGAAATAGTTTACTAAGACTAAAAGTTTGTATTTATGTATAAATTTATTTAACAAGAATAAACATAAGAGTTAATTCGTCCTTAACTTAATTTAATTAAGCCATCGGTCATTTTTATTATCATATATTACAACAGTTCACTTGCTCTTATTTAATTTATTAATAATAAATCAATTATTCAAGTATTGATCTGTGGATAGAACATTCTCTGGGGTGATCTGATGCTGATGAATAAGAAATTAAGTCAATTAGTTGCGTATTGAGGATTATATCAGGGTTACGCATGCGAACATACGCACAGATCATTTGATGTTAATATCAAATTAGATTTATCGAAATTTATGGCTTAAATTATTGCTTTGTTATTATTATTATATATATTTTCGAGTTATTTTTAATACTTCGAATATTGAAAAAAATCATCAAAAAAATTTTTTTTTGACTTTTTAATCTCTCATTGGGTAATAATTTAGAAGTATGACTTCACTTATTTTTGAATTTAAAAATATGTTGTAACTTTATTTTTTTTTTTTTAATTTATTATACGTCACGTGAAGATTATAAAAAAAATTATTTTAAGGTCGTAAAAGTCATAAAAGAAAATTTTAATGAAAAACATGAAAAAGCACTATTTTCCGTGATCGTAAATTAAAAAAACTATTAGATTTTTTTATATCAATCTGCTGCGCAATAAAAAAAATAATTAACTGTTAAATTCAAAAATAGATCGAGTCGCACTATACAACAACTTCGAATCGTATCATAAATCGCAATAACATTTTCAAAAACCCATTGTACCCTAGTTTAATTATTATATATTTTGCTCAACTCTTCTCCAAATCAAAGCAAAGATAAAAAAAAAAATTTGGAAAATAAATTGAAGACACAAACAGTTGGCGTTTGAATCGTGGAATATTGTTAACATTAGAACGGAAGAGGATTCTACCATCCGAAATAAATTGTTAAATCAGTATAGATTTAACAATAAGTATATATCCCAGTAAAGTATTTTACTGTAGAGTGGTCAGGAAAAGTTTTTAACGGGCGTTTAGGCGGGTTTAGACTCAAAAGTGAATTAGCGAAGCGGCAGTAGGTCTCTCAAGTTGCATCAGATCGCAATCTCGTGTTCGCTGTACACTATATACAATGGAAAACGAGGAGGAGCAAAAGAGCCAAAGGTATAGCCGCAAGAGTGAGAAAGAGTAACAAGAATGAGTGAGTATAGCTCTCCTCTGCATAAACGTACAGACATTGTTGGTTGCACATGAATGCCTGGGTACCCAGTGGTTACGGTAATGAAATTGCTACACTCGCCTCCACCTGATATTACTCCGGTTTCCACCAGGAATACCACCGCCACCACCACCGCTACCATCACCATCGCAGTCATCCAGCCCAGTCACCCATCCAGAGAGCAACCTACTGTACCACCAGCACTACTAACACTTGTGCGCTTAGTTTAGGGACTCAGAGAGTGATATTTCGACAAGTTTCACCTCATGCCCGCCCAAAACTCCCCATCTCCATTCCGGGCCACCTCTATCCCCTCGTCTGCTTAAAACACCCCCAGCTATTCACGTTGTATCCATTAACCGGTTTTATCGTGCATACGAAAACTGGATAGTTATTTTGAGCATTTTCACGCATGGCTTCGGTGATACAAAATTACTTAATACATATATATATGTAATAAAAATGAATAATTTAATAAGATTAAAATGTTTCAATTGTTCTAAATTAGTTTATGTTTAATTTTCATTGTTTTAAGTTAATTTATATTGTTATTGTTTATGCTGACGTTATTGTTATTGTTTTTGGTGTAGCTGTTGTTGTTGCTGGTGCTGGTGCTGTTGCTGGTGGTAAGGTAAATAAGAGTGTAAATGTGGGAAAAAGACGTTTATTCAAAAAGTTTAGTTAAATTTTGCGCAATAGGTATATAAAGTGATGAGAGTTAGTATACAGAGGGTAATAATAATGCTTAAAGACATTAAGTTGAGGGGTTAAATGAGAACGGCTAAAGACTGGAAAGTTAGTTTTGCCTGAGGAAGAATTAGAAACCTCCGTTGATGCTGAGAAGCTTCTGGCCTTGCGGCTATTCTAATTTCTCTTGGTTGGTAAACGTTGCGTAGTAGTGGTTTACGAACCCGCGGTCCATGTTCTTCTGTGCTTCCTATCTTTCTCCTTGGTTTTAACTTTCTCTTTGCTCTACTTTTTTAGTCTTTGTCTCTTGAATACGATCCTCCACTTGCTTCGCTTTACCCTCTACAAACGTATACATTATTGGGTAATGTAGAAGTTACTTTTTTTTCTTTTTTTTTTTTTTTTCATGTCGTGTTCGATGAAAAATTCAACAAAGGTTAATATTGAGACAAATTGATTGAATTATTTAGTTTTTTATTTTTTTTTTTTACATTTCTATTTGAGTGGATCTTTTATGAAAGGAAAAATAAACATTTATAAATATTATTTTTTGTTTACTTTGATATTTTATATATTGATCTTAAAAAGGCTGTAACTCTGTGAAAAATGATTATAGAATGATGAAAAAACGCATTCTAGAGCTTGAACTTTCTAGTTTATGACTCTTAACTTTGAAATTTTTAAGCTATTATTATTTTTAGTGTAGTGGTAAATTTAGTGAAAAATGGGAAAAAGCTATTTGTATACTTTTTTTTTTTAAACGAGTTTGACGTGAAAAAATATATTTTTTTCGGCTAAAAAAGATCGAAAGATCTTGCAGAGAATACTTAAAGATTTTAAAACCGTAGCTTAGATTTCTGTAGGATCATTAGGTCATGAATAATCGGTTGTCAAAGTAAAGTGTGTGATTTTTCCTTTGATATCTGATAACCGGGGAAAAATGGCCGCGCAGAGCTCACTTGGTCTCCCTAACTCGAGGAGAAAAGTTACAGCTAACAGCACATGACATCCAAATCAATGGAAAAATGTTTTCTGACCGGAGCTTTTGGAAGATAAAAAAAACTACTTGTTTTACAATCACTCCCCAGCGATAGGTAAAAAAATTTTATAGTCAAAGGTCAAAGTTTCAAAAATCCTTTTTTTCACATCTCTCGATTATTTTACCGCCTTGAATTTTAATAAAAAACTTAATTTTTTTTCACCAATTTAAACTGGTAATTCGATAATTCAAGAGGAAAAAAGCCATTGAGTTGTAAAATAACACATTTCAATAGTTAAAAAAAAATGTTGGCAGAAAAAATGTATTTTTTTTTTTTCGCCTATATAATGGGTATATTAAGTGAAATGGATAATTAAACGGAGGTGTAGATTAAAGTGTTTGGTTGTAGATGAACACGATATAGAGAGCTCGAGCAACAGAGGTAGAGATTTCGCGCCAATATAAGGATTGAGAGCGTCAAAAGAGCAAGAAGTAAAAGAGGCAGAATGAACAAGGGTATAGAAAACGATTTGAATGGGGAAACGGTCGGTTGGAAGGATGAAAAAGAAGTAATAAAAAAAAAAAGGTGGCATAGCGTGAGCGAATATTGAAGTAGAGAGAAAGGTAATGGTAGCAAAATGTGGTACACGAGGAAGTGAAAAAGTAACATAGAGAAGGGTGAACCAGAGGATGAGGATGAGGCGAAGGGTGAGTGGTAGAGGAGGGGAGGAGGGAATGCGAGCAAGCCAAGCAAGCAGGGGGTTTTGCGCAATGCGCCCACAGCTCTGCAGTGGGGTTTATTTCTCCTGATCTCTGCGTATGTTTCTCTCTGTTTGCGGACCACTATGTGTCACGTGGTGTAAGCATTTTACATCCTTTCTTCAGCTCTTCTTTACTCTTATTTTCTCTTATATTTTTTTCTACTTCTACTTCTACTACTGTTCTCTTTTCTTCACTTCTTCCTGCTGCTGTTGTTTTTTTTTTGTTTTTATCATCATTTTCTTGTCTTTTTATTTTTTTCGCTTCCTCTTTTTTTTCTTTATCGTATTTTTTTACTTCTTTTTAAAACTTTTCCTTGTTAGCGTTGCTGTTTATTTATGTAACTAGGTGTCTGTCTATTTCGTCAAGCTCATTATAATGCCATTTTCTTACTTTTCGCATTTATCTTTTTCTTCAGCGAATTTTATTCTTTCCACCAGATGGAATAAAGAATTATACTGACATTTTTAGATATTATTCTGTCTTGCGAATGAGCACTGATAAAAATAAATAAATTTGTTTGTACATCAGTAATTAATTCCATTATTTAATATCACTAATTTATTCAAAAGTTCATAATTTATTTATTCATAAAATAAAATATAACGAAATGACATGTCAATTCGCTTGATATGAATTATGAATATTAATTGAAAAATAAATAAATTATTTTTTAATTTTAAAAAAGTGCCTTCCGGCAAATGGCTTCAAGAACAAAGAAACATTTTCAAGAAATACACAAAGGAAAAAAATTATTAAAACGAAATAAATTTCATTTATTTAATAGTTCCTATAAAAATAACTTAACTTCATGGAACGATGAGTAAATTATAAAATTTAATTTATTAAATATTAAATAACGATAAGAGAAAATTTAACTTTCAATTTTTTAAGTTGAATTGAAAATATGTAAATTGACAATTTGGTTCTATCAGAGCAATTAGTTAAAGGTTTCTTGACACAAACAAGTCTCGTATTTACATAGTGTTGGTGTAAATATACACGGTAGTATTTTTTTTTTTTTTTTATATATTTTTGGTATCTTATTCCCATCACTACTCGGTCCGAATTTGTCTTGGGTACATGTTCGATCGGTTTTATGTGTACACCTGTACAACTATATTATCCTTTGTATTTCACGTCTGTATCATAAATATGTATACACCATCCTCTACCAGTCCACCTATCCTTGGATTCGTTTCACTGGGTTCTTTCATGATAATTTATTCAAAAAAGGATACACTTTAATAATTCAAAATGCCACCAGAAGTATCCTCTTTCCTGTTTCCGTTAAGTCTTCTGTGTTTATATATATATATATATATATTATATACTTATTTATTATGTACATATATATTTAAATGCGTCATTTTTATGAAACATTTTCTTTTATTGTTTCTACATAAAATTTTATTATTCAAATATAATTTCCGAAAATTCCGTAGCTCAACTCAAATTTTGAATAAAATATTCGTTGACAACTCAGCAGGCCAATTTTAAAATTCAGTAACAGTTTACTGATAAAATTTTCACTCTATAACATATTTTGCACATTACTCCTTTTTATTTTGTTTTTATTATGAAAACGCATTTCATTAACAAATCTTCTATTTAAAAATGCATTTTATTTTAACTCTAGTAAATTGTTCTTTATATGAAGAAATTAAAACAAAGTAATTGGCTCTCACTGTATTTGAAATGGGATAGTTGAACTTACAAAGCTTTTTTAGTAAAAAATTTACGAAATAAAAAAATCAAATTTGCTTACGAAAATTTTATTAAAACAGATTTTTTTTTTTTTGTTTATGAATCTTTATTTCTAGGCACAAAAAATCTCTTAAAATACAAAACTCAGCTCATTATATGAACGAAAAAAATGATTTTATTTTATACAATAATAATTTTTAAAAATAATCTTTCACAGATGCTTGCAAAAAAAAAATAAGTAAAAAAACCGGTTTTTTGCGCTAATTAAAGTAAAAAAAATAAAAAAAAGTAATAATGTATCGTGACTTTAAAACGGGATTTAAGTGGCTTCTATGAAAATTTCTGAAATGAAAAATTATGAAAAGCAAAATTTTTTTATATTTAAATTCAAACACTAAATTAAAGTAAAATAAAAAAAAAAATTCAGTACATTTAAGTACATGTAATATATTCTGTTTGTATATATTATATTACTCAGAATGCTTCAGTTTTCATTATATGTGACTGTTTAAGACCTATAACATAATGCTAATATTTAAATCGCATTTGTACTGACAGAAGCTCAGTTACTGAAAGATGTAGCGTAAAAAAAAAATTTAAATAAAATAAAAGCTATTTTCTTTAATATTGAGTTTGCTATCCTTTACTCTTCATTTTACTCTATACTGTAAAACTGCTAGCTTATGCATGTGTATGTAGGCCAATCTCTTATAGCTGTACTGAGATACTTAGACGTTTTTCCTTTCAGCGTACCTTTACCATATTCTTATCCATCTTTTCTCATACCTTCATTTTTATATATATTTTTCTATCAACCTAAAGAAAAAAAAATCTAACGAGATAAAATTATTTAAAAACATACAAAATAAAATCAAAATGATCCGGGGCAAAATAAAACATCGTAAAATCCAGGCGAAAATAAGAAACAGTTTTAAGGGGGTGAATATTTTTTTTAATTTAAAAATTTATGTTTGCAGTGTCTAAGAGAGAGTGGGACAAGTTGGCAATTTTGGGCAGTGCGCCCAAAATTTTAAGGAAGTTTTTTTTTCCACGATTGTAAGTGAAGTTATTTTATTAAAAATTATAATAAATTGAAAAAAAAAGAAACTATGGTAAAATGATTTACTGTAAAAAATTATGAGCAAAAATTTAAAAAAATTTTTCTCGAAATGGTCTCTCAGTTAGCTGGGGTTAATTAAAAAGTATGTGAAAAGATCATAGTTAAATCAGACCCTATAAATTTTAATTTTCAACAAGATTTCGCTGACAAAAGTTTATTTTTTTTGTTATTTTATCTCAACCATAAAGTTATTTCACATTTGAAAGAGCTCTTAATCAGGCCGGGTCTTTGTAAATAATAAAAACCCCACATTATCATGATACAAAGAGATAAATATTTAAAAAGGAGGCATTAAAATTTAAGGGACTCGGTTATAAAAAAATCATAATATACTTCTGTTTTCTTATTCCGTTTAATTTGCCCATACCAATCGGGGAATCCTCAGTAGAGCTCTTGACAACGTTAAGACATCTTTTCTACTTCAGAAAATTCCTCTTTAAAGTTTCACTAACCATCTCAAGTTCTATAGTAGTCAATTCAAAAGTATTTCAAGTTCATTCCTTAACTATTTTACCGACATCTCTTTTTATTTCTTTATAAAAAAGTTATAGCTTCTTCAAAGTCGGATTATGTGGATAGTAACATAAAATTAAATGGAAATTCTTTTGGTTATATAAATATTTAATTACTGTCCATAATAGAACGCTTATACTGTCTATCATTTTTAAAATAGGTTTTGATATTTGAATTAAAGTTTTTGCATAATATTCATTTTTAGAAAATTTTAAGTGGACAGGAAATTTTTCAAAAAATATGAGGACTGATATAAGTTTTTTTTTTTTTTTTTTTTAATGTATTTTTTATAAGATTTAATACTCAAACTTTTTTTTTTCAATAATTTTTTTCTTAAATTTTAGAACAGTCGATATTTTTTCTGAAAAAGAAAAAAAATTTAATGGCAATTGTAAATTTATTTTATTTTTAAAAAATATAAAAAGTCTAACGTAATAAAAATAAAAAAGTGCATTATTTCCATAGCGATCCGATTTTTCCCACCCACTCCCACATCATAAAAATTTCGACCCAGGCATTTTATTTCACCAGTTCATATTGAACAAACAATTCTACTCTCTTTTTACGATAATAAATATTTAATAACATATTTAAAAAGAAAAAATAAAAAAAACATTTTATAAAGTTATAATATACCTAAAAGATCTCATTTTTTTTCTTTAAACTATATAGGCATCTTCATTGATCCCACAAGCGCATGAAGATATCTTGAGCATAAAAATTTTAATCCTCATACACGGCTACTATCATCCCCTCGAGGGATACGTGCCAATTCACGCAAGTATCTTCATAGAACAAAGTTTATCATAATAGACTTTAAGACTCCATCCAGCCAATGAACATACCGGGTACCAGTAATGCAAAAAATCTAATTATAGCCCAAAGTATTCAAAATTATTCCAGCATCTAAATTACTTGAGAAGGCAATGGTGATGCCAGTGCAGCAGCATAATCTTCCAAACTGGTCAGAGAGTAGAATGATATAATAGGAGTGCAGAATAGAACTCGTAAACAGATGTACAAGTGGTTAGAAAGACGTATTGCGAATAGGGTAGTATAAAACCGCTACCGCCTACGACAAAGATGTAGATTTATACTATAGGTGTAGTCGTAGGTGTAGTGGTGACGAGAAGGAAGAGAAGCTTGGAAGATCAAGAGACCAGTCAGCTTAGGTTACTGCGAGTTGCCGGCGGCCTCTTCAACTCTCATGGACCTTTCAAGCCGTTTTCCCCAAAGGCTCTGTACCCGGTACTACTTCCACTACTTCCACTGCTTCTACTACTACTACTATTACTATTACTACTACTTATACCTCCAGTGCAATATATAAATAGCAACGACTCAACATAGCTCCTCCTATTTACCCACAAACCCCGAGGAGAGGTTAATTAATTAGCAGTAGGTTTTTACCTGAACCACTGGCAGGAGCAGAAGCTGAGAGTTGGTAGAACTATAGCTGAGTCGAGTCAAGCCACTGAGCTGGTGTGTGGCCTGTATTACTGCCTCCCGGGTTTATATCCTTGTCCGTCTTCACCTTTCTCTACACTCACAAGCTCTTTTCCTCATATCATATACTCTTTCTTCCTTCGTATTGTAGTACATTATAAACTAGACACTGGAGCTAAAGCTTGGTAGCCTCGCCACGGTGTGTTCCACATGGCCTGTTTTTGTTTGTTGTGCTTTCTAAATGTTATAATAGTAATTGGTAGTCATTTATGCAGCTAAGAAGCTCCAGGGAATGTAAAACTAACCGGTATTGAGCCCTGGGCTGTATGCATTTACGCTACTATCAACTCAAAAACCTCCGATAAAGTTTACAGGGTGTTGAGTTTAAGGTTACAGTTGACTGGATTATTCTCGTGGTACTAAAAACCTAAATGTAGAGTATGAGAGTACGTGGGTATGTAGTGAGCTCTGGAATATAGATTCGAGTAAGAGAGAATAACTTTACTAGGTTACAGCTCTGGTGTATGATCAAGTTATTTAGATAAATATACCAAAGAGAAATTGGTCAAGTCGTGCTGGGATATTTAGATTATATATGTAATTTTAGTTGTAGTTATGGAGGGCAAAAAATATTGAGAATACTGGAAAATAATAATAAACACATTAATTTGAATGAGTAGTTTTTTTCTAATCGGAAAATAATCCCGTGATATAAATTGTCGCTGAAGGAAAAATTGTCATAATCATTAAATTAAGTTGATATTTCTCTATTGATAAATGTATAATATTCGTCGGTAGGGAGGACGAAACAATGGGGACATAAAAGAAATAATTTTTTATCCTGAAAATGGTTTTTTCTATTACGATTTTCTATAAATTTTTAAAAAAACTTTTTTGATAAAATGTCAAGAGTGAATTCAAATATAATTTGTAATAAATAAAAAAAGTGAAGAAAAAAAAGGCAATGGTCTGTATTCAGGCTCAACACAAACATTTTTCAATGCTTCAAGTGCTTAAACCTTAAATATCTATAATTAAATTTTTTCCACGTGTTCAACTATACGGCCAGGGAGGGTTTTCAACTTAATACCGCTTCTGGGCACCGGAAAAAAATCCGCTCCAATACTGAAATTTTATTCAAGTTACAGTTTACATATTTTATTTTTCAAAATTTTACCGCCCTGGGCACTTGCCCCGACTGCCTCTAGTGTAAATCCACCGTTGTTCACGGCGGATTAAATTTTCTGTACGAGTTTTTGTCCTTAACACTATATCTGAACCTTGCAATTGAAATGTACAAAATTGATAAAAATAACATTAAATCATGCTAATTTTAAAAAATAAATATTTTCTAAACTTTTAAGTAGTTTTATATAATACCGTAAGTAGGACGGTGGCGATAGAAAGGTCTAACTAAGAGTTTAAAATTTTTAACTTTTGTAATAGTGGATAATCATATTTTGTGATTTCATTACTATTTTTTCGGTGTAAACAGCTCTCCTAACATTTTGTTGCAAGTAGTTTGGACGGTATCCGCCTCCCTTTGCTAGTATAGTGTCCGGCTGAAGCCCACAACACATTTTTACACCGGCGAGTACTAGTAAGAGAAGTAGTCTAAGGCAAAAGTGCGTTAACATAGCCTTACTGACGAGTCCGTTAACGTACTCATGACAAAACTACACACAATATGGAAAACAGGCATATACTTTGAATTTTGGTGGTTAACTTAAGAGTTAATACATAGAATGATAAGAGAATTATGTCATTTAGTGCAGTGTTATAGCTTTGTTACAAACACTTGAATATATTAACGCTTATTTTATACTCAATTTAAGCAAATATATCGTCAATCCACTAACGATCGTATGATGACCAACTTGGCTTCATTGCTATTGCTTACATTAAGGATTTCTGCTAATTCAAACATGGGTGAGCCCCACTTCTAAACAATTACCAAGAAAATTTCAAAAAAGATGTTCTGGACAATTAATTCGGATTCGTTTTTTCTTCAATTTTTAAGTTTTTCATTTTGTCTGGCTTCCCACGATAAAAGATTAATTTTTAAAAATATTTTTAAGATTTTTCTTTAGAAATATTTATTGAGAGAATTCAGTGATTTGAACGAATTTTTCAATTTTCCAAGTGGGAAGTTGAAAATATATTTTTGATGCTTTTACAAAGATTGCCAATGGACTACACCTTTCTATATATATATATCTTATATATACTTATAATAATGTAAAAAAATCAATAATCGATTTTACAAAATACACTTGATAAAAAATAACAATTTGTCTAAATGGTTGCAAGCTATTTACTGCACTCGTATTCGTTCACACAACTTTTATTCTCGAAACAGAACTTGTAAATTATGGTAGTAAATTACCACGGCAATTATATTGACTAAACAAATTGTTAGTTTTAATGCAATATCATTTAAGTTGTTAAAAAATTCGTTATTAGTTCTTGCAACAGAATTACTGACAACAAGTTAAGGTAAAAAATAGTCGACTGTTATTTTTTTATTTTTTGACTTCTTAAGTCTGAAATATGGTAATTAAAATCTTATATAATGCAAATTATTTGAGCGTAAACCTGCATTAAGTAACTTAAACATTTCTGTTCATACATCAGTACATTTTCATTAGGTAATATGTGTGGTAGAACAGTATAGAGCTGGCATAATATTTGTTCAACTACAAGTAACTTCCAATATCGATTGGTTCGAAAAGTTGGGTAGGAAACCTGTTACACAAGTGTGAACTTGTGTCGTATTTTATTCATTTATTATTTTCTTTTTTGTTATTTTTTTTTTTTTTTTTTCTATCATACTTTTTACTTTATTTTCATTTTTATTTCTTTTTATTCAGCAATGTGGTCGAAAATGTACATTTGGATCGTAATTCTACATTGTGGATATTTGGGTGCGAAATAAAATGAATAACGAATAGAATAGACAACGAGAAATACTACACGAAAAGTTTTCTCATCGGGTCGCTCGACGGGAGCTTCCAATTCAGGTGTGGAAAAATAATTTAGTAACCGCACATTCTTGGTTATTGTAATGTATGTGGATATATATATATATATATGTATAGTACATGTATACTACATGTTTGTCGAGTGCATACTTTTTAGTTATACTTGCGTATGGTTATTTCGGTATTTCAAATGAATTCAGAAAGTGTTCTTTAACTTGTTTTCGTGAATGTTAAAAAAGACTAGAACTGTAAGTGCATTTCGTACTTTTAAATAACCTATTTATCATTTTTAATGAAAATGTGGTTTTGGTTACAACTTTTTTTTATCATCAAAAATTTATATTGAAATTTTAAATTATGAGCTTTTTTTAGTTCATAGTAAAAAAAAAAATTAAGTAAAACAATATAGAAATAGTAGTGTATTTTTTTTTGTTATAAATATGAGAAGTTGGGTAAAATCATAACATTAAAAAAATGTACTATTTTTAAAATATAAATTTTTGAATTTTGGTTTTTTCTGTTTTGAAAAGCTTAGAAAATTTTTATATTGCCGGTGAAGAAAAAATTATCTGTCAAACAAGACACAGAGAAGTATGCATATAATTTGTGGTTATGAAATATATTGATATTTAATTCAAAATTTTAATTTTCAAGAATTTTAATTTAAAAATTTTCCAACTATTTAAAATAGCTGTATTATTTTTGTAAGTTATTGTAAAAAATTATTTATAATTTATCACATATGAGTTAAAAATTTGATAATCGAAATTTGAATTAAACATTAAAATTCTTGATTTTTGTAATTTTATCCATTTCTCTTATTTAACATTTGCAGATAAGAGTAATGAAATAAAATGATATAAATATTAAATATTTAGTAATTAATTAAAACATTTATAAATTTATGTTTCGAAAATTTAAATTTAGTTTGTATAATTGTAATAATTATAATTATCTGCACGTAGGAAATATCTATCTCGAAATTAATCGTGAAATAATGCAGCTGAATACGGGACGCGAAATTGCATTTCACTGTTTTGTTAAAGCGAAAATGTCCTAATTTTCCGTCATGGATATTTTGTCTGCGAACAACAATGCGTGTCATCAACAAACTTTTATACTTAATTATTTAATAAACAATTTTTGACAGACATATATTTTATCTGATAATTAAAACAAATTATCTACTCAATTATTTTTAACTTTTCTCTTTAAAAAGTATCCATTACATTCACTGACAAAAAAAAAAAATAAAAATAAACCAAAATCACTTTACTCGAAAAAATAAATTTAGATAAATGTTATCGCTTTGTTAAAAAAAGAAATAAAAATAAATCAGTTGAGAAGTTTTTAAGTTATTCGGATCAACAGCTTACAAAGTAAACTTCACAAAATCAGCTTTTGATCATTTTGTTTTTTTTTGTTTTTTTTTTTTTAACTTTAAAATAAAAAAATCTTTAGAAATACTCTTAAAAAATCAACTTCGTTTTCACTTCTGCACTTGAATTATTTTTTAAAAGAATATCCACGTTTTTCTATAAATAAAAATAATAAAAAAAAAAATTTTGCGGTTATTTGACAAAATCTAACTCTTTAGTATTCCAGTATACGTTCTTGTGATAAATGTAGCAAAAGTTCAAGTCTCCCTGGCATTCTGGCAACCGATTTCCCGGCAGAGAAACGTAAAATGAAATTCTTGTCAAAGATAATTGTCACATCGAGTTGACGGTGTCACTCACTAGCAACTTGACTGTTTACTTTTTGTTCTTCTTTATTTTATTTCAATTCTTTTAAATATTTTTTCTTTGTGTTTTACTTTATTTTATTTTATTTTTTTCTCTATTATTTTCAACCTTTAGAACAGCTTTCCTCTAGTGTCACACGAAAAATCCGGAACCAGCATCTGTCACGCGACACGTTTGTGAACGCGACGCGTGTGTCCGCGTTACCTATATTGTGCATGTTACCGTACGTAACTACGTGACTGCGGTAGAAAATAGATAAGCATTCGATGCTGTGTGTATGTATATATATAATGCGGTATTGTTCATCTATTATACATGTATACTATGTTTAATATTCGTGTATAAATGGACAATGGGAGTTGTGGTAGATGGCTGGAAAGTACCGGGGAATATATAAATTTTATTACTACTGAAATGAGCTGATAATACTATGACGTAACATTAATATTGCATTTTTATATAAATATTAATTGTCTTGTACAAAGACTAATTATCATTTTTGAAAAAAAAAATATATGGTCTGATAATAAAAAAAAATTATTTTCGTGACTAGAAATATTTTATTACTCACTTTTACGTCATGTGTACTCTATACTTGTTTGTTAAATTTTTACAATTTATATATTGTCATAAATTATGTTAAAAATATCAACGTAAGAGGGACAAGTGGACTATCAGCAAAAAATGCGTCTAATATAAGATAAGAGACGTTTTACCCGATCACTCAAAATTTTTACTTGACCCAAGAAACTTTTTTTTTCTGTATAGGTCTTTTACCTTACGTGATTTATATTTTTTTCTAGTTGTTAAGTAAAATTTCATACTTTGTAAAAAATTAGCAGAGTGAACGGGGAGTACATTTGGAGTGAATGCGAAGCGGGTGACTGTTTATTTATTTGATCTCGAAGTGAAATTCACACCGACGGGAAGTTTATTTAAATATTAAAACTACAAATCGATGTGAATACAGATTTAAATAAAATCCAGATCACTCCGAAATCACTCATCTAAAAAAACAAACTTCATATATTTACTCCGTATGCAGAGTGAATTTTTTTTTAAACTCCGGAACTCCAAGTGGTGAAGTGAATTTAAATTGAAATAAAAACCGTAATCACTCCGAAGTAACTCCTAATTTTTTACGGTGTATTAATTGTGATACAATCATAAAAAATTTATGTGGAGAAAAATGGATGCATAAAAAAATTTTTCAAGTTTATTATTAGAAAAAAAATGTCGATTTTAATATAAAACAATATATTGACTGGATTTTAGATTTGATAATTTTTGGTGACCCAATTTGCCCTAACGGCAATCTAATTAATAATCATTAAAACTAAATTTATTCATTGCAATACAAATATCAAAGACTTTAATTGAATTTCAACTTATCTGCTAATCTGATCGTAATTTCCACGAATTACAGTTGAAATCTAAATTTAAATAATTAATCAATCGATTTAATTCATATTTATTCTGAAATACTCTGGAGAATACTTATGACAATAAATTACCATTTAAATAAATAATAATAATAATTATGATTATATTTAATAAATATTTGAAAGCTGTCTGACCCATTAACTATTTCCGTCTAACCCATCACAAGAGTCTAGTAATTAAAATTTTTTGACTGTTGATAAAACATAAATTTGTCATCAATCAGTGACTGAGAAATTAAATAAATTTTTTTTATTTTCAAAATAAATTTAAAAATTAGGTCATTTTTTATGAATTTTATCGTGATTTAATTAATTGCCGCAAGTTATAAAAAATAAAAACACAAATGTTTTCCACTATAAATAAAAACATTCAATGAAGATTTATTTTGTATATATTTTTTGTAGCATATTTTTTATTTTATAATTTAAAGTGATATAAAAATACAGAGATTACATGTAACACGATGTGTATAATGGAGATAGAAATGGTGAAAACGTTGGAAACTGAGAAAGCTCGGTTTTTTTGTATGAAATTTTTTGTAGATGTTCAAGCTCAACCCTTAAGTTAGTAATACGACTATGTTGTGTTTTCTCTCTTACACTCGTGTTACATAATAAATATATGTATTTATATAGATATATATAGAGGGTGAGAGAAAGAAAGAAAAGAGAATGGGTAAGAGAGAAAGAAGGTTCAGTGCTGTGAGTTGGCAACGCATACAAGCCGGGCATAATACACCCTCGGTTTAAGCACAGTCTGTAATTATGAAATAACCCCGGACCCTCTTTACGCCTCTATTATCATAGCTCTTTACGCTCCGACGGCGTAACCACGACACATTTTTCCATCCTACCGCGTTCGCGAGCGAGCTCTCATCGTACCGTCGTTGTTGTGTCGGCCAGTGAAAGATAAAGAGAAAGAAGAAAGTGCTGCTGCCGATCCATGTTAGCCTTTAATATACAGCCTTTAATATACACTCTCCTTTACATTATTTTACATTTATGAAAAAATAATAATATAATAATGCACATGACCCACGATCAGCATCCAAGAGTGTTTATACGCTTCACCTTCTTTAAACTTTTATCAGCAGCTTAGAAATTTTTTATTACTCATATTATATATATATGTTATACGTTATTATTAACCTCGTCAAATACATATACATATATAATAAGTATATGTTTATATGGGTGTATTAGTATATAAATATATATATATATATATATATATATATATATATATATATGTATGTATGTCAGTAAAATGCTTTGTATTTATATCACATCATAACCATTACAAAGCAGAATTACGATATTGTACACGCCTCATGAATTATCATATACATGTCACGTGACACGTTTGCCATCGCTTTATCACTCGAGGGGTTTTTGTCTACCGGATACCATGGTCCATAACTCTGAAAGGACAGCCATTGAACGTCCCTTTATAGTTTGTCGAGAAACTATATTGCTTTAAGGTGAGAAAGCCATCGTCAGAGAAGTATTGTTTCACACCAGACAATTCACCCGTTTTTTTTTTTTTAACTATTTTCTTACAAATACTGAGGGTAAATATTTTATGTTTATGTATACAAATCATCACTAAGTTTGCCAAAATTTAATAGACATGAATAAGTTTATTAAATTTTTATTTATTTCAATATTTTTTTTTTAATTAAATTTTATTTATTTATTTGTGACCACTGATTGCCTGTGCCTGTGAACACTGCATGATAAAAAAATTTTGAGTCCAGATCTGAAAATTAGAAACTTGAGGCTACAATTCACCGAGTTACAGCATGTTGAAGATTACCCAAAAATTTGAATTTTTTTTATATCCTTTAATTTTTGTGTCCTCTGTTTAGAAAAATTAAATAAATTTGACCAATAGTTATTAAGGGGTAACAGTAACCGATTTTCAATTCAATTTAATTCACGGAAAACCTCAAATTGACAGTCTTTAGCGTTCTTTCAAACCCTAGAGGGCTAGAAATTTCGTATTTTCAAAAATTCTAATTCGTCTCTGAAAAAAATTGTTTTTAAATTCTCCTTGATTCTGCGAGTGCAACAAAGATAATCCCTTTATTTTTCTGAGTGTAAGAAAGGTCCGGTAGCGCATCCCTTTAAATTCTGTGCGAAAATAAATTTTACTAGTCTATGGGTCACCGTAATTTTAGAAAGTTTTTTTATTTCTTTTTTAACAAAATGGGATAAAAAACATTCAATTTTTCACCCACTTGCGAGAGTACAAAAATCTACATGAAAATAAAAAAAATATATCGTAGTAAAACTATCGAAAAAGAAAATTTAAATGAAAGTTTTCTGAAAATGATTTTTAAGAACTTGAAATTGCTCAAAAAAATTTAAAAGCATAGATTACGATTTAAAATAGTTTCGAAAAAAAAAAAAAATTCAATAATAAATGATCACTTTAATTGGAGTTACTGTCGGTTAACGATTTTTTTTCTATTTCTCACAAAAAAGTTTTTCTATAATAACAATTTATTGCAATAAAAAATTTTAATATTTAAAAGAACATTAATTTGTAAAATTCAGAGTGTCAGTTATTACAAAACGAAATTATTTAATTAAATTTATGAAATATAAAAAAAAGTGTATTATCTGCAGATGAAAAATACAAATTTTCATTAAAAAGAAACAAAGTAACATATGGTAATGATCCCATAAGTTATTTAAAACTCTAATTAACTGAATTTAAAAAAAACTATGTATCTTTTTTCTTTTTAAAAATACAGATAAATAATAATGATTATTAGAAGGTTAGATAATTTAATTATAGAGTGAAATAATAATAAATAACAACAACAGGATTATTAAATATAATTATAAACCATGTCTCTTTATGCCATACATCTCTGTCATTTTTATCATGCGATCGTTGCTCACGAAAAACACCGGCAGACGACAACGACGACGACGACGACGACTACCAGAAGGAGGACGATGAGTAGGACGTTACGATACGACTATAACACGATGGCTTACGCGACTACATTAGGTTGATTAAAGCTTCGGATTCTTCAGCCGACCGACTGCGAGACATGGAATTTCAAACGGGATAACGTTACTTTCAACTCCTGGGGTTATAGTTAATGAAAATATAATCAGCACGTAGGAACGCTAATGCCGAGGGAAAAAAGTGTTTTACATTTCAGTAACGTATTGCTCAACTTTCCCACTGAAATAAGAGAAAAAAAAACTAGGATTCTATTTATAAAACAAACAAATTACATCACTTATAATTAAATTATTATTTAAATTTATGAATTTTTAAATTCTTTATTTTCTTATTAATTCGTTAGTAAAAATATACTTTTTATTTTTTTTATTTTTAGCAATGGAAAATATATAATTAGTAGAAAATATATGCGATAGTAATTTTCAAAGAGTTAACTAAAATTAGGTTAATTTTGTGAAACGAAATTTTCAATCGCAGCTGCGTCTAAAGTTCAAAGGTCCGTAACTTTCAAACCCTCAGAGTTGAAAAGTTAAAATTTACAGGAGAGTAGTTCAAACTATTAGAAATCAATTTATTGATTTAATTATTTTATGGAAAAAATATTCAAAATGTATAAAAATGAATTTTAGTCTGATAAAAAAAAAATTGTTTAGTAAATAAATTACTCAATAACTTTGATGGAAAAAATGCTATAAATTTTTAATGTACTTTTTTTTTTTTTTTTTTTTATAAAAACTGAAATCCCGTTGGGCAAATAAAAAATATTATCAGAAATCATTGATTACTAGCTTTCTCTTCATACTCAATTTTTTTAGTATGAAAAAAAAAATTTTTATTTCAATTCTCATTATAAGAGAGAAACTAGTGAAATTATGTACCCCAAAATTTCGTTTGAAAACGAAAAAAAAATTGTTTTTTACAATTAGTTTTTGATACTTCCGCTCAATTTATATTACAGATAACATTACTCTTAAATTGACACCCAAATGACACGTCAAATTTTATTTAAAGAAATAATTTTTTTTAACTTCTTTAGTTCATCATTCCAACCTGAAATGAAAAAGAAAAGTTAAAAATTAAAATCAAAGAGGGAACTTTTTCCGAGATGGAGAAAAAATTGGCTTTTTTTGCCTATTTTCACGGACGTACTTTTCCAATGGTGACATAAGAATTATTCCTGTATATAACATAGTAATTATTCCAATATTGATATAGTGATTATTCGTATGCTGACATTGTAAAAAAAAACTATCTAACCTAGAAAAAATTTCTATGTTGTTACAGAGATTTGTACTATGTCAATATTGAAATTATACACAGATAAAAAAGGTTTTCTTGGCGCAAGGAAACATTTTCTTAATTAAGTAAAATTTTTTTATCCTATGAAATCTATAGTGGAAATCCATTTATCAACATAAGCAAAATACCCATAACCTATAAGTTTTTTCTCCATTTTTACACGGAAAAAAATAATCGGTAGCCGTTAACCGATTATTTTTTGGTAGCCGCTACCTATTAAAATCGGTACCAGCTACTGAAAAAAAATCGGTAACTGCTACCCAAAAAATCGGTAGCTGTTACCAAAAATTAATCGGTAGCTGCTACCGATTATTTTTTTCCGTGTACATATGGATTTTCTTATTAGTAATTTTTTTCTTCTGTATAGAGGGTTTAATTTTTCTCACTTCTCCCCTAAATTAGAAAAAGTTGTATTTTATAAAAATCATAATTTTGTGCGATTCTCAGAAATTTATTTTATTCTTACGCTCAGTTTTGTAACAATTGGCTACATATATTTATATAACTTTTATTGAAAATGTCACATCCTAGTGACCTCATAAATGATTGATAACGGACGTACTCGTAAATAAATTAAAATTATTTGAATAATTCAATATGATATTCCCTTAGTACGTTCAAAGGGTTTTATCCCCTAGTATATAATTACTAAAGAGACATTACGGACTAGGATATATAGAGATAGAGATAATGGTTAATGATATTGTTGATCAGTGGTCACTTACAGTAAGCAAATTAATCAAACAAACACAATTCAAGACGATCCTGAAGCTCAGTGTATATATATATATATATATATATATATATATATATATATATATTGAAAGTGAGCATTATATTTCGATGGGCCATCTATAGAACAGATCAATGAGGTGATGTGTGTCCTAATGTTGAACTAAATAGGCAAACGAGCATCTCAAAGTGATGGGTTTACAGAGAACCAGCAGTAGTGACTGGTTTCTACTCTGTAGAATCTGAGAAGATGTGTGCAGTCACCTAGACAGTGCCCCGCGGGGGAGAGTGAATGCGTGGTTTACCGATTCGCCGCGTTGCCACAAATGCCATCGGCAGCTTTCACCGCACCGTAACCACCACCATTACAACCGCTAGCACCGCTGGCGCTGCCACTGCCGCCAACGTTGGCTCTCAAGCTCGGGTCGTATCGAGGACCAACCAGGCGAACGAATGGGTATACAGAGCTCTGAACGTTTACGTTACGTGTCCAACATCCGACCGGTTTGTACGACAGACAATATCCAACAAAGAGAATACACGATTCACTTGCTTCACTCGTGCTTCGATTCCATTTCTCGGTTCGCCTACTGTCCCTATTCTACTGCTTTGGTGTGTTATTGTTGTTGCTATTTATATGGGTTATCGTTATGACGAAATATGAAAACTAAAAAAAAATATTTTTCTCATAAAAAACACTAGTTTTGTTAAATTTTTTAAGATCGTCGTACAATAGCAAATTTATTTAATCTACTGACTAAGAACTTATTGCTTGGTAATTAAATAATATGAATACTTATTTTTAATAGTGTGTCTGTACACAGAAAAAACGATCTACTTGATTCAAGTAAAATATTTTCTTCACAATTTTATTTTTGAATGAAGTAAAAATCATTTCTTGTTTTTAAAAAAGTAACTTGCTTTAAGAATTTTTTTTTGTTGTTTTAATAAATTTGCATTTTGGTTTGAGAAGTTTTTCTTGTTTCAAAATAATTTTCTTTTTTTCGAGAAAATTCAATTTCTTGATGTAATTGATTCGATCTTTATCATAGAAAATGTTCTTCTCTCAAGAAAATTTAGTTACTCCCTCTAAAATGTTTTTACTTTGTTTCTGTGTAATAGGATGAAATATATTATCAAATTTAGCAGAGAAACAAATAAATTTTTTCTGAGTAAATTCAATGTTACAATAGAATAGAATAAAAAAATCGGTCTGTCGGTTGACCCTGCGGGCCAGTCCCAAAACTTCCCGCCTATTTCGTGCTCCTTGAGCTCGAAAAGTTGTTGTAGATACATTTTCGAGCTCTTCGAGTTCGAAAATACTTTTGTATGTCTTTTTTTTCGAAAGAAAACGTTTTTTACTATTTTTTCTCAAACGATATCTCTCGAACGAATAAACCGATTGAGACGTTCAAGGCGGCAATCGACGCGTTTTATTGAGTTCTACAACTGATTAGATTTTGAAATTGATTTATCGAGTCGTTTTTGAGAAATTTTCAAAATACTAAAAAAAATTTTTTTTTTTTAATTCTTTCGACAACGATATCTCTTGAAAGAATCAACCGATTTAAATGTTTGAGGCGGCATTCGACGCGGCTTATGAAGCTCCAAAGCCCAGTCCATTTTGGAAATAATCCATCCAGAACATAAAAAGTTATCCAAAAAAAACATTTTTGAAAAAAGTTTATTTTTGAAATATCTCTGAACGAGACATACCGATCAAGCTCAATTCTTTTTCAGCTTCAAGATATTCGCAAGCCGTGTCGAATAGCACCTTGAAAATCAAAATCGGTTTATCCGTTCAAAAGTTATAGATATTTACATACGTACGTACATTTACGTACGTACATACATACATACATACATACATACACTCGGACATCATCGTGAAATTAGTCAGGATAGCTTCCTAGGACCTCAAAACGTCAAGATCTCTTAGAAATTCGATTTTCGAAAATCGGACTGAAACCAATAACTTCCCGAATTTTTGAAAATTTGCAATTTTCTTAGCGGGAAGTTAAAAAAACGGTCTGTCGGTTGACCCTGCGGGCCAGCCCCAAAACTTCCCGTGTATTTCGAGCTCCGTGAGCTCGAAAAATTGTAGTAGATACATTTTCGAGCTCTTCGAGCTCGAAAATACTTTTGTATGCTTTTGTTTTCAAAAAATAACGTTTTTTACAATTTTTTCTACAACGATATCTCTCGAACGAATAAACCGATTGAGACGTTTAAGGTGGCAGTCGACGCGTTTCATTGAGTTCTATAACTGATTAAATTTTGAAATGGATTCATCGAGTCATTTTTGAGAAATTTTCAAAATACTAAAAAAATTATTTTTTTTATTCTTTCGACAACGGTTTCTCTTGAAAGAATTAACCGATTTTGATGTTTGAGGTGGCATTCGACGCGGCTTATGAATCTGCAGAGCCCAGTCCATTTTGGAATTAATCCATCGAGCCCGTAAAAAGTTATCCAAAAAAAACATTTTTGAAAAAAGTTTATTTTTGGAATATCTCCGAACGAGTCCTACCGATCAAGCTCAATTTTTTTCAGCTTCAAGATATTAAAAAACTGCGTCGAATGACACCTTGACGATCAAAATCGGTTGATCCGTTCAAAAGTTATAGATATTTACATACGTACGTACATACATACATACATACACTCGGACATCATCGTGAAATTAGTCAGAATAGCTTTCTAGGACCTCAAAACGTCGACATCGGTTGGAATTTCGATTTGCACAAATCGGACTGAAACCAATAACTTCCTGAATTTTTGAAAATTTGCAATTTTCTTAGCGGGAAGTTAAAAAACAATGATGGTTTAGTCTAGGAATTGAACCCAGGTCTTTTGATGTCGCGTCAACTGCTCTAAGGCAATCTTAACTATACAAATTTAATGAATAGAAGGTCGTTTATAGAAATAGAAAAAACAAAGAAACAAAGTTAAATTTTTTTAAACCCGAAAAATCTCTATTTTTACGGAAAAATTTTTTTCTAATTTGGTCGTGAGGCGGAAACTAAAAATAGCATATTACATACCAAGGGTGGAAAGTAAAACCTTCTAATCCACATGGCTGCCACCCTCGCCTTCAACTCGAGTAGGCAATCACACGCGCAAGTTGGAATGTCTTACTTTCCTCCCTGCGTATGCAATATACCATTAAGTGTTAGCTCCGGTAATCTGATGAATAATTTATTATAGACAATAATTGTAAGAGAAATAAATAAGGATTGGGGTAATTAAAAAAAAAAAAGTTATTAATAATAATTTGATGACCAATTTTAAGCTTTTTGTATGTTACTAAAAGGCTTTTGCGCGCTTAGCGCGCCCATTATTTTTCACCTATTGTAATGTTTTGATGACTACCTTCCACGGTCCCCGAATGAAAATGTCGTTGTTAAAAGTATTCATCATAGATGCTTGTTGTCCCTATTAGCCGCTAACATAACCAACCATCTCCATAGCAGCCGTTGCCATGACCTACCATCCCCATAGCAACCCGTATCACATTATCTAACCTCAATTTAGCCTCATCGAGCCGAAGTAAGCCTCAATTCAGCCTGACTGAGTAAAAAAAGCATTTCGAGCCTCAAATGATGCTTAAAGATCCTCAATAAGCCTTGATGAGCCTCAAATGAACTTAGTCTCGACTATGTAATTTAGACTATGTAATTTAAATTCGAGTGGTATTATTTGAGGCTCTTTAACCACCATTTGAGGCTTATTGAGGCTTTTTGAACATGACTTGAAGCTCATTGAGGCTTTTTGAACATCATTGGAGGCTCAAAATGCTTTTTTTACTCAGTGAGGCTGAATTGAGGCTTACTTGGTTTCGATGAGGCTAAATTAAGGCTAGATATTGTGATCCGTGAACCGTTGCCATGACCAACATGGAAAAAAATATATTGTGACCAGTGCGATACAGTATACTGACTGTCGTGATACTCGTTTAGCTATTTGGAGGTTAGTGCGCGTATTGTTACGTATAGTGCTGACAGGAATACGGATCGTGAATGGGACTGGAATGGATCGCGACGGTAGCTCTACAAATCGCTCCCTTCACGATATGTAAATCACTATCCAATAGACCGTGCCAATCATAATATTTTTTTTCCGTGAACCATCTCCATAGCAACCGTTGCCATAACAACTATCCCCTAGCAACAATCTCCATAGCAACCATTGCCATGACGACTATAAGCGGTGACCAACTTTTTTAGGATAGATTAGAGCATGCGATTGTTAGATTTTGCGAAAAATTATTATACAACAATTTTGAAGATTTGATTGGTTACAAAGTCCAATAGAAGCTTAAAAGTTATGCTTCTCTTCCAGAATCAGAAAAAATTCAGGAATGTACTCTATAAATTTCTAACGAAAATTATCTGAGCCAGATATTTAAATTTTAATTGAAAAAAAAATCCGGTTTTCCCGACAAGTTGATTATAGAGCACAACCTCTCCCGCTATCGCGTCCGAGGCGTGCGAAAATTATTCACAAACTCATGAAATTTTGATGTCACAAATTTTAAACGTTGAAATAAAAAAAAAATTTTTTTATTGGACAAAATGAGGATTAAAAAGTTGACAAATAATTGATAGCATGATTTCTATAAATAACGAAAAGTTAAATAAAGTTAATTAAGAAATAAATAAATCACGAGCAGTTGGATTGTGAGTACTAACTTTCATTTAATGACTTTTCTCATTTTTACTCGAGATTTAGAAGTTTGGGCAATTCTTTATTATTCAAAGTAAAATTATTTCAAAAAGTTTATTTACATATTTATAAATTTAAAAAATATATAAAACTAAAATGATATGTTTTAAATATATAAATAGTAGTTAGAACAATAAAAGTAAAATAAATAAAAAAAAGGTTTGCATATGAATTCATTATTTTATAGTTTCAAAGCAATTCCAAGTGTAAAAAAGTTTAAACACTAGAGAAAAGAATAAAAATAAGCAAAAGAAGTGAAAAAGGAGAAGGTGAAAGAGAAAGGGGAAGAAGAAACAATAATAAAATAGGAAGGTAGGTAAGTGTAGTATAGACAGAGAGAAAACAAAGATAGAAAATGTAAGAGACCGGTGGCGGTGGATCGGGTCCCATGTGCCTGTCACGATTTTATAAGTCCATAAAAAGAGAAATTCAGAGTGAGTTAAATATTGCTACTACCTTGTACTGAATTCCCAATGCTGTCTTACGAGTACTTAGCTGCAATTGTATTTTGCACGGCTAGGTATTACTAATGTACGACATTCTCTATATTTGTATTTATATTCTTTTTTTATTTGTTTATTTATTAAAAATATATATGTAGTCCAAGATTATTAGCGACGTTTACACAATTAAAACCAGTTTGCTTAAAATCCAATCATTCTATTGCTTATTAATCTGATTGCTGTATCGGTGATTAATCTTATTTAAGTGCAAGTTAATTGCTATTACTTTAAGTGATCGATTGAAAGAAAATTTATAAGCATCCGTGATAATAATTCAATAATGCCATTATTACTTCGGAGATTTTGCACATTCCAAAAAATCGGGAGTGGTTGCGGATTTTATTATAATCGAAATTCACTCCTTCACTCGGAGTCCTGGAGTTAAAAAAAATTATTCCAAATACGGAGCTTGTTTTTACCACGAAGTGATTTCAGAGTGATCCGGAGTTTTTTTAAATCCACAATCACTCCGGTTCGGTGTATCAATATTAAAATAAACTCGCCTCCAGAGTGAATTTTACTCCAAGGGGATTAAATAAATACACAGCCTTCCGCTCCACATTCATTCCGAATTTCATCCGCAGCCCGTGAAAAAATGCTTAGATATGATCATATCTGTTCATGTATGATCATATATGAGCTCAGATATGATCATGTCTGTTCATGTATGATCCTATAAGATCGCATATCTGACCATGCATGACGTCATGCATGATCATACCTGTTCATACATGATTATATATGAGCTCATCTATGAAGCCATGTATGATCATGTATGGTCATATCTGCACTCAAATAGGGGAAAAATTTTCAGACATGATCATATCTGTTCATGTATGATTATATATGAACTCATATATGACTTCATGCATGATCATGCATGAGCATGCATGATCATATCTGCAGCCTTTTACGAGGAAAAATAATCAGGTATGATCATATCTGTTCACGTATGATTATATATGAACTCATATATGACTTCATGCATGATCATGCATGAGCATGCATGATCATATCTGCAGCCTTTTACGAGGAAAAATAATCAGGTATGATCATATCTGTTCACGTATGATTATATATGAACTCATATATGACTTCATGCATGATCATGCATGAGCATGCATGATCATATCTGCAGCCTTTTACGAGGAAAAATAATCAGGTATGATCATATCTGTTCACGTATGATTATATATGAACTCATATATGACTTCATGCATGATCATGCATGAGCATGCATGATCATATCTGCAGCCTTTTACGAGGAAAAATAATCAGGTATGATCATATCTGTTCACGTATGATTATATATGAACTCATATATGACTTCATGCATGATCATGCATGAGCATGCATGATCATATCTGCAGCCTTTTACGAGGAAAAATAATCAGGTATGATCATATCTGTTCACGTATGATTATATATGAACTCATAAATGACTTCATTAGGGTGGTGCAAAAAAACCGATTATTTTTTTTTTTTGAGTCTCTTATGAAAATTTGTTGGTTTACGATGTTTTAAGAAGCCTCTCCAAAAATCAGCTCGATAAAGAATTTTTAAAAGGTCGCTCATGAATTTTGAAAATATCAAAAATGATTGAAATTCGAATTTTTAATTTCTAAATTTTTTCTTTCTCGTAGCAGCAATAGTTTATATTTGTAAAATCATGACTATGCTAAAAATTTGAGCTCAAAATTCAAATATTGAAACGGCGCTCAAGAATTTTGAATATTAACTGATAATATGTAACTAATACTTTGAATTGGTTTTTGCATTTTTTTATAACTCAATTATTGTCATTTAATTAAAATATAACATTTTTGTAACCAAAATATACAGGACAGTCTTAAACAATAAAATTTGGTAAGTTTTGAATAAGCCAAAAAACCTACAAATTGAATTAAAAAATAAAAACGCATGTAAATAACTTATTATTTCTATTTCTCGGGTTATATTTTTATTCATTGTCATGCAAATTGATGGTGAAAAAATCGAGAAGCTTTATTTTTAATATTTAAAGGTCGCTCGAAAACGTCCAAAAGACAGTACTCTGAAGCATTCAAAATTCTTGAGCGAGGTTTAAATATTTAAATTGTGGGCTTAAATTTTCAGCGTGGTCATGATTTCACAAATATAAACTATTGCTGCCACGAGAAAGAAAAAATTTTGAAATAAAAAATTCAAATTTCGATCATTTTTGATATTTTCGAAATTTATGAGCGACCTCTTAAAAATTTTCTATCGAGCTGATTTTTGGAAAGGCTTCTTAAAACATTGTAAGCCAACAAATTTTTATGAGAGACTCGAAAAAAAAAATAGTCGGTTTTTTTGCGCCACCCTAGACTTCATGTATGATCATGCATGAGCATGCCTGATCATATCTGCAGCCTTTTATGAGGAAAAATCATCAGGTATAATTGTATCTATTCATGTATGATCATATATGACTTAAGTATTTATAATTATACTTCTCTAAGTGCGTTATGGAAAAATGATGAGAGTGAATTTTTACGATGCGTGCGCACAGGGACGACATGAAAACTAAATAAATGTTGAAGTTGCGGCATACACAACACGTGTTTTACTTTGATACAAGTGCGAATTGTATATGCATATACAATTCACACAGATGTGATTAATAATTATATATACTGAATCGCTGTAGCGATTTGAATTGAACATTTTGATGAATATTATTTACTATTCGTAAATATTATTAAAAAAAATTGTGCTTATATTCTTTTTCAAGTGCTCTGATATAATTGAGGTTAATTTTCCGTATCAATAATTTATTAATATAAATTATTACACGGAAAGAAAATTATAGGGAGTATTCCTATGCATTATAGAAATGGTTCCTATAATAGTATAGGAATTGTACCCATATTATTATAGGAATGGTTCCTATATATTATAGGAACCACCCCTATACCATTATGGGAACCATTTCTATAATATCGTAGGAACCATTCCCATAAATTATAGGAACCATTCCTATAATTATAGGAACTATTCCTATTTATGGTCGTCATTCCTATACTGGTATAGGATGAAATTTCACAAAATTATAGGAACCATTCCCATAATTTTCTTTCCGTGTATATAATTAATTAATATAATTTATACTAAATATTATTATATTACCGATTTTAAATATTTATTATTAATTTTTGAATGTTTAAAAAATAATTCAATAAATTTAATACAAAATTTGTGATAAAAATTACAATCGAATATTAAATTAAAATAATAAATATTCAAAGTTAATAATCTAATAATATTTTGTATAAAGTATATAATATATATTTATTACTCTCTGAATTTAATATTTTTTTGTAAATGATTAAATATTAAATTTAGAAAATATTAAACATTTTTAGAATGATTAATTAATAAATTCAATAAAAAAATATTAAATAATAATAAAAATTAAATTATTAATTTTTTATATTAATTTCTTAACAATAAATTTTATTGATCATGCAACCTAAGATTCTGTTATGGTAGATTTATGACTATTAATGATTCTATTCAATTTCAATTTCAACATAAGTACACGCACCCATGCTATACAACATACATTTTGATAATAATGTGTACAAATATTCTTGCAAATATGTGCTAACACTTTATTCCCGGATGCAAGAGTTTGATGTTTTCAAAAAACACAGTATGAATACTCAGATCTGACAAGATTCGAAAAAGATCCTGTTGATTATACATGATTATATATGATCATATCTGAACATTTTTTCCCGAGTAGTGTAAAAAAAATTGATAAATATTTTTTTTTATGAACATTAAATAAATAATTTCGATAAATATCGGATAAACAAATATATAAATATTTATATAAAGTATAATAATTTGTTTAGTGATTGGATTAGACGTCAAAAAACGTTTTTTACCATTTTATTTCCAACGATATCTCTCAAACGAGTTGATCGATTGAGATGGTTTTGATAGATTTCGAAAAAACTAAAACAAAAACAATGTTTTTGTAATTCTTTTGACAACGGTTTTTCTCGAACGATTGAATTGATTTTGATGGTTGAGGTAACATTCGACGCGGCTTACAAAGTTTTAGAGCTGGTTAGATTTTGGAATCGATCCATCGAGCACATTAAAAGTTATATAAAAAAAACATTTTTGAAAAAATTTTATTTTTGGAATATCTTCGAATGCACTCGACCAATCAAGCACAATTTTTCATGGCTTTTAGATATTAACAAGCCGCGTCGAATGACACCTTAACGATCAAAATCGGTTTATCCGTTCAAGAGTTATAGATAGAGTTATAGAGTTATAGATATTTACATACGTACACGGAGAGAAAACTATGGTAACAGTTACAGTATATTATGGGAATGGTTCCCATAATGCATGGTAACCAGTTTTTTTTCAACTGTTGATTATAGGAACGGCACCCACATATATTATGGTAATCATTCCTATAATTATGGGTATAATTCCCATGTGGTATCGGAATAGTTCCTATGAAATTATAGTAATCGTTACCATGTAACTATGATAATAGTTACCATAATATTTAGAAATTATAATAACTTTTTTTTTTTTAATAAGCGTTTTTTTTGTATACTTAAAATTTTGTAATATACAAAAAAAAAGTTATTAAAACTTTTTAAATTTTTGAAAACTTTCAATGTTCTTATCGGGAAGTTAAGGAAAAAAAGACAGTAAAAAAAAACTTTTTCATTCTATAAATATAAATAAATAATACGAATATCTGTTAAATAACCAAGTGACGATATTGATCCCATCACACGACCAGTTCAAAGTAAACAAATAACTTTTAATATAATTAATAGTTAATTAAACGATATGAATCTTGAACCGAAACGTCCTAAGTTTGGTTATTTTAGAACTTAAGACTTAAAGGTTTGTAAGTTTCTTTTACTGCTAGAAGTTGTTTCTGGTAATTGGTCGGTTGGTCACTGATAATTTTGCATAAAACATAATGAATAGAACGACTTCAAAGTTTGTTTCTTATTGAGTATAAAACTTTGTTACCTGCAGAACTATTCCAAATTCGTGCTATACACTGCTTTCTATTATCTATCTCAGAAACTATTGGACTAATGAATCAATCAGAAAAAGAAAAGTACGGTTAATAAAAGTATAAACTCTTCGTAGTTGCAAATTGACTAGCTTATATAGTATTGGATTAGGTTAATTTAATTATCTACAGATTATTCAAATGAAATGCAATTTAATTTTCCAAATTTAGGAAAGCGCGGGTAGTGGGGACACAGGTAGGCTTGAAATAAACGACATGAGTTTAAGGTTATGTTACAGCGCATTCTCTGCGATAACAATGAAGCAGAAGGTTCCATTAAGAATGTAGCATAAACTTAGACAAATATTGTCGATTTAAGGCTACAAGACATTGTATTTAAAGCATTTGTCTTTAACACTATTTTTCTTAACAAATGCACGCGGAAAAAAGTGAACAAAAATTACTGCGTAGAAAGTAACCTAAAACCACTAATGGGATCCGATAGCTTTCATTTTTGACAAAAGTAAGGAATTACTATTCCATAAGTAAAATTTGCTGTTATAAATTAAAAATAACTAAACGTTTGTATTTTATACTTATGGAATAGTAATTTTTCACATGCCAAAAGTAAAAGCTATTGAATCTATTTATAGTTTCAGGTTAATTTCTACAAAGTAATTGTAATCAAATTTTGAGATCCGTTTTTTTCCATGCATCTAATGTTCAATGTAATAGAAGTTTCATTCTTCGAAAATTCAAAAAGTTATTTTACAGCAGAGCTCAACAGCATACACGGAAAGAAAATTCTACCAAAATTTACGATGTTAACATCGTAATCGTGGACTAGACTTTCATTGGCGTCAATTTTTAAATGTCTTATTTCAAAATTTACTATAGTCTTTGTTAAAATTACGATGTTAAATAGTAAAGAATACAACTTACATTGTAGTTTTAACAAAGACTATAGTAAATTTTGAAATAAGACATTTAAAATTTGACGCCAATGAAAGTCTAGTCCACGATTACGATGTTAACATCGTAAATTTTGGTAGAATTTTCTTTCCGTGTACACCTTACTGTAAAAAATTGAGAGTGAATATGGATTTTGTTTCAATCCGAAGTAACTTTGTCACTCAGATTTCCAGAGTTGTTTAAGAAATCACTTCGCGTGCGGAATAAAAAGGAAACTTTTTTTGGCAGAGTGATTTTGGAGTGGATTTTATTTTAATCTGCATTCATTCTGATTTGGAGTTTTAATGTTAGAATAAAATCTCTTTCGAGTGAGTTTCGCTCCGCTCTCTAAAAATGAATTAGTGGAATTCACTGCGAATCAGTGAATAATCACTTTTTCAGCTATAAGTATATACCACTAATTTAACCAGCGGTATACTTACAGCTCGTTCTCAGTGCATATTCACAAAATCGCAGTGAATTTCACTAATTCATTTTTAGAGAGCGAGAAGATTAAATAAATAAAAAATCCTCTAATGGACATTTACTCTGGATTTAATCTGCGTTCACTCCGCAAATGTTTTACGATGTATGGCTGATAAGTTTATTAAAGTAAGATTTTATTTTTCAAATAAATTCTATATAAAAGTTTTGTTTATCTACTTTTAAATTACATGCGCGATTTGAAATCGAGTGTAACCAAAGTGTTGGAAGTGAATGACTTTTATTCCACAATTTATATGTGTTAACTGTAACAAATTTTTTTAGGCACGATTCGAAAGGGATTCTATAGTTTAGACAATAACTACACTGACAGAAAAATCTTGAATCTTGATTCAAGAAAAATTTTTTCGCTAAATACCGCTCGAATATCGAACATTAGAAACATAAGTTAAAAAATTTGGTATTTATGTGGAAGTGTGGGCCACCACATTTTTCAAAGTTCCAAATGCTCGCGCATTAAATACCTATAATTAAATATTTTCCACGTGTTCTGCTACACGGCGGATTGAATTTTCTGTATGAGTTTTTGTCTCTAGCATGTGATATCTATTCGAACCTTGTAACTAATGTAAATTTGGTAAAAATAACACAAAATCATGTAGATTTTCAAAAATAAATTTTTTCTAATAATAATAATATAATTGATTTAAAGCCGTAAGATGGACGGTGGCGATAGAAAGGTCTATCTAAGAGTTACAAATAATTTTTGAACTCTTGTGATGGTGGAAATCAGCATATTTGTGTTATTTCAATACTTTTAAGGTGTACAACAGCCTAACATTTTGTTACAAGCGGTTTGGACGGTATCCGCCTCCCCTTGCTAGTATAGAGTCCGGCTGAAGCCTACAATACTGTTTTACGCCGGTGCGTAGTAGTAAGAGATGTAGTCTAAGGCAAGAGTGCGTTAACACAGCCTTACTGATGAGTCCGTTAACGTACTTACGACCAAACTTATGACAAATTGGCATATACCTTAAGTTTCGGTAGTTGACTTAAGAGTCAGTACATAGAATGAAAAGAAAAATATATCAAATAGTGCAGTGCAGCACATAACTGAAAAATTTCAAAGAAAAATCCAAAATATGAGCATTTTTATACCATAGGCATACACTTATACAACATCAACGCTTAATAAACATCTAATTAAGCAAATGTAACTTCAATGCGCCAACAAATGCTCGCGATTGAAATTGGAATCAAAGCCATAGGTCTATTTTTGGTTTTTTGCTCTTCAAAATACATGTGGACCCCACTTGTAAACATATACCAAAAATTTTGTTCTTATTTTTGAGTATAATAAGAAATCACAAAAAAAAAATACTTTCCATATTTCAATAAAATTTTAAATATGTAACATTTCACCTATGAATTTATATTAAATAAAAATAATATTCACAAAACACAATTTGGATAAAAAAAATTTTTAAACAAAATCTTTTCTGAATAATTTTCAATGAAAAAAAATTTATTTTCTGAAATTTTAAGGTATTCCGTTTTTTTTTTTTATAACACGAGTGATAAATGTACTTGATATAAATACTCATACCTCATAGTTTATTATTTTATATTTACAAAAATATTTTTATTGTTACCTTTTTTCAGTCTTATTTATTTATCTATTGTACAAACACACTATAACGAGTGATACCTACGAACGGTTGTGATACAAAGTACACAATAATAAATAAAATAGAATACAAATATATGAACAAGATAAAATAATAAAAATATAAAAAATGTTTACAAATAGTAATTTATTAGTTGAGCCGCTTCTAACTAAATAACTCAGACTATTTAAATATTCTATATATTTTATTTTAATTTTTTTAATTGACTATCAAATATCGATCATTAATTATTGTTCTTATTTCATTATATGAATTATTAATGTCTCATGTTGACTTGATAATTTTAACTTTAATAGAACTTAACGTATAATCAATTAAATTAATTTCTTATAATTTTATTATTTAATTGAATAAGAAATAAAAATAAATAAAGTAAAGTAAAGTAAACTTACTGCTTGTGTCTTGCTTAGGTTGATTGCCTGTTGATGCTGCCCAGTTGACTTTCATGTCCTGGAAAAAAAAATTTTTATATTAAAAATTTTAAAAAATTAATTTTTTTTTAAATAAAAAATTAATGACGCAATATTTATTGAAATTATAATATAATAGTGAAACTTCTGAGTTTTTTAGAAAGTAACTTGAATTTATTAACAGACACGAATGTATATTTAGTGTTAATTAAAATTTGTTTGGTATGAATTAGAGGGTGAAATATATTAATAATAAATAATTAAAAAATAACTGACTAGGTTTTAAAAGTAAAAAAAAAAAGAAAAAAAGTGGGATACAGAATACAATCAGTTCACCAGAACGGACCCGCAGCATGTCTGCAGCAATTTGCAACTTTTAATAGTTTGCTCGGACCGTACCAGCGGGTTGTCTAGTTTGCACCCGGACTAACAGAAAAAGAGAGAGTTAAAGAGAAATAGAAATAGAAATATAAAAAAAAAATAATCGAGGGAATCACCTCATGGCGCATCCATTGCTTCGTGTACTTTATGCGACAGTAAAATAATCCTACCAAAAACAGATTCTCTGTATAAAGTCGCGCCAAGTACACGTTTAAAATTTTTTAAAAGTAAAAAAAAATTATTTTCTACAAAAAAAAAAGTCAAATCGAAAAAATACCAAGTACCTAGTAAGATGCAAAGTCATAACAAACACTTTCATAGAATTTAAAAAAAAAACCTATAACAAAATTTCAATGTACTTGGTGTGCTTACAAAAGAGTAAACAAGACATATTTGATTTCATTAGAAATTAATTTTGCTTCAGTACATGTAGTAACGCACACCAAGTACATTGAAATTTTATTATAGGTTTTTTTTTTAAATTCTATGAAAGTGTTTGTTATGACTTTGCATCTTACTAGGTACTTGGTATTTTTTCGATTTGACTTTTTTTTGTAGAAAATAATTTTTTTTTACTTTTAAAAAATTTTAAACGTGTACTTGGCGCGACTTTATACAGAGAATCTGTTTTTGGTAGGATTTGTTTTATTTTTGTAGTGTTATTATATTTTTCAATTTTTAGTTTTATTTGACACAGAATTCATTATTTGTCAATAATAAAGTATTAATTAGACATCTATAAATATTTTCAACGCAATGACTAAATAAAAATGATAATTTGATTGATCTGTAGATAGCACTAAATTATATATATATATATATATATATATATATATATATATATATATATATATATATATATATATATATATATATATATATATATATATATATATATATATATATATATATATATATATATATATATATATATTTATATATATATATATATATATATATATATATATATATATACTGTAGATCCCTTACTAGGAGAAGTAATTTTTAAATATAGACATTGCGGGTAGCTAGATAGATCATAAGAAAGTTAATTACGGATTATATTTTGAAAATTGTTTAAATTATCTGATGCATCATTAATTGTTATTCAATAATATTTACTTAATTAAAGATAGTTATACGTATTTTTGACGCAATTACTACGTAATACATATATATCTATACTTACATATAAGGTACCCGCGGGTAATAAGGCCTGTCGGCTAATAAGGCCTAAGTGACAGAAATGATATTTAAAATAACCGCCTCCATTAAAGACTACTCTAGTAGAAGGGTCTTACATAGAGATGTTACGAAAAATTTATAGAGTCCCGATACCACGTTCCCTGTCTTTAATATTTTATCATCTGTCAAATGCTGTCGTAGCGCAGAAGAAATTGTAAAAAACAATCTAGTCTTCTGACTCTTAAAAAGAATACTGATAATTTTAAGTGCTGTTGAGCAAAACAATCTAGTCTTCTGATTCTTAAAAAGTATTGTTGCTAAATTTAAGTGATGATTCACCTCTAATACCAATTTTATTAAGTATAGTTAAACTATTCCAGTTTGTTTAACCCGTAGGCCTTATTACCCTACCGTAGTAAAATAAGGCCTATTCGTATGGTTTTTGTAAAAGTATAATTTTTTGTTTGTTTATGGTAAAAATTACCATTACTTCATTACATTTCAAGGCTAATGTATGAAAATAAAGATTAATTATACATTTCGATAATTAAATGCAATATTTTCGATTCTATTCAAAATCTCCCTTAGCTAGGCCTTATTACCCGCCGGTACCTTATATATATATATATATATATATATATATATATATATATAGCACTAAGTTGCCCGATTTTGGTACTGTCAAGCGGATATAACTTTATATACAACAGAACGAAATTCAAAATTTTGACGTTATTATTGACTACAAGTTGTTACCAACATTCCTAGAAAGTTGACGATACTCGACTGCCGCTACCTGATGCCAACTTTCTGAGAAAATTGAAGTCAACTTGCTGTCAACCCTATCAACTAAGGGAATGCCAGCTGTTGGCACACATTTTCTCAGAAAATAGGCGACTAGTTGCCGTCAACTTATGGAAATGCCAAAGATCTTTGCGGCCAACTTGATAACAAGTTGCTGCAGTTGGTTGTCACTAGCTTGCTTCCAACTTGATTATCAGAAATCGCTTATGGCTGGAATTGTATATCTCAGCTCTACTTACTTAACTCCTCATTATAAACCAACTCAACGTAAACCGATCCGATTTATTCTGATTGCAATCGTTTGTTGGTCGTTTGTCGATCAATGTCGGTCTATCAAAGTTGTTCGTGAGTTAATTGCTTAATTATGAAAAAGTAAATTAAAATTAGCCTTTAATTTTTTCCATTTGACCCCTCTACTTCGATATTTTACTAATTTTTCCATTTAAATCACTAGGAAATCGTTTGTCGCTGATTGCCGGTTAAAACAAATAAAACAGTAATTTATTTATAATAAAAATGTAATTAAGAAACTAGATTTGCCATTAGTAGTCTTCGATAAAAATAATATTTTTTTTTTATAACGATAATAAATCTTCCGATTAGAAAATAATTATATGTTTCCATTCGTTAAAAAACCCGATTTTCAAATTTTGCCAATAAGGTATTGACAGGTGGCGCCACAATGTTAGATGTACGATATAACCCTAAAAGCCACCTTAGCTTGAAATTGATAGTAATTTGATAATTGAAATTATCGAAGTTTGCTGTCGGCATTGGCCGATAATTTGATAGCAAAACTTGGAAAAAATTAGCGGTTGATTTTTCCTTAATTTAGAAGTCACTTTTTGATTACTAGAAAAAAACACTAATAAAAGTTCCCATAAAATTTTCGTCAAATATTTGATAACTTCAGGCTTTTCCGTTTTTGACGGTATTTTGTATAGGACTTTTAAAGTAAATTTGGATTCGAATTCGGGTAGTAAGTTTACATCAAATTGTATCGCAAGTTTTATGCAAATTCTTGTCAATAACGGAAGGGCCCGAAGTTGACGGACATTTGACGAAAATTTCAAGGAAACTCTCGCAACGTAAATTTTTGCTAAGTAAAGTGTACAATTAGGAAATATCCTTACAATTAGCATTGATTTTTTATAATATTACTCGATTAATATTATTGTACGAATAATTATTATTGTACGGCTAAGTAAGTAGAGCTGATTTTGGTACGTCTTAGCGAATATAACTGCAATATTAAGAAGTTTAAATATTATTGGACACCCTAATAATACCACAGTTTGTTTAGCAAAAGTTTCCTGGAAAATTTCATCAAATGTCCGTCAACTTCAGACGATTCTGTTTTCGAGGACAATTTATGCACAACTTGCTATACAATTTGACGTAAATTTACTACCCGAATTAAAATGCGAATTTATTTCGAAAGCTTACTAGAAACATTTTTCTCCAATTTCCAGGTAAATTTTTACTCCAATTGATGGTTAATTTCACTTGCAAAATTGTAAACTATTTTTTTATATTCAAATTGTAGACATTAAGTATAAATTTGATTACCTTCTTAAACGGTAAGAATGAACATAACCGACTTTTATGTGTAGTAAAAAGTGTTACCTTGAAATTGAGCAAAAATTAACCGTAAAGTTTTCCTTTGAACTGTTGCTGTTAAATTGGCGGCAAATTCGTACAGCAAATTTTCTATAATTTCAATGTCAAATTACTGTCAATTTCAATCTAAAGTGGCTATTAGGAGTTCTTCAATTTAATTTTATTTAAGCTAATTGGTAAAGAATTGACATTAGATTGGTTGAAATAGTTGTCAAGTTTTTCCTTCTACTTATGACAATTCGCATGCAACTCACAACAATTTCAAGTAAAACTAAAGTAAAATGTATAGTTTTTTCTGTAGTATTTATGCAAAATCGGGGAAAATTGATTGAAGTTATAATAATGAACACTGATGTCAAATAAATAAAATTCATCTTAAATATTAACACGGATTTATTTACGATTATGAAACGTATTTATTTAGGCTCATAAGAAATTTGAATATGAAACTATAGTAAAAAATACAGACCGAAGCACCGCTGGTGGCGTAATAATGAATCATTGCTATAAAATAATTTCAATGTTTTACTCAATCGCGGCTTTTCTTATAAATTTTTATTCTCTGGCAGTGCCCCTAACGCATGAAAAAATTTATAAAAGTGTCTAAATTGGGGGTGCTATAGTATATGCTGGCCTAATTTTATTATTTTAACTAGTTCTCATAACTAAAATGAATAAAATTTTATAATTTTAAGACGAACAATCAATTATCTTTCGAATAGAGAAGGAATTTTCTGAAAATTTATTGTTTTAAAAAAGTTTTTAAAAGTTAGAGCTAAAAACCACTATGTTTACGGTATAGATACACGGTAGGCTCGCGCCATGACACTTCACACATATACATGTGATTGAACGTGTACTTGGCGCGAGACACTACCGTGTCTCCTGACTTTATATTGTATTGTACATTTTGACAGCTGATGTGTATACTAACAAATATTTTTTTTTTATCGATAAAGATACGATACAGGACTTTTTTTTATATATAGACTTGAATTAGTACAATTATTTTAAAAAATAAAGTATGAATATAAAGAAGAGAATAAAAGGTTTGAATTTATTCGAAAATTTCGTGAGAAAGTTTACGTGACGGTAACGGATCTTGGGGTTCTTATTTTTTTATTCCCACTGTAAGTTAAATTTAAATAGCATTCGGGGATTTTTTAAATTTTACAATCAATTTTTTACGATAGAAACTACTTTAGTATTGCCAGTGTAAAATACAGGACCGAAAAAATGTAACTGACGCCTAAATGTTTATTTTATGGATGTAAAGTATGCTAACGGAAATTTTTATTATTTAGAAATTTCTACATGCGATGGAAAAATTTTACATATTTTAGTAAAATTAAAAATGAAAATGATATTTTAACATATCGCTGATAATTTTACTGTGACACTGAAAATTTATTACAAATAAATAATTTATAATGTAGTAACATTCATAAAAACGCTCAGATGTCTCGTATTTTCAATGACAATTGAATTATCGTTTAATAGTACATTCAAAGAATTTTACGGAATTTTTACATAAAAAATTTGTGGAAAAATTACAATTAAAACATAATTTATAATGTGCAATGTAATTTTGACAGAGCAATTGATTAAATTTTATTCTAGAAAATTTACTAGCCACATGGTAATTAATTATACTGAATTAGAATATTTGGCAAAATATTTTTAAAATAAAAAATAAAAGCAATGAATTAAAAAAAAACCTGGAAAAAATAGTAAAGGTACATTCATTTGCTCAGCATAGGGGAGCAAAATGAACCAGCCGAAAATTTTGAAAAAATGATTCTTTCATATTTTTATTGTCAAATTATAAAAAATTTAATATATCAATCTATTTTTCGGTTGATTCTCTATAGCTAGGGTAAATTCGGCCACTAAAAATATTTGAAAATAATAATTTATTTTTTAATTGATAAAATTTTTTAAATAATGCAAAATAATTTGTAATCCAAAAAATCAAAAAACACGTTTTTTGGGTACAAAATAATGATAAAAAAAATTATAGAATTTTTTTATTCTCTATTAAATAACAATTAGTAATTAAGCTAATCGAGGGGGAACGAATTTCGGCAAAATGTCCATCAATTTGTTCGAAATAGGACAAAATTAAAGTGATCTGATGGTTGGAATCCACAAAAAAAAATTATTTGGCTTAGGGGACTGCTCTACCCCACCCTCCCCTATATTCAATTACTAAGTAATAACAGAATATAATTATGTTAATTTTGTAAAATAAATTATAATTTATTTATTCAAATGAATCATTAATTTACAACAATAAAAACAGCCCATTTCCCTTGTAGGAAAAAAAATAATGACATCGGGGCCGGTCTTGGAACAATACTGGGCTACCGAAGCTCGGCCTCCCAAGGTTGGTCCGAGATCCGACCAACGTTCAAGTGACGAACCTCGGTTCGCCAGCCTTGGGCCAAGATTCAGCCATTACCCAAGTGACAAATCTTGGCTTGCCAGTCTTGGGACAAGGTTCAGCCAATACTCGAGTGACAAGCCTTGATTTACCAATCGAAATAACAATTGGTACCTAAAAATTTCTAGCTTCTGTGAATAGCGTAGCAGCCTAGTAGATAAGACGCTTGCCTACCAGCCTTGAAGGACCAAGTTCGAGACCCAGCAAATGCAAAAAAAATTAGTTTCATCGATCTACCTGATTTCTCTGTGTATAAATTTATTTCCATATGTTACCATCACGCACATGTCTACTAATATTTTTTTTTTTTTTTAATTAATTTTTAATAAGCATAGGTGCTTATTTAGCAACAGTTGTGGCACAATACTGGCACTGGTTATTGGGCCAATACTAAGATCCAGTCTTGGCACAGCGCTGTCACCCAAGCTTGGCTCGGTGTTATCATTTCGATGCTTAGACAGACTTGGGCCAAGCTTGGATTTCAAGCTTTCCCCAGAGTTAATAAGTCTAGCGCCAAGCCTCGGCCAAGCTTGGGCCTATTTTTTCTTTCTATAAGGGTTACTAAATATATTCAAATTTTTATACGTATTTAAATATATATCTACAATTATTTTACAAAAGCAAATTTATAAGATGTTATATCTAAAGATGCTCCTCACTTACGTCTTGATACGTGACGTAATTCCATTGTAACCTTTTAGTACTAGAATGAATGAAAAGAGCCAAACATTTCCGAATGAATTCAAATTTCAAAGATTTTTTATAAAACGTCTATGGTGAGTAGAACAAGCTTTACAAACATTTAGAATTTTTAAATTTTAATTCATAAATTTTTATTGCGCCTATTTTTTTTTTTTTAATTATTTTTTATTGTAAATAAAGTAATCGGACCAGTGAATGAACATTATTTAATTTTTAACTACACCATTAAGACTAATCACAATTGCATGGGAAAAGTACTTTATTGCTGTTTAATTGACAACTTTTAAAACTTCATCTCTGATTTTATTGCATCCTTCTATACTAAAATATTGATAAATATAACCGTTTATTCATTAAAGCGTTCACTTACTGGCTCTGTCACTCTATTAAACTAAAGTAATAGACTTTTTGATACGTCAGAAATATTACTATGTGGTAGTATATAGAGTAAAATAGTTATCTTTTAGAGTATATATCAGTAAAATTTTATTAAAAATTATTGAAATGACCAGTATAAATTGCAAGAATATCAAGTTGTTTTACTGTGACTAAAAATTTTTGGATAATTTTTAGAATGAAATTCTCTGCATGTATATCATATGGAAAAGAATAAAACAAGTAAATTTGAGACGAGGTCGAGGTTGAATGCTCACTATATAGTTTAAAATCGTGCATCTTGTTGTATGTTTCATAATTACCTGCATTAAAACTTAGAGTCAAAATGCCTGGAATTATGCAGTCGAAACAAAACAATTTAAGACCAGTAGCGCATGCATGTGCTAATTCAACTGTCAATTTGGTTTATTAGAATGACATATGATTATCCTGAGGTTAGCAAATAAATAATTGTGATCCTGACAGAACTGGAACTAGACATTTTCTTCCCCAGGGAAGAAACTGATCAGCTTTATTCCGCTAAATTGCATTGGCCTGAAATTGGCTTATTGCGACTGGCAAAACAGGCATTTAAACTCAGTTTCAATGGAGGTTATATAAAAGTATATTCAAATTTATATTGAAATTTTGAAAAAAAAAAAAGAATATTTCCCAAAATTATATATTGCGTATCTAATTAAAGCTTATAATGAAAGCATTATGCAAATATTTTTTTTAAACTATTTATTTAGTTAAAAAATCAAATGAAGGGTTAACAGTTCTCTTTAAAATTTTAAGGGTTCACGAAGAAAATAAAACTTTAATAAACACAGTGTAAATAGTAAAAACAATCTCTTTGAACGCAAAAGCCCATGAAGAAAATTTTTTCAAAAATTAACCCTACGATTGGAGTAAACTCGAGCCAAAAACTCCTATTTACATGGAGAAATTATTTTCATTTGAAATGTCATAGTGTTAAAGTTTGACCATGCTGGCCAGACGGAAATTGAAATAAACACTTGCACAAATGGCTATGACCATAATAAAATTAATAAGGATTATATATCACAAATTACTGTAACCATTATAAATTTTACTATAGTAAAGAAAATTATGGGAACTTTTGCTATGCATTATGGGAAGAGTTCCTATAATGGTATAGAAATTGTACCCATACTACTATAGGGATGGTTCCCATAATATACGGGAATTATCCCTATAGTAGTATGGGAACTAATCTCATGTCATTATGGGAACCATTCCCATAATATCATAAAAGTTTTTTTTGCAAAATAATGTAGGAATTTCCCTCATGATATGGAGAAATTAATATGAAGCTTCTTTACAATTAAAATTTTTTCAAAACTTGAGATTTTATTAAAATTAAAATTTTTATTTAAAAAATTAAAATTTTCTTGAATGTTCTGTGCTGACAAAAAATTTTTAATAAAATTTTTCAAGTTTTTGCTAAATACGATTTTTTTTTTCAATGTTTGAATTTTTATTTTTATATCTAATAATATTTCTGTGTATTGTAAAAGTAATTTTCACATTTTTCTTTAAATTAATATTTTCATGATAGTATGGGATCAAACAATAATATTTGTAATTTCACAGTTGTAATGATAATAATAATGGATCAATCTTCATAAAAAAAAAAAAAAAAAAAAAAAAAATAAAATAAAATTAATATTTTAAACAATGAATGAGAAATTTGTATGAAGATGAATGAGGAATACGCATGGAAGTCGTATCCTTTCCATGTATTGAGTATGTATTGACTCTGTATTTACTATGAGTTTTCTTCTCGCAAATCTCACATCCGACTCCGCCGTCCATCTTACGGCATTAAATACTATTCCTATACCCTTAGAGGAAACGGTGATTGGTCCAAGCTTGGTAAACGACTGGCGCAACTCTACATAACTTTGGGACAAGAGCTAAATTGAAGCTTGGCCCAAGCCAGTGTAAGTCTCGAAATGATAACCTCCTCCCAAGCTTGGCTGCCAGACTTGTGCCACGACTAAATTTTAGTATTGGCCCAATATCGAGAGCCAGTATTGTGCCAAGACAGTTGCTAAATAAGCACCTATAATTATTAAAAAAAAAAAAAAAAATATTAGTAGACATGTGCGTGATGGTAACATATGGAAATAAATTTATACACAGAGAAATCAGGTAGATCGATGAAACTAATTTTTTTTGCATTTGCTGGGTATCGAACCTGGTCCTTCAAGGCTGGTAGGCAAGCGTCTTATCCACTAGGCTGCTACGCTATTCACAGAAGCCAGAGGTTGTTAAGTACTATTTGTTATTTCGACTGGTAAACCAAGGCTTGTCACTTGAGTACAGGGTTGCAAATAGCGCATTAAATTTATAATTGCATTAGTGCTTGCATTAAAATTTTTTTCATATTCCATAATCTAAAAACGACGAATTAAAAGTAATTTTTTAATTTTTATTCTCAAATTTTTTAATTAAAAGTAATTTTTCGATTTTTAATCCAATATTTTCGAATTAAAAATTATTTTTCGATTTTTAATCCAATATCTTTGAATCAAAAATAATTATTCAGTTTTCAATCCAATATCTTTAAATTAAAAATAATTATTTAATTTTTAATCCAATATCTTTGAATTGAAAATTAAATTTCAAATTTTAAATTCGTAAAGGAGCGTTAAGTATAATTGCTCAGTTTTTAATTCGACTTTAAAAAAAAAAAAAATAAATAAAAAATTTCAATTAGAAAAACCAGATTAAATAATAACTTTCTAATCTTTGATTCTATACGTTTGAATTAAAAATTTGATTAAATATTTTAATCTGCTAAAAGGGTTAAAAAATCCCGTACTTTTGAATAAAAAATTAAATTCAAATCGTTTATTTATACACCAGAATAAAAAAATTCTTTCTAATTTCTAATTTCAAATTTTTGATTCCACGTGTTGGAATTGACAAGTAATTTTTAAATTTTTAATCCGACGTATCAAATTGAAAATTAATTTTTCGATTTTTAATCCCACGTGCCGAATGAAATGTATTTTTTGAATTTTTAATTCCGTGTTTCCGAATTAATATTATTTTTTTAATATTTAATCAAACGTTTTTGAATTCAAATTAATTTTTCAATTCTCAATTTCAAATTCTGAATCTTGTCCCAAGACTGGCAAACCAAGGCTTGTCACTTGAGTATTGGCTGAACCTTGTCCCAAGACTGGTGAACCGAGGCTCGTCACTCGAACGTTGGTCGTATCTCGGACCAGCCTTGGGAGGCCGAACCTTGGCAGTCCAGTATTGCGCCAAGACCGGCCCCGTTATCAATATTTTTTTTCCTACAAGGGTAATATTACGGGAACGATTTCTATAAAGTATAGGGTTCATTCCTATATATTATGGGAATGATTCTCATAATATTATAGGAAGTATTCCTACACAAAAAAAATAAAGATTTCATGGCGCAAAAAAGTGTTACTTACTCCAAGAAAATTTTTACTTACTCTAAGAAATTTTTTGCCATACACTGTAAAAAATTCGCGGAGTGAATGCGGATTAAATCCGGAGTGAATGCGGAGTGAATGAATTTTTAATTATTCACTCCGCTTGGAGTGAAATTTACTCCGAAGGGGAGTTTTCGCGGAGTGGATAATTTTTTATTAATTTAATTCCTCCGGAGGGGATTTCACTCCGGAAAGGAGTTTTAAGGATATAATTAGTAAAATATAACTCCACTTAATATAAGCGAAGTAAAAACTCGTGTATAAAATTACTGATCAGCTGATACGCACGCACACACCCACATACATATTCGGACTCACACAAACACACACAATTACGCACTCGCTCATACGCACCCATTCGCACACATACACACACGCGCACACATGCACTCATTTGCACAGACATACGGACACACGCACATATTTGCACACACGCACATATTTACATACATGCACATATTTGCACAGGCTCACACACTCCTGCACGCACACATTTGCACACCCGAAACACACACTGTTTAACGGTTTAATATAAATTAAAATAAATTTATTTAAGTATTAAAACTCCGGACCGGAGTGAATTGGGAGTGAAATAAAATCCGCGTCACTCCGCAATCACTCCGCCAAAAAAAAAACTCCCCATTCACTCCGCACGCGGAGTGATTTTTTGTAAGACTCCGGAACTCCGAGAGGCGGAGTGAAAGCGGAGTGAATTCGGATTTAATTTCACTCCGAATTCACTCCGGATTCACTCCCGATTTTTTACAGTGTATGATTCGAAAACACAAATTTTCTTGGGGCGAAAAAAAATTTTTTGCAGCCAAGAAAATATTTTTTGACGCGGGAAATTTTTTCTAGTCCTAAGAAAATTGTTGTTTTCATTTCATTACAAAGAAATCTTTCTTGGGGCAAGAAATTCTTTTTTTTTGTGTATAAATTAAAGGAACCATTCCTACAATTAGAGGAATCATTCCTGTAATGTTATAGGTAGCATTCCCATAATTATAGGAACTATTCTTATAATTATGAGAAACATTCCTATAACTATCGGAACTGCTCCTATAGTTTATAATTCATGGTCGTAGCTCCTATGATGGTATAGGAAAAAATTTTACAGAATTATGGGAACCGTTTCCATAACTTTCTTTCCATGTATGGTCATAATAATTATTCTGTATTTATTTCAATTTGCGTCAGATAGCCAACATGACCCGGCTCTGCTATGATACCATATCATTTCAAACGAAAATAACTACTCTGTGTACTTAAAAATTCCTAAAAATTGGGGATTTACTATTCCAAATTCGGACAATATTTTGAGACAGAAATTATTATTCACGTGATTCCCACTATTGACAATTCTCGAATAAAATTTCATATAGAACTTTTTCCGTAATTTAAAAATTGTAGTTTATACTGTAATTTTCACTTTTGCGTAGGAGAATCGAAAAAAATTTTAAAATTTCTCGTTTGTATTTGTAGCGTTAATATTTTAAGGTCGGACTTTTGTTTTTTTTTTTTTAAATTGTTTTAAGAGTCGAGAACGTGTCGGTTCGTCACTAAATTTTTCCCTTAAGAAAAAAAAATGAAATTTTATTGGACAAACAATAACAAATTTGGTTTATCATATGACAATCATCAATAGATTATGAATCAACTGCAAAAAAACAATTGCAACCACAATTTAAAACAAAATTTTTTTACTCAAGTGACAATTCTTGCTATCAATATCTATTTACTGGCATATCATCCTTATTGATATTATTGGTCACAGTGCAGGTAAAAGCTCTCAATATCTTTTATATAAGTACTCTTAATACCACGAAACAGTTTATAACGCTCAAGAAGTTCGACTTGAAAGCTTAACGATGTAGTTATACTTTTTTTTTTATATATATTTTTTTAATTTTATTTTTTCATCTTTATACTCGAATCAAGTATCGATGCTAAATTGATTTTCTACTGCATTTTATCAACTGATTTAAAGCTAAGAAAAAAAAATACTTATATATATATATACATATATATATTTCAGTCTATAAATATTTTTCAAACGGTTCAGCGTTAACGCTCAAATAAAAATGAGCTATTTATAGTCCATGAATAATTTTTTTTACATCCCTTGACCCAAATAAAGAAGTATAAAAAATAACCTGAATAGCTTTTAACTTAAAAAAGCCATTGAAGAGATTCGTTTATAAAGTAAATGTTTTATCATAAAACTGGTATAAGAATTTCCGGTATTTTTATCTTTCAAAGGTTAATTCCATCATTTGAGTGTTACTAAAAGGATACGATCGTAAAAGACTAAAGTGCGTTAAAGTCATCGTATAAAATCCTGAAATAAATATACATACATATATATATATATATAATATTTAATAGATCCAGTAATTGGAAATGAGATACGAGTACATGGAATAACGCGCACACGCATTGTACCCGTCCACATGACATGAGACACGAGAAATGAGCACACATGAAGCCGTGGGGCATCATGAGTATAACATAATGGTTAACATGACATTTCTACAAAGCTCATGTTGAAAGACAACAACAACAATTATAACCATAACATCAACAATAACAACAACAAATAGAAAAAATAAATAGACTAGTTACGTTATGCATATTTTTTTATTTTTTTCAGCCCATCACGATTATTGGTCTATCCTGGAGGCTGCGCGACCAGGCCTGTTTCATATTGGCCACCACATCAGAAGACAACTGATTCTCAGTGCTTTGCCATTGGCGAGGGGCGGAGCTTTTTCTCTCTCACTTAAGCTTAAGCAAAAGCTTAACTCTATCGTTTATACTTTTATATTCTTTCTTTATCTTGTTTTATAATATTACACTATTTTCTTTGTCTTTTTGGTAAATCCTCTACTATCTTTCAGCATCTTATTCACTGACCAACTTGTTACCACAATTCTCACTTCTCTGCATTGTTACTATACACATACACCTATATATACATATATGTTTAAAATACATGCTATTCAAACCAGTGGATTCATTCGTCCTTGCCAGTATCCAACACTTAACCTTTTTCTTTTGTACTCCTACCCTGTACTGAAATACACAGCTGACCTACTAGCTACCAAGACAAAGTGACCAAGTCACGTAGATTTATGCATAAGAAAAATTTAACTATTACATTTTTTTTTTTTTTTTTTTTTTATCTACTTTTAGTTTGGAGTAAAAAAATTTTATAGTGGATTTAAAAATTTTATTGCGTACCTTAACGTCATGTATTATGAGTACGCTTTTGCTCGGTTTAAAATTATATTCTGATATATATTTTTACACATTTACAATTCGTATGACAAATTTTTATATAAAATATTTTATTACAGTCTAAAACATTAAATCCAACATTAAACTACCAAAAATACACAAATCAATTTTATTTATTTGAAATAAGTATCTTGCTACTCTAGTCTATTCCCTTATTGGTAAATTATTATTATTATAAATGAATATTTAACTGATATTGATAAGCTGATGAACAATTTTAAGCTGTCTCCGTGAAACCCACAAAGAACGCAACGAGTAACTGAAACCCTTCCGTTTAAGATTTAGAGGCGGGCGATGGAAAACTTTTTTTGAAATGTATTGAAAAAAAATCAATGAGTGTAATTGTAGAAATAATTTAATATTTTCTTTTGTAGTGTAAACTATATTACTTACATGATAAATTAAAAATAATTTATATGAGTATAAATTATTTATTAATACAAAATATTGATTATCGTGACAAATTATGTCATTGAACGATTTTGATCTATTTATATCCATGATCTTTACAAAGAAAACTTGACGCCCCTTGACACACAATATAAATTAAAAAGAGAAGGGCTTGTATACCCTCAGTGTCTATCATCCTGTACTATAAATAAAAATACAGTGAAATAAATAATAGTATATTGAACATGACATATTTCTTTGATAAAAAAAAACTATCAGAACAAAACACAAGCTTTCATAATAGATAAAAAAAAAAACAAAATTTGGGTTGATCTCACAAATATCCGTGGAATTATTTCTCTTCGATTGTCTCTCTTGCATGTGAATGTGCAGTATGATGTATAAATATATATATATATATATTATATAAATAGATATACAAGTGAAAGAGGATGTTCGTACGCTGGAAAGGTACGCGTACAGTAACAAACTGCTCGAACTGGCTTCCCGCCGACCGGAAGTCTTAACCGGAAGCCACCAGATGAGCCCATGGCACGTGACTTACCTCGAACAACGGCAAATTGACTTTCTATCGAGCTTCGTCTCGAGGTATCTCTGTTGGCACCACCGCAGACCCCTGGGTCTCGGGTTGACCCACCGACCGACCCTTGCTTTCTAACTCATCGTTAATAACCCAGACTTAACTTCCCAGAAACTATTTCATATTTTAAGTCCAACTAAATGTCAACATTTATGGGCTAAAAAAAAATTTATATTTTTTTTTTAATATATTTTTATCTCCTATCGGTACGGAAAAAAAATATCTATAATTACTTTAAAATAGTTAATAAAATGTAATACAAGTTTATTGACCAATTTTTATTAAAAATAAATTAAATTAAACTACCATTTTTTATAATTACAGTTGATTTTTAATAAATTTTCTACTTTATTGCTGGCTAATATCTTTATTGTTCACTTAAAATTAATATAGATTAAAATATATATAAAGAGACTTTGTAATTTCCGGCTTTGAAATTTTCATGACATTTTATCGGAGATTTACGAATGCTTTTATTTATTTAAATATTTTTCAAGCTTTAAATTCTATGACCATTTTACCTGAGTATTTTATATTTAAAAAGGACATATCAACAAATTATTTACAATTTTTTAAAATCAAATTGACTATTATTAAATTATTGAACTAAAATTTTATAAACCCGTTTGCCTATCAATGTACTTTACATTTCTTTGTACATTTAAAAAATATTTTTTATGATACCACACTGAGAGAACAATTTATTTGAGCTAAATAAGATTTGTTTCAGGCAAATAAATCTCATATTTGAATGGACCCATCAATATTTATTTGAGACAGAGATATGGTTCATTTGAATGAAATAATGATTTGTTTATAATTAACAAATCGGTATTTGAATGGTAGCATTGTAGCGCCATTTGTTAGCTACAAAAAAATATATATTTGAATGAAATAAATGATTTTGTCCAGTCAAATAAATCTATTTCTTTGGCTCAAATAAATTGTTCTCTCAGTGCAGCATCGAAACTTGAAGTTTCAGTGTCTCTGCAGCCAATCGAAACAAGCTAATTTCAAGCCGATGCTGCAAACAACAGCTAGCGAATTTGTAATTCACAAATACCTTCATACAGTGCGCAGAAACATGCGTGTTTTTTCCTTGGGAAGAAATACAATTGTTTCTGCCCGGTGTTAGTTATATTTAATGTTCATTTGCAGTCTTACTACTCTCATTTGTTTACTTATCATTTCAGTTTACTTATTTCATTTTTTAATTGACAGTTTTAATTAACCAAATAAAATTACACAGTTAGAAATTTTGTGTATTTGTGTTAAAAAATTATTTGGTTAAATTTTTTGTGTTGATTTTTAACACAGAAATCTGTTAATTCAACACAAACCGTTTGTGTTATTTTACTTTAACAAATTTTTTATGTTAAATGATTAGAAAGTCTAGAATGTAACACATTTCTTGTGTTATTCGAAAATTGACACAAAATTTGTGTTGTTTGACTAAACGTTCCCGCGCAATTCTTCATTACTATAACCAAGCAAAGCATTATAGCAGCATTGTCTGCAAGGAAATTTGGATTATACAGTCGGACCTCGTTATAAGACTATTAGTTTCTCTCTCAAACTATCGCGATACCTGGTTTATAAAAAAGACAGAATTATAGTCTTATAATGAGGTCCCACTGTAATTTATTGACAATTAAATATATACATTCTACAATTAAATTTAGATAACTTTCATATCTTTTTGAACCGGTTCAATTATTCGCTAAATTGACATAAGTTCTACTAAGGGTAGATCAGTATACTTGAGTTGGTTAGGTTCCCAGAGAGGAAAGTACCACGGGCCCAGGCTTGGCCCAGTCTTGCCCCAACTTTGTAGAACCTTGGGCCAGGCTTGTAAGCCAGTCTTGACCCAGTTTTGGTAAAAGTCTGGGATGATAATCTCGGGCCAAGCCTGGTTGCCAGGTCTGGCCCAGGCTTCGAGGAAACGAATAAATTTAATTAAAAAAAATTTTATTATTATTAACATCGTAGAGTTCATGATCATTAACGTTTAAATTATCTAAGGGAGGTAAATGATGTGAAAAAAACTCGGTGAAAATTCTGCTGGGCTCTGGGCGCGAACTGCCGTCCTTCTGATTGCTAGGCCCGAACGGTAGCTACTGGACGAACCTACCAATGTTGAACTGATACATTTATATGATCTACTTATTAAACGCCCAAGGCTAGGTTGCCCAGTCTTGGCCCAAGCCCGGGTAATCATTGGGTCAGCCAAGGCTAGGTTATCCAGTCCTGGCCCAACACGGTAAGAAATATTTTGCGGATATCACTATGCGAGTATAGGCGTGAACGCCATACTGTATGGTATCGGAGATTTTTATACGTTGTAAAATTGTATGCATAGGTGATTCGACCATTGCGAGAATAGTAAGATTGGTGATAGTTCTCGCAGATGCCACAAGGTCAGTATGGCCGTCAGGCCCATACTGCGTTGCCGTATCCACAATGCTTCTGGCCAATAAACCTATTCTAACGACATCTATACAGTTTTGGCGGTAATACGATAGTATACATTGATCGACACGCCAAAAATTATGGCGGAAAAAACTAGTAGCATTGTGCCCTGGGCATTGTAGTATGGATCTCAGGGCCATGCTGTTTCGCCGTGCTTGCTATGCATACGTGTGAGCAATACAATAGCTCCAGTACTGTACAGTATAGTAAATAACGCCATATTTCTGGGACTCGCTACAATACTGTATTGGAATATGTCACATACTGTTTTAGTATCTGTCTGGAGACCATACCAGCATGGTGTTGAACGCCATGCATTTCTTACCGTGAAGCCCGGGCCAATAGAAGTGAGCCAAAGCTAGGTTCCCCAGTGCTGGGCCAAGGAGGGCCCCGTTGTTCAACTCTGGCAGCTCCTGCATGGGTTATGTGCTTATGTTTATTAGTTGATTTTAACACGAAAAATGTGTTAAATTTACACAAATGTTCTGTTAAATGTACACAAATTTTCTGTCAAAAGAACAGATTTTATGTGTTCAATTTTATTTATCATAAAATTTGTGTTAAAGATCAACAAAAGCGCAACGTGTTAAATTAACACAAACATTTCTGCAGACCGTTTGCAACACACGATTTGTGTCGAATTTAACACAAAATTTCTAACTGTGTAGTTCTCCGCATCATCGGATTGAAATTAACTTGTTTTTTTACTGGCTGCTGACACTAAATCTTGAAGTTCCGATGTAGGTAATCATGAAAAATATGGTATAACTCAGGATAAAACACGATTTCAGGTAGTCAGCCAACTTCATCCTAGTCTGAAATCGTCTTGTTTCATCCATCACACAATATATTATTAAATCAGCCCATAACCTACACTGTAAAAAATTTTTTGTGTGAAAATGGTCCCCGAGAATTTTACACGGTGTCGTTGGTGTGAACCATTAAACGGTGTACTCCAACACGGAGTGAGATCTTTCACACCGTTTGGTGTTATTAGCCTAAAACTCATACATTGTTCGATCATAAGATCTGTAGTTAAAAAAAAAACAATACAGTTTATAATATTAAAATTAATCAATTTCACTTTAACTTAAAAAATTATCAACTTTCTGTAGGAATAATTTAAAAAATTACAATGAATAACTGAACCAATAAGAAAATATAATGAAAAAATTATTCATTACAAGTAACAATGGATTCATTAACCAAATCTAAATCTAAACTAATTACAAACTATCAAAATATATAAACCGTTACTATGGGTATTGGTATGATCTATACAAGATATTTTATGGTTCGAAGCTAATAAATTAATGATTCTATTAACATAATTATACTTAAGTATTTTTGTTTGATATCATATTAAGTATAAATTAAAACTTAGAATAGAAATTTATAAAAAAGAAATTTTTATCATTATCTTGCCTGAATGAGAACTTATTTTCATTATTTTGTTTTTTATTGTGTGATTTTTCTAATTTTCACAGCCAAAAATTTATGATCCTGAAATCGACAGACAATAAAAAATTTTCGGATTTTAGTTTCAACAAATTAGTTACCAAAAAAGCAAGAACTAAAATTATGCACATGTAGAAAATCATAAAAACTATAAGTGCAATTTTTTTAAATATTTTTTTTTTTATAATTTATCATTTTGAATAAATTCCAAAAATTATTAGACGTCGGCTAACTTCAGTGTCATAAAAATTTAACACCGTGCGACGTATAACTTTCACATCGAATCATTTACACCACCCCGCGGATTCTGAATTTTTTACAGTGATTAATATTGATAAATATTAAATTATAAATTCCAAATACTTGACTTAGTTATTGCTTTAAAAAATAAAGATATAAAAATATAAAGGTGACAAAAGAAATGGAACTTTCATATAAAAAAAAAAATAAAACCACTCATAAATGTATGTATATATAGATATAGATAACAATAGCTACATATTTTGTGATTTTCATTTCGCACAATGTGGACTCAACCAGGAGTAATAGGCATCGTGCGGTTTCTGCGGTACCACGCACTCGTACTATATCATCGTTTAAAATAATATTGCGTCCAGAGGGGCATTCGCCACTCTCATATCCGTAGCGACAAATCACTCTTTGTCGCTGTACACGCGTACTATACATACCTATAATATGTGTTAGAACAATAAAAGAAAAGTCGAAAAACCAAATACTAAAAAAAAAGAAAAAAATCAAATAAGAAATAAAACAATGTAGTGAACAAAATGCCTGGAGGTGAAAATAAAAAAATAAATGTTTTTTTAAATGAAAATAGTAGCTCATACGTCTGACCACACAACCTACTAGTGGTTGTTATTATTGTTGTGCTGTAGTCGTCGTAATAGTGCAGTACGAGCTTGGGAACACAATGTTTGGTATAATTTATCAATAGGGAAGCTTTATTACACCGCAAAATAAAAGGAAAATGGGCTGACGAAAATAAAGAAAAATAAAAAAAAAATATTATTTCCAAGTTGAATTAGTTTGCTGCGGTATGTGGAAGAGATATACTGTACGATGTGGTCGGCGATAATAAGTATGTGTAGTTAAGTTAATAAGATACAGTTGGAATGAATTAAATGGACGGTTGTGAGTCGTCAGATATGATTTAAGAGCTGCTGGGATATTACAGCACACACTAGAGGGTTCGTTATAGTCTAATTGATTTAGTAGATAGTCTGCGTAATGATTAGACATTTATGATTTAATCATTAGGGCTGGATATCATGAAATCATTAGACAATTCTCATGATTTAATGAAGATGTATCACTATGTTAAGAATTCAAATTTATTTGTAGGCAATTTTTTTAATTTTTTTCTTTAGTAATTATTACTTAGAAAAAGGGGGTAAAATAAGACATAAAAATTTTAGAAAAAAAAAAAAGTAAAAAAGGCTAAATGCATATGATAGGGTAAGTTGAGCAATGTCTAATAAATTTCAATAATTTCGCTTGTATAGACTGACATTAATTTATTAATCATTAAAACGTCTTCATTATAGGAGAGAAGGATAATTTCGAAGATAGCGATTAGACTGCCTAAAAAGAAAAATTGGATTCATCTTACATAGATAAAAACGTGCTTATCTAATATCAAGTAAATAACTAAGGACGAAAATAGTAGTCTTTATTAAATAAAAATTATGATTCAATATTTTCACTAGTTTCTAAATTAATTTTTGTCGTAAAATTTCATGCTCCATTAATAATTTGAGGAGCAAATGCGGATTAAATCAGGAGTGAATGCGAAGCGAATGATTTTTTATTTATTTAATCCTCTCGGAGTGAAATTCGTCCTGGAAAGAAGATTATTTTAATATCGTAGTCTAAATCGCATGGAATGCAGACCGTAATAAAATCCATGACGCTCCAACATCATTCTGATGAAAAAATATTCCCTATTTACCCCCATGTGGGGTGAATTCTTTTAAAAACTCCGATGATGATGGAGTGATTTAAGGTTAAAATGAAATCTGTATTCACTACGAATTTACTCCCGATTTTTTACAGTGTATAATTATCGTTGTACATAAATTATACAATTATAATGTATTTATGACAAAATAAATATAATTTAAATAACATGTGCCAACAGAAATACATTCGGGTAAAAAATAACTTCTGGAAATATTGTATTTTCTTCGTGCAGGAAATTATGAGATTGGAAATCTTCAATCTGATAGGGAAAGAGGGGGGGGGGACAAAATGGACCTCTTAAGAAAAAAGGGTTCATCCTCAGTGGTTCTCATTTATTTTACTTCTTTCTAGCCCCATACCATAGTTTTGGTCTCAATATGTCGGGTCTGCTGAAAATTCAAAATCTTTAAATTTGGAGCAAATTCAGCCCCCAAAAAAAAGTTTTAATATTTGATTTTTTTTACCCTTTTTTCTAATCTTCTGCCATGTATTTGTAATCAATATGCTCCAAAAATAAAAAATTAAAATTTGGAGCAAAATGGGGCCTCTAAGAAATCTACTAAAATTTAACTATTATTTCATTTTATCTTAATAGTATTTTACACATCAAGGGAGGAAAGTAGGATACTCCAATCCGTCTATATAATTGACTACCCGAGCTAAAGGCAAAGATCGCAAACACTCGGATTGGGATTTACTACTTTCCTCCGTGATATGCATATGATTTTTCACCAGATCTGCACCTGAAAGTTTAAATTTGTGTCTCTGTTTGAAGGAAGAATGGCGCATGCGCTAATTTTTATCGTTTGTTTTCTCATAATGAAAAAGAACGCCTATCTTCCCTCTAAACAGGACAAGAATTTAAACTTTTAGTGTAGGTATGGTAAAAACGCTAATTAATAACTTGCTCTAAAATATTGGTTTTTCGCTCTTAATTATTTTAATGTTTTTTATACAAATACATTGAATAAACTATGGCATAAGCTGGGATAGCTCAACTGAAAAAGTACTCGGTGTGTAGCCGACATGGTCTCGGTTCAACTTCCAGATTATTTTCAAGCTTTAGAAAAAGAAAAAAAAATCAATTTCAAATTTAAATTCAGAAAATGTTTTTATTTAAACGCGTTAAAAGTAAACCACAATTTCAAACACTTTACAAGGATTCCATATTCTTGAACTATTAAATTGAACAAAAATTTTGGAGGGCCCATTTTGCCTTTAAATATTTCGAGGCATACAAAATTTAACGGGGCCCATTTTGCCTCCTCCTCCCCCCATCCCTATATTTTTAGTGCAAAAGTTCGAAGATTTCATTCGAAATTTTTTTTTTAGTCAAAGAAATCTGAGTTTCGCTCAAGTTATGCTGTTTTTTTTTTCTCTTTTTTTAAAAATTATTTCTCGGCTTTGATATGAAATTTATGATGTAAAAATTTTCATTGCTTTATTGCATAAGAAAATATTGTTTTTATAAAAATCATATGTTCTCAGTATATTCATTAATTTTCATTTCCAGCTGATAAAATAAAAATTTTTGTTTATTGACGTCATGGAGTACTAACGAATAAATTAAATAATGGGATTTCGCACATTTAAAATGATTCCAGAGTGTAACTTTATTTTCACAATTTTAATTTTAATAACGTGTTGTTGGGTTTATATGTGATCTATAGATATATGTAGAGATTAGTGTTTTTTCTCTGAACTTGTTATTTATATGTATTTATATACTCTCTATTAATAATTAATTAAATATAACCTCTTCGCGGATATGACACGGGGTGGGATAAACACGTATATGCGAAATTTTGTATTTCAGTCTAAAATTAAATTTGATAATCCTTTTTTAAAAATCATCAGTGCTCATAATTAATCAAATTATTAAATAAATTTCCATTTTCTTTTTTTCAATATCAACATTCATTCTTAAACGCTCGTTGTTACCCCACTCTCCTTATTATAGAAATCTAAAGTATCACGAACAAGGGAAAGAATTTTAAAATTTCAATTAATTTTTTTATTTTCAAAAATTGAAATTATTATTTTATTTAAAAATTTAAAAATCAATATCAATATTTAATATAAGAACTTCGATTAAAAATAGAAAATCATTTTTTTGCTGGTTCATTTTTCCCCACATTTTATTTGTTTTATTTCTTACTGTTATCAATATTCATTTTTTTTTGTCGGCTCAAAAGAAATCAAAATAATTAAAAAAAATGTTTTTTTATTCCTTTTACCCCATTAATTAATAATTTTGAAAAAACTAGAGCAAAATTAAGTTTTATTGCCAAGAAAATTTTTCTTTTATTCAAATATTTACTTACCGTATCTGAAATGGTCAACCCAAAATTTTTTTCACCATCGGCAGTAAAATTTTTAATTCAATTTCATGGTTGTGAATTGATTGTATTAGGGGAGACCGGAGTGCACGGCCTCCTGGGGCACGGTGGTCCCCCTCAAAAATTTGCTAAACAATTTTTTTTTCATTTTTGGTCAAATCATGATACCTCTAATGTTTTAAAGATATTTTAGACTGATCTGTGATATGTGGAGCATAATGGACCACCTAGAAAAAAAATTTCCTACAGAAAAGTTTTTTTTTCTAAACTAAAATGAATTTGAAAAATTTATTGATTAAAGCTCTTGTAGGTCAATAGATTATATTGTGACTAAAATAAAGAAATAAAAATTTCAATAAATCTGGTTATATCTGCTAAATAAAATTTTTTTTTAATCAATTTGAAGTCCATGGGATTATAAAGGTACGGAAATAGTATATCTATGCTTAAAATCGTTTTTTTAATAAAATAAAAAAAAATTTTTTAAGCTTTTTTTGGAGAGGGCCCGTCGTGCCCCAGAAAAAAAATTTTTTTTTTGAGTTTTAGTAATAGATTTGCTTAAGAAAGAACCAAATTAGGTTGACCTGTATATTAAAAGATAAAAAATAATTACCGGCTTAAGGGGGCCATCGTGCCCCTCTCTCCCCTACATTAATTTCCCACGAGATAAATGAAACTCAATTTAAAAAAAATAAAATTTATTTTACGCATTAAATATAAACTGAATTCGTATGATCATTTTATTTTACGATATTATAAAATTTTAATTACTTAACTTGGAAATAATCCAATCATTAAATTAATTTAATTTTTAATTAAATAAATCCACTTTAAAAATCAATAAAAAAATTCATAAATAATTGTTCCATTAAATAAATAAATAAAAAAAATAATAAAAATGAAACAGCCTTTTAAACTAATTATTTATTTGTATAAACAACTTAATTAAGTGAGATAAAATAGTTAGACTAAATATAAAATAAAATTTATCAGAAAAAAAGTCACATGCACGCACACATCTGCAGTAGATACGCCAGCAATTGGTCAGGCAAATAAGATCTAATCATCCCAGTGTATAATATACGAAATGGTTAGAGACATAACAATGTTGATTTGATCGCTCAAGTAGATACGATACAGCTGCAGTCAGACAGGAAACATTTTTTTACCGTGCGTGCATCGCATGATCACTTTTTTTCCAGCTAAATACAAAGCGCCCTGCACAATATTACTATTTACTCTATTACAATTATTTAGATAAAGTCTAAAGTTAACAAAAAAAACAAAATAAAAAAAAAAAAACCTACTGTTTTCTATTTAGTTAAATATTCTCAAGAAACAACTATATTTTTTTTTGTACCTTAAAATGTGGTAAATTGAGTGCAATTTCATGTTTTCTTTTAGTCGTATACTTTACTCTTATATTTACTTTGAATCTCGCTCGATTTATTTCTGTTTGTATTTTCAAACGATCGTTTAACGTCCGTTTAAATTCACAACATCTTGTATTTTATTGTTGTTTTTTTCTAATGGAATTTTAAACATGGTAAGGTGAATATTTTTCGTTGTAAATTTATAATTTAGATATTTTTTTTTGACGAAATAATTACTTTGCCGACAGATAAAATTCTGTTCCCGTTTTACCAACATCGGAGACAGAGGGATGGAAAAGCTCTTTCACCACGAAAAAGAGAAAGCTTTTCATTGAAAATTTTGTACTACTGCCATCTAACGAAGATATGATGAAACATCTGGAGTACCGACACGTCAAAGTGGCCAAGGTAAAAAATAATAATTATAATAATACAAGTAATTTAGGATAGAGGGGGTAAAGTTGGATATCCCAAAATTTTGGTAAAAATTTTCGTAAAATTTTTTTTTTTATTTGAAATTTTAATTACCAACTTCGAAATTTTTTTTAAGCCATTGCGGTCACTGGATTATTTTTTCGATGTTTCTACTCTGAAATTATATGGAAAATCATATAAAACTTCTTAAAATTTATACGAACAAAAAATAGTAATAAAATTTCAGTGGAATTGAATTTTTTTCATTATTTTGGGTACTCAATTCTGACTAAAAAATTATTTCAATAATGATAAGAAATTTATCTTATCTATTGTAAATCAAATCAAAATTTAAATAGTTCAGCGTATCCAAGTTTATAAAACTACGTTCATTTCGTATAATCCTATTTCGATGAAAATAAAAAAGTTTAATTTTTAAAAAATATGAAATTTGCTTTGATTTCATTTAGACACAAGTGCAATATGAAAATATATTACATTTAAGTGTTCAAATATGCATTTATTAGTCTCCATACTTTTCGAAATATGAAAAATCAAAAATTTTTCATGGCAATGAAAAATATTTTTTATTTCCTTTCAATGGAATGGGAATTTTTAAATTCAGTGAACGGAAAAAAATAAACTTTAAAAATTAGTATTTGAAATTATAATCAGGAACCCGGTTGTCAATATGGGGAATTCGAACATTCCAAATAATAAATTTTATTTACGATTTTTAAAGCTAAAATAGTAATTTTTCTTGCATAGACAATAAATTTTCATACTTATCCTGTAATTATTGACGTTTTAATCATAAATGAAAGAATCACTATTGTACTACTAGTCGTTCTCAATTTATATAGTTCATTTTTTTCCGTGATGCAATCATTTTTGACAATGAATTTATTACTGAGTGTACCCGATTGGCTGAAAAATATTTTTTTTTTCACAGCAATTGAAATTTTTGATATTTTGTTACCGCTGTCTTTCTGTTACTTTAATTATTAAAAAAGTGATTTAAAATTTATATTTTTTATTTGCAGCAAAGTTGATCTAGTCTTAGAATTTATTCTAGAATTTGGAAATAATAATATTTTTTTTTCTTTTTTCAAAAAGAGTGAATATATTTCGTACCTTTTTCACTTTACCCAACTTTAGTATACATACACACACACACACACACACATATATATATATATATATATATATATATATATATATATATATATATATATATATATATATATATATATATATATATATATATATATATATATATATATATATATATATATATATATATATATATCGAAATAGAGATAGAGAGTGGGAGAGAGAGAAAGTAGTGACAGGATAGTGGTGTAAAGATGATATAGTCAGACTAGTAGTGGGATATGAATACGGAATTTGACAATTGACGAAGGATGAACTCAAGCGTACTTAATCCCCCAAGATCTTAATACCTCTATTTACGCTGTCACAAATGTCATAATTCATACTACTCAATTAATTATTCAAAAATAACCGTCTACTTACATTCCACCCTCTCTAATTAATATTAATAAATCTAAATACCCAATAGATTAATAATTCAAACACATTGTTGTTGTTTCTTTCTTCATACTCAGTGTATGCAATCATCCATTGACAGCTCCAAAGTCATTAATAAATATTTAAATTTAAAATTTAAAAAATACACCCTAAGTAAATAAAGTTCTTGATCTCGTAATAAAAAACTAACAATTTCTTACCCCTTCTCGCAATAACTATTGCGAGGATCCGGGACTAGCTAAAGTTTAAGTGGGGATGAATCGATACAGCGACGATACAACGACGAGCGATGTCTCGAAACTCGAAACACAAGTGCGCGCGCGCAACACACATCGCTCTATCGAGCCATTCAGACTGTTTAATGTATTATTTTATGATACAATAAACTTTATACATACATATATGTATATATATAAACACATAAAAACATATACATATATATATCTATACATTGTTTCTAAATTTTTTTTTTAAATATCTTACTTATTTTTGTTCCAACTTGAGAACAACTAAAGGGTAGACAATATTTTTTTCCTTTTTTTTTCAAGTTGTATACAAACAAACACATTCTGTTTACAAATATGATACAAGACCTATGAATGGAAGAACGATAAGATATAGAGCGAAAAAATTTGTTGCAATGAAAATTTTTATTTATTTATTTTTTTTTTTTTTTGTTTTTGAAAATTATTTAGTTTGTCTTAGTTGTTTCATAGAAGCAAACAATACCAGGTTATTTAACTCTAGGGATTTATTTAAACGCACACTTGTACAGTGGGTAAACGCGCTTAAATCGTAAACACTGCTAATCTGGGAAAATCCTTTTGAGACTTATGCGTATAACTTAAGTTACATTGGAAATGTAAACTCGAAATTTCCTTTTCTTCAACAAAAAAAAAAAATTTAACAGCAAATTCACCTTGGAATTAATTTATATAAATAAAATTGATGGGCATTATAATTTTTTATTGAAAATATTTTATGTGTTTTTTATACTAAAGTATTTTACTTGGTTGAGTTTATAGTAAAAAAAAATCTTAGTCTATTTTTTGCCACCTGTGTACTGACTTTATTGAGTGTTTACTAGACTATCGAAGTTAAAAACAAAAAGAGAAATAAAGTGAGCAATACATTGGGGTCAGAATAAAAAAGAATACAAGTGCACTTTTCAAAGTCATTTTATATGATGGTTTCTCTGAACTAGTTCACGTTTTTCTACTCAAGTAGTTGAAATATTTTTTTTTTTAAATTGTGTTTTTTTATTCAGGTCAAGATTTTTTAAATTTTAGTTTTCCAAATCAATATGAAATTCTGAAAATTTGATAAAAAAAATAAATAATTGATTATCTTCTATATTATTAAGAGAATAAGAAAACTTTGTTCCCGGCGTATCTGTATAATAGAATTGGTTAATGTTATTAAATTTGGTATTTTTAGAGAGGTTTTGACTTGAATTTGTGCCTTTTCATAGATTCAACTCTTTTTCATTATCAATCATTGAAAAAAATCGATTTATCTGTATCATTCGAATTACGTTTAAGTTACGCGAGAAAAAATACGATCGTAATTATTTTCTTTAAATAAATTAATATTCTAATTATTCTGTCACTAAATATGACTGAATGTTACTGAATATATACTATAATATTTATATCGCGTTACTTATTCCAAAATGACAAAGTTTTATATTTCCATTTGGTTTTAGGAAGCTTCTCAAAGCCAAAAAGTGTGCATCGAAAAAAAAAGATTCATTGACACAAAAAATCTTTACTCGCCTAAAGAAAATTTTTACTTTCCCCAAAAAATTTCTCGCATTGTAAATTAAAACGAAAAAGTTATTTGGAACTAGAAAAAATTTTGTAGTGCAAGGAATCATTTCTTGACCAAAATAATCTTTTCTCGCCACAAGAAAATTTTTGTATTGAATTTATGATGCATAAAATTTCTTGGTGCAAATTAAATTTTTTGAGGCAAGAAATCATTTTCTTCTGAGTATTTTATAAAATCAGTAATGATATTTGGGCAGCCACGTAGTGTCTGCAGGTTGCTCGTTTTTACTAAAATATAGACAAAAATTTATATTTTAATTAATTAAAATTAAATTTTATATACAACCCGTCAATTTTCTCAATAAATAATTTCTCTTCTGTCATCCACCAAAACACAGATGACTTAAATATTTAAATTACTTGGCAGCACAACTTGCACAGTGAATCAGACAGAGATAGCTAATGACCAAGCAACTCTGAAACTTTTATTACTTTATTAATAATAATTAAACTCACAATTAATTAATAAAGTTATACACTAGCGTGATCTTAAACTAATGCCGAAATTAAATCGATTTAATAGGTTATTCAGGAATTAATTACTCTTATACCTACAAATAGACCAACCAATTTAAATTTAAATTTAATTGTTTTGGCATTAATATCTAAATTGATATAGTCATTTTACACTTAATTTAAACTAAACTTATTTATCTTAACTGAATAATAAAAAACATATTTAAAACAATAAAGTTAACTATCTGGTTTAAAATTGATTTATTAAACTATCACTATCTATGTCTATCACTATATATGTCTAACAAGCTATTCCTCAACTTGCACATCCAATTTTTGACTCTTCCTCTACTTCCTTGTACTAAATCCACCTGAAGCTCTTAAAACTCTCACTCCTCCTTCTTACACCTCAACATCAGGAATATGCAAAAAACAATTGATTTTTTTTTAAAGCAACCTGTCGTGATGGCTACCACCACCCTTTTAAATTAACCATATTCCTCACGATTACAGCACACGCGATAAATTTAATGCAAATAGTGAAGCAAGGAAAAATAATAAAAAATACTGAGAGAATGTAACTCGTACAGCTGGTATATATATATAATTGGATTCACGTGTACAAGCCTTATATACACATAACTATAGTGGATTGGTGTACATAGGCAGATGTTATATCACGTAAAAGAAGCCGGGGGTGGAAAACGAGACGAGTACGAAACAGCTTGAGGGAAAAGTGTAGCAATAATTTTCAACGACGTTTTTGCGATACCTATTTTATTTTTTAATTGAAAAATGCTTTCTCGTAAAAAGTTTGTAATAATAAACAATTTTAGTATTGATACTGAGAACAACAATTAAATTTTTATTATCCTATAAAAAAATAATAATAATTTTACTGTATATAATTTTAGTTGTGTTGGAAGTTATTTTCGGCAGAATGTTACAGAAAATTTTAGTACCGGAAATATTTCATAGAATTTTATAACTGTATGGAATACTAAAAAAAATTCAAGACTTTTTTTTTTAAATTTTTGAATCTTGAGGATTATTTCAAAACACTAGACAAACCAAAAACAGTTAAAAAGGCTTCACAGAAAAAAAATTGGCTTGGTCGGAAAAGATTTCTACTTTATCTGAGAAAATTTAGGTTTCCAAAGAAATTTTTTTGAATCAAAAATATTTACTTTTAGTTGATAATTCTTGTTTTTCTATGTCTGAGAAATTTTAAAACTGGAACATCTTAGGAACTTTAAATTTACTTAGAATATTTGGAAAAACTTCAGATCCTTTTAAAAAACTGAAAATTTCAAAACACTTATAAAAACGCAAAAGTGTTTGAAAAGTTCCGGAAAATTCAAAGCACTAGAAAATTCTGAAGCTACTGAAAACATTTTGAAAAATTCTGAAATCGTCTGGAACGTGTACAGAAAAAGAAGATGTTTTGACGAAAAAATCATTTTTTTTGAGTCGAAAATATTTTTTGCACTCCAGAAGAAAAGCCAAAATCTTGTTAGTTAAGAAAAACTTTTCTTCGTTCAAGAAAATTTTTGTCTTCAACCAACAAAATGTTAGCTTTCCTAGAATGGAAAAAATTCTTGAGCGAAAATTTTTTTTTTCTGTGTGCAAAATAATGTAAAATGTGTCTAACATTTTCGAGAATTTAAAAACTGCCTGAAATACTCCAAAAAATTCTAAACCCATGAATTCTTTTTTAGCATATTCTAAAATTCCCTAAAATGTATCGTCATTGAAAAGTTTTCAAAAAAATTTGAAAACTGGAGGGAAAATTAAAAAAACACAATTTTAACTATCAGTAACACTTCATAAAGATCTAGAAGCCTCTAAATAAAAATAATTGATTACAAGAAAAAAATAATATGAATCACCATGCCGTAGATTAAAACACTAGCTAATTTTTTACATATTTTCCTGTTTACGTTATCTACAAACATATATTAGAAAAATATTGTAAAAACAGCATCATGATTAAATTTTTTAATACATTCTCTGTAATTCCTTTTAATAATAAAAAATACATGGATGAAATTTCCTCTGTTGAATGAAGAATTCCGAAAAAAAAATTTCGTTTAACTCAAGCTTGAACAGTACTATTTGATGTAAACCGTAAAAAGTAAGTCTTAATTGAAAAATGAAATATTCCGTCTTAAAACTCTTCTTTGCTAATTAACTTTTAACTTGGTGCTCGACTGCCGGAGAAAGGGAAACGGGAAAACGATTTTCCTTAATGAATATTAGAATTAAAGTTGATAAAAAAATTATTTAAATAAAAATAAATTATTTAAAAGTCTGGAAAAAAAATAACATACATATCATGTATAAAAAAAAAATACTTTTTTTCTTGTTGTAACTTATAGCTCTTTGTAATTATTTTTTTATAATGACAGCTATCACGAATATCCTGTACATTTATTAATACACATTAAATGCAAATTTTATAAATTATTTATTTAAAGAAAAAAAAATAAGTTTATTACTGCTGTTTAGAGCATTTTATATTCATGAGTATATTTCATTAAATAATTACACGGTAGTCTTATCGATACATTTATTAACATATTTGACTTAAGTAGATAAGAGTAGAGTTTAAGTCAAGTTGTAAAGAGTAAATAAAATATAATAATTATTATTATTTTTCTCATAATAAATTAAAAGAGATTCTTAATCTTAAGAATCATGTTTTTTTATTTAAAACATACTTAAAAGGAATTTCATTAAATCACGATTAAATCTGTTCTGTGATAGGGGTCAGAAGAAGAGAATAAAGAGAAGCTTATAATAAGCGACGATAATTCCCGAATAAATAACAGCGTCCGCGAGGTGTACTAAGATTGAGAGGCATTCTGAGCTTTAAAGGAGTTGGAGGTAAAGAGAGAGAGAAGAGAGAAGAGAGAAGGAGAGAAAGAGAGAGAAAAGGAGTGAGAGTGAGTGTAGAAGCTCGACGTTCGTAGAGATACCAACTATATTAACGTGCGGGTGTCGGCTCTGTGAATAGATATGACAAAAAAAATGTACGAAAGGAGCTACGGAACGACGAAAACGCAAGTTGGGGTGAGAAATGTAGTAGGTACTTGATTTATTTCGGCGCCGCAAAGATCTGGCCCGCGCGTACGTGCGTCGTTCCTCAAATTACCGACTTATAAACTTTTCTCCACACTCCTTTATGCTTTTATTTCTTTTTTTTTCCAATGACATTCTCTTTCACATTTTAATACGTATTTTATAATAATATATGCATTATTTTTTTTTTATTTGGAAATATATTTTTTTAAGAATTCAAGGGTCGGGTAAATAGAAACGCTGGGACAAATGCACTTTGTTATTTTAATTACACAATTTTTCGTTTTGTTTTTTAACTTTTATTTCGAGGGAATGAGAATAATTGTCAATTCAATAAAATTATTTTTCAGTTTCAAGTAAAATAGAGTAACGTTAAATTTTGTTTTTTTCTTGTAAAAGTAAATTACGTTATAGAAAAATTTTATCAACCTTCCAAGCAAATTATGGAAACGGTTCCCATAATTTTGTGAAATTTTTTCCTACACTGTAAAAAATTACCGGGGTAAGTCCAAGCGGTGTAGGTGTTAAAATCAGCGGTGTTAAATTTCAACACCGAAAGCGGTGTAAAAATAACGCCGCCGCCGGTGTAAATATGATGTACCGGTGTTAAAACAAATTCTCCGGTGTTAAAATAATGCCGTCACCGGTGTAAATATTCTAGACCGGTGTTAAAATAACGCCGCCGTCGGTGTAGATATTCTTTACGGGTGTTAAAATATTTTATTCAGTGAATATTTTAACTTACTCAACCACTACACTTGTTAATAAATTATATTTTTTATTAATTTTCATAAAGAACTGACATTTTTTTGTGATTTATAATCTTTAAAGTTCATTCTCCAAGCAGACGCAGTTTACCCCGCTTTTACACCGGTTCTACTCCGTTTTTACATCGGTTACCCCACTTTAACACCGGTATTTTTAACACCGGTGAATTACTCCTCTTACACCAGTGTAATTTCATTTTTACACCGGGCGGAGTTAAAACGAGTCCATTTTTAACACCGCTCTTTTTACAGTGTATATACTCTGTAAACATGAATAAGTGAAATTGGTGAAAATTCACTAATTTTAAGTGCAAACCGAACCACTTTTTAAAAAAAGTGGTTCGGTTTGCACTCAGAATTAGTGAATATTCACTTATTCATTTTTATTTCACTTATTCATGTTTAGAGAGTACACGGAAAGAAAATTATGGGAGTAGTTCCTATAATTTTGTGAAATTTAATCCTATACCAGTATAGGAATGACGACCATAAATTATGGGAGCAGTTCCTATAATTATGGGAATGTTACCCATAATTATAGGAATAGTTCCTATAATTATGGAAATGATACCCATACCATTTTGGGAATGGTTCCTATAATTATAGGAACGATTCCGATAATATTAAAGGAATGGTTCCTATAAATTATAGGAACCATTCCTATAAATTATAGGAACCATTCCTTTAATATTATCGGAATCGTTCCCATACTATTATGGGAACCATTCTTATAATACAATAGGAATGATTCCCATACTATCATGAAAATATTAATTCAAAGAAAAGTGTGAAAATTACTTCTACACGGAAAGAAAATTATAGGAAGTATTCCTATGTATTATGGGTATGGTTCCCAAAATGGTATGAAATTGTACCCATAATATTATAGGAATGGTTCCTATATATTATAGGAACCATCCCTATACCATTATGGGAACGGTTCCCATAATATTATAGGAACTATTCCCATAACATTATGAGAATGGTTCCCATAATATTATAGGAAAGGTTCCCGTAATAGTATGAGAACGATTCCTATATCTATATCTATTCGCGCATGAAAGATTCCTGTATAGGAAGGGTAATTTTAATATTAATTTAGTGTTTCAATAGAAATTTAGCGCCGAAGAAGCTTCATTTGAATCTCTCCATATAATAAGGGAAATTTCTACACTATTGGGCAAATAAAAATTTTATGATGTTATACGGATGGTTCCCATAATATTATGGGAACCACACTTATAATATTGTGGGAATAGTTCCCATAATATTATGGGAACCACACTTATAATATTATGGGAATGGTTCCCATATTGGTATAGGAAATATTCCTATAATGCATCGCAAAACTTCCCATAATTTTCTTTCCGTGTATATAGATAGTGATATAGAAATTTTATTATTTATCAGGACAAATAAATGAATTACAATGAGTGTAATGACTTAAATAATTTATTAATACAATAATTACAGATTTCATAAGACATTTCTACTCTAGAATATTAATTAATGAGCTTTTACTTAATAGCATTTAACCCAAGTTTTCTTAAATTTGTAATGCAGTTCTCAACAGAAAAGACACAGTGTCTTGTTTTATTATGTCAATTATACTTTAATTATATACAATATTCATCGATTTGAAGTTAATGATAATTTTTTTTTTAATAATAAAAATACTAAATGAAATAAAATTATTTATAAAATAAATGGAGTATAATTTTACAAATAATGAATAGCAGATCGTAATAATTTACTTTGATAGACGAGCAAAAAATGTAATTTAAATAATTATTTTCTTAAGAAAACGAATCATCTGGCTATTTAAAATAAAAATAAAAAATTTAAAAAAAAATAAAACTTAAATGATAATAAGAGCTGGAGGCTCGAATTGAATTTTTCGTGCTTAAAGGTCGATTAATTTAACTACGAAGCGGCAGCTCGACTGTCGGGTGAGCTCCCTGTCAGGAGCACTGATTGAAATATAGGGCGGAAAAGCCTCGGGCCACAAGTTCCCGAGTTTAGTTTGAACGCGACGACGCTCGGTCTCGTAACTAGTAAAAGCCCAGAGGATGATAGAAGAGAGCGAGACGCTCGATTTAAATCAGCCTGCAGCAGAACACCCTTTAGGCGATCCCTGAATAATTCACTATCGAAATTGTGGCGGTACCTCCAATAATCAGAGACAACATTTTGTCTCTTGTCACTTTTCAAACCTTTTCTAGTCCAGATAAACTCAACTTACTTCCCCTTTCTTATTACTACAGACCTCAAATCCTTTTCTTTATTATTTAACAGCGATAAACGTCCCCATATTATTAAATGCTCTTGTTATTGTCAAACATACCGTATATACCTAACATCCATTTAAATATATTTTTATTATCGCTTTAATAGAATCTTTAGCATTTACATTTTTTTAAATATTGTCTCTTTCTATTCAAAAGCTAACACTATCGATATTAAATGTCAACATCTGCTGTGATAACAGATATAAGTACTTAGATTCTCACATATGTCGTATAGATATCGTGAATATCTTTATGTATATATATATATATATATATATATATATATATATATATATATATATATATAAATGAGGTTGTTGAGGAAATCAAATTTCACAACGGGCTCCGGAAATTGAACGTCTCGCACTTGGAAGATCTGATCACTCAAAATCACTTTCTGAAATAGCATCCATACGCGAATTCGTTTCTCCTACAACACTGTCACGATATATACCATAAACTTTTTCAAGAACATTCTCCCCTCGAGCCTACTACATGTATGACAGACAAAAATGTCAATAGTAAAAAAAAAATATTTTAAAATGCAGATGACATTTTTTAAATTTTATATATGAAAAATATTTTATTACTGCAAATATTTAAAGCAACCAGACGATTGAAAAATAATTATAATTAATTTTTTAACGATTTCATGGAAATATTTTTTAGATCCACTGCTTCTCGGATTTCTGAAATCAATAAAATTTTTTTCAAATACTTGAATAATTTTTTTTTTTTTTTTTCATTACTGAAATTAGCCGATGTCATATAATCTTTAGATTTTTTTTAAAACGACAAATTATAAAAAAAAAATATTTAAAAAAATTGCATTTAAAGTTTTTTTAATGTTCTACATGTGCATATTTTTAGTTTTTTCTTCTTGTGAATGACTTGTTGAAAAAAAGAAATCTAAAAATTGCTAATTGCCTGTTAACTGTTAACTTCAGGATCACAAAAAGTTGCATGCAAAAATTTATAAATTGGGCTTCAATTAATAAAATTTTTATTATTAAAGCAATTTTGGATAATTTTTTGTATTATGTCAATAAAAAATAAAATTGTCAAGTTAAATTGTCAGCTCAGTAAGCGTGGAATTTTGTAGCCCGTCAGTCGTTCCGGTGATGAGCGACTTCTATTCCGTTTACGGAAAACGAGAAGCAAGCTAAAATATGCTGACTTTTACAAGCACACAAGTCGCGAGCGAAATTGTGAAACGAAAGTGTGGAGAATGCCAAACCGCGTAGACAGCGTTCGGAGACACGACGAAAGGGCCGGGGATATAATGCTGGGGAAGGAAACAGGAGAGAAATTGGAGGATTTGGGGGCTGAAAATAGGGCCAGTGGTCGTCGTTGCCACCGGGTGCAGGAGAGTCCGACCACAAAGGCTGATGCTGGACTCGATGCGGTCGGCTCGATTTTGTCGGGTCGACGTGTTCTCGGCAATTATCCAGCCTTTTAAATTTTAAAACTTGCCAGTATAGCTTTTTCCTATACTCCACTACAATGCGATATATTTTGTGTATCCAATTTTTTTAGTGCTTTTTTTTTTAACTTTTTTAATTAACCCGCTATTGTTTTTAGTGTTTTCTATAAAACACCTTCACAACATTCTTCATTTAATTTATTTTTAAATACATTGAATTAAAGCTAAAAAAAATATATAATTTTAAATTAAATATTTAAGCTTTTATATTTTATGTAATTAATTCACTCGAAAGTTATTTCAGAAAAAAAAACCCATTTTCTTGTAAAAATAAAATAGCTGTTGTAAAAAAAAATATCCATTACAATTTTTCAGTAAAACGCTCCCACGTCAGTAGGAAAAATAGGGGTTGAAAAAAAAAAATTAGTAATTTAAATTAGAATGTAATTGAGCAGAAATTTCGTGTCTGAAAGTAAGTAAGTATTTTTAGAAGATAAAAACCGAGTTGTAAAATAAATAAAAAAATAACAAGGATGTTGGTTGTGCGGAAAATTTAACTGACTAATCGACCTTTGTCTTTATATTCTTTCTCTATACCAGCGCACTGAGGATCTCTCGCTCAGATCTTTCTACCTTGTAAAAGTGTTTTATGCATATCGGAACAGAGGGAGGAAGAGGGTTGGTGATGGTGATTGTAGTAGAAGTAGTAATAGTAGTAGTAGTAGTAGAAATAGCAGTAGTAAAAGTAGTAGTAGTAGTGGATGGCTCCGAGGCGAGATGCATGAATATTTGGCAGCTGAGCAGTTTCCAACCTTTACTCATACCTACACCTTGTGTATACTGGTAACACTTCGGTTACGGCCCAGATATGCAAATATATTCATTAGATTGTTCTGCGCGCCCCTCATCTAAGCGCAGTAAAAACCACGTCGTCAGACTTGTTTCTCATTCCTCACCCATTTTACACACTCTACTCTATTCTACTTTCTATTACAATATATCCGTACATCTATTCTTTTTTTTTTATTTTTAATTATAAAAATATTTATTTTCATTTTTAGATTAAAATTATAACTTTTTAATTAAAATTTAATTGTTCTATTTTTTATTATATATGAAATAATTAAATGAATTTTTTATTAATAATTAAAAATTTAATTTCTTTGAAAAAAAAAGTGGATAATATTAATTAATAACTAATAAGTATATTAGCTGAAATTAAGGTTTATTCTGACGTTAAGTCTTAATGTTAACCTCAGCCTCACCAGAGGTCTTGAATAAAACAAGTGACAAAGTTTACAAACACGAGAAGCGTAGAGAGCTCGGCTGTTTAGCGAAAGTATATATGCGGAAGAGGTACTTGAAGAGTAAATCACTCAAAGCCGGATCATTCGGGCTCTTAACTAGTTGCGTGGTTGCCCCACGCCCATTTCCTTCTCAATCAAAAGGGTCGAATCGATGTAATGCACGAGGAAGTGGCCAATTTTCTCTAACCTACTAAACTTTGCACAAAATCAACTCGTTATAATTACACTGGCTCACATCTTATTTCGTTCACTCTATCAAATTTAATTACTTTTTTTTCTAATTTATTTATCGACAAAAAAAAGAAACTTACTTTGTATCTAGTAAATATAAATTTGACTTATATTGATTTAATAGAAAAATAATTTAAATAAATTTTCCAGTATCATCTAAGCCTCAAGTGTCAAATTAAATATAATTTTTAATAATTGTATCTTCAAGTACTTTGAAAGTAATGAGTAGTTTATAATACATTTTACTTATCAATTATGGTTCGACAATTAAAATCTTTATGAGCATGATAACTTTTATTATGTGAAATCCCAATCCCTATATGCGATTTATAAGTAATACTGGTAAATAATAACTTATCAGTCTGATTGGGATAATTCTACTTATTGTACTAGTAGATTATTGATTACAGCTTTCATTAGGCGCAATTAACAATTCATTCAATATCCTCTGTTTAAGATTACGATCTCATCGCTGTAATCACTTCATAACCGCGATTATAATAATCATAATTCTGGTAATAACCATTGAGTTCTCTCGCGAATTTCAAAAGTTAATTTTACAATTAAAGATTGAATATTTATTTTTTTCACTTACCGATGAATATTTAGGAAATCTTTTGTCAGAAATTAAAAATTGAAAATTTTTTTTTTGCTAAATGAATATGTGTTTTTAACTTCCCGATATGAAAATTGGAAATTTTCAAAAAAAGGGAAGTTCTTGGTTTCGATCCGATTTCGAAAATTGAGTTTTCATTAAATCTGGACGTTTTGAGATACTACACGGAAAAAAAATTATGGGAATGGTTCCTATAATTTTATGAAATTTCATCCTATACCAGTATAGGAATGACGACCACCAATTATAGGAACACGTCCTATAATTATAGGAATATTACCCATAATTATAGGAATAATTCATATAATTATAGGAATGATACCTATACCATTATGGGAATGGTTCCTATAATTATAGGAATGGTTCCTATAATTTATGAGAATGGTTCCTATAATATTATAGGAATGGTTACTATAATATATAGTAACCATTCCTATAAATTATAGGAATAGTTCCTATAAATTATAGGAACCATTCCTATAATATTATAGGAATGGTTACTATACTATTATAGGAATGGTTACTATACTATTATAGTAACCATTACTATAATAGTATAGTAACCATTCCTATACTATTATAGTAACCATTCCTATAATAGTATAGTAACCATTCCTATAATATTATAGGAATGGTTCCTATAATATTATAGTAACCATTCCTATACTATTATAGTAACCATTCCTATAATATTATAGTAACCATTCCTATAATAGTATAGTAACCATTCCTATAATATTATGAAAATATAAATTTTCAAAAAAGTCTAGAAATCACTTTAACAATACACAAAAGTATTATTAAACATAAAAACAACTATTCAAACATTGAAAAAAAAAAAAAATTTAAATATCGCAAATAAATTAGAGGGTCTTTTCGGCGGCCATATTGGATTGAAGCTTTTTTGACTTGTGTGGGGTTTAAAAAAAACACTCTACACAAAAGTCCAGATTGTTTTAATTTGAATTGCAATTTTTAAAAATATATAAGTGATAGGGGTAGGTCGTAGAGGGGTGTTCCGGCAGCTATATTGGATTGAAACTTTTTTGACTAGCGTGGGGTCTCAAAAAAACACTCCACACAAAAATCCACATTTTTCTAATCATAAAAGTATCTTTAAAAAAAAAATATATTTTTAGTTGCACGAACGTTCGTAAATTCAGGGACATAAAAAAAATTCGTTTTTGGCAAAAATCATCAAAATTTTTCAACTGAAATTTTTTCAGCATAGAACATTCAGGAAAATTCAAATTTTGAAAATAAAAATTTATATTTCGATAAAATCTCAAATTTGGGTAAAATCTCGAAAAGTTAATATAAGTTTTAATTTAACATGATACTGAAGTAAGCCGATGTCTTATAATTTTTGGATTTTTTTTAACATTAAATATCTACACTATTTTGCAAAAAAAAAAATTTTATTATATTATAGGAACCATTCCTATACTATTATAGTAACCATTCCTATAATAGTATAGTAACCATTCCTATAATATTATAGGAATGGTTCCTATAATATTATAGTAACCATTCCTATACTATTATAGTAACCATTCCTATAATAGTATAGTAACCATTCCTATAATATTATAGGAATGGTTCCTATAATATTATAGTAACCATTCCTATACTATTATAGTAACCATTCCTATAATAGTATAGTAACCATTCCTATAATGGTATAGTAACCATTCCTATAATATTATAGTAACCATTCCTATAATAGTATAGTAACCATTCCTATAAATTATAGGAACCATTCCTATAATATTATAGGAACCATTCCTATAATATTATAGGAATGGTTACTATACTATTATAGGAATGGTTACTATAATATTATAGGAATGGTTCCCATAATGGTATAGGGGTGGTTCCTATAATATATAGGAACCATTCCTATAATAGTATAGGTACAATTCCTATACCATTATAGGAACCATTCCTATAATGCATAGGAATACTCCCTATAATTTTCTTTCCGTGTACGAAGATTTTCTGAGTATTTCGGGATGGACATTCGCATGTGTGTACGTCCAATGATATCTTTGGGACGGATCAACCGATTTGAACGATGGCAACAATTGAAAGGGACCTGAGAAAACAATTTATTTGAGCCAAATAAGATTCGTTTCAGACAAATAAATCTCATATTTGAATGGTCCCAATTAGTATTTATTTGCGACAAAGATATGGTTCATTTTTATGGTTTATTTTTTTTGGTCAACCGTTTTTAAGATTTTTTTTTTTTTTACATTAAATGATATACTATTTACAACTAGTATGAAATATTACGAGAATTTTAAAAAAATCTTGATTCTACTGAAAACATTGTTAACTATCAAAAAATCTTTGAATGATAAATAATAATTGTTGTCACTATTGATAACCTCAAAAATCATGCTTACTGAATATCCATATTACAATAATTAACATTTATTTTTGTGTCGCCAGTGACATTTAAAAAAGGTTGAGTTTATTTCTCGTATTACCCAACGTGTAAATTTAACACAAATAGTTTGTTTTAAAAAATAATACAAATATTGTGTACCGTTTCTAACACACAGATTATGTTGATTTTAACACAATATTTTTCACTGTGCTCATTCATTAAAAATTTACCAAGTATCTACGACAAACATATGCATTACTCATAGTTTCAAGAACAATAACTGAGAATAAATATAACAATACAATATTTACTTCAATACAGTAGTGCACTTAATGGAATATTAAACTATTGTATATACAATCAATAGCTGAGCTTATTTAAATAATTTAAAATATTGATAGATTAATAATAAATTACCATTAAAATTTCATTTCCACCCCCGGGAAAAAATGTTCAGATATGATCATATATGATCATGTATGAATACTCAAATCTGATCAGATCCAAAAAATGGCCCTGCATGATCATACCTGCTCATACATGGTCCTGCATGATCATACATGAGCAGGTATGATCATGCAAGGCCATTTTTGGGATCTGATCCTGTATGATCATACGTAATTATATATAACCATGTATGATCGTATACGATCATGTATGACCATATATAATCATGTATAATCAACAGGATCTTTTTCGAATCTTGTCAGATCTGAGTATTCATACTGTGTTTTTTGAAAACATCAAACTCATGCATCCAGGAATATAATGTTTGCACATATTTGCAAGAATATTTGTATACATTATTATTAAAATGTATGTTTTATAACATGGGTGCGTGTACTTATGTTGAAATTGAAATTGAATAGAATCATTAATAGTCATAAATCTACCATAACAGAATCTTAGATTGCATGATCAATAAAATTTATTGTTAAGAAATTAATATAAAAAATTAATAATTTAATTTTCATAATTATTTAATATTTTTTTATTGAATTTATTAATTAATCATTCTAAAAATGTTTAATATTTTCTAAATTTAATATTTAATCATTTATAAAAAAATATTAAATTCAGAGAGTAATAAATATATATTATATACTTTATACAAAATATTATTAGATTATTAACTTTGAATATTTATTATTTTAATTTAATATTCGATTGTAATTTTTATCACAAATTTTGTATTAAATTTATTGAATTATTTATTAAATATTAAAAAATCAATAATAAATATTTAAAATCGGTAATATAATAATATTTAGTATAAATTATATTAATTAATAATATAATAATTTATGTTAATAAATTATTGATACGGAAAGTTAACCTCAATTATATCAGAGCACTTGAAAAAGAATATAAGCACAATTTTTTTCACTAATATTTACGAATAGTAAATAATATTCATCAAAATGTTCAATTCAAATCACTACAGCGATTCAGTATATATAATTATTAATCACATCTGTGTGAATTGTACATGCATATACAATTCGCACTTGTATTAAAGTAAAACACGTGTTGTGTATGCCGCAACTTCAACATTTATTTAGTTTTCATGTCGTCCCTGTGCGCACGCATCGTAAAAATTCACTCTCATCATTTTTCCATAACGCGCTTAGAGAAGTATAATAATAAATACTTAACTCATATATGATCATACATGAATAGATACGATTATACCTGATGATTTTTCCTCATAAAAGGCTGCAGATATGATCAGGCATGCTCATGCATGATCATACATGAAGTCTAGGGTGGCGCAAAAAAACCGACTATTTTTTTTTTCGAGTCTCTTATAAAAATTTGTTGGCTTACAATGTTTTAAGAAGCCTTTCCAAAAATCAGCTCGATAGAAAATTTTTAAGAGGTTGCTCACGAATTTTGAAAATATCAAAAATGATCGAAATTTGAATTTTTTATTTCAAAATTTTTTCTTTCCCGTGGCAGCAATAGTTTATATTTGTGAAATCATGACCACGCTGAAAATTTAAGCCCACAATTTAAATATTTAAACCTCGCTCAAGAATTTTGAATGCTTCCGAGTACTGTCTTTTGGACGTTTTCGAGCGACCTTTAAATATTAAAAATAAAGCTTCTCGATTTTTTCACCATCAATTTGCATGACAATGAATAAAAATATGACCCGAGAAATAGAAATAATAAGTTATTTACATGCGTTTTTATTTTTTAATTCAATTTGTAGGTTTTTTGGCTTATTCAAAACTTACCAAATTTTATTGTTTAAGACTGTCCTGTATATTTTTGGTTATAAAAATGTTATATTTTAATGAAATGACAATAATTGAGTTATAAAAAAATACAAAAACCAATTCAAAGTATTAGTTACATATTATCAGTTTGTAAGAGTCTGCCCTTGCTTCCCCGTACCAGGAAGTTCGGACAGTCCTTCTGAAGTTGCTTGTGTAGATGTTGAGCACTGGGTTTGGGAATACCTAGTATGACCGAGTACGCAGCCTGATTACAGGATAGAGGAATGGTGTAATGAATTTATTTTATAATGTAATTCTCTTTATTATAATATTGTTTAATTGATTTCATTAATGTTCTGATTATTTACAAACGTTATCTATTAAATATTTGGACATTTAGATTAGAAAGAAAAATCCCAAAGAATTATTGTATTAATGCGCAAATAGGAGATCCTGGGTCTGATCTCATCAGTAACATAATCGATTCAAAGAATTTATTTTTTACAATATTACCATTTCTTGTAATAAAATTTAACGACTCAAATAATATATCTTAATCATTGATATGTTCAATAAATTGAGAGAAAATGAATTTTAACAAAACTTTAAATATAAATGACTCCGCGTTTGGCAAACTTATAATTAATTGCCTGTAGACTTACATCGATGATCTCGTAGAATGCGTCGGACATCTTGAGCGTGGACTGCATCGTACTGGACTGACCCTTTGACAAGACTACTGGCGACGACTCGATATTATGGCACTAACTTTATTACATAGATTAAAATGAAATTTATCAACTGACTAGATTTTATCACAAATAAGCTGAATAGACTTTTTCAATAAATAAATGGACTTGAAAATAAATTATAACGAACTTTACAATACAACGAATTGACTAGACTTGACTAGTACTAAAGATATGCAGCAATGTGTGCATAGTGAGCTGGAAAGTGTAAAGTAAGGACCTCGCTAGGCGTCCTCAGCCCTTCTCTGCATCTCCCAGCTGATTACTAGGTGCTAAGTGTATGCTAATTGCAAGCTAACTGCAAGCTAACTACTGAACTGAACTGAACTGAACTGAACTGCATTTTTCGACGATTGTTCGCCCTTATATAGCCATAGAATTCGAGAAGGGGTCATCCACGTGACCTCGTCTGAACTTCCGCCTAGGGCATCTGGCACACTGATCCATGGGCCTCTTTCGGAGTCTCAGTGAACCGGGTAGCAAGTATGCGTTGATAAAGGTGGTGTGTAAACTGAAAGGCTCCCTAAAATGGCGCGACCGATTTGAGTAGTCGAACCTCTAGCTGCCCCGTTACAAGTTAATATTCAAAATTCTTGAGCGCCGTTTCAATATTTGAATTTTGAGCTCAAATTTTCAGCATAGTCATGATTTTACAAATATAAACTATTGTTGCCACACGGAGAGAAATTTTTTGCGGATACTACTATGCTGTATGGTCGTTCCGACCATACTATATGGTAACAAGGATTTTTTCATTCGTTTAAAAATTGTAAGTATAGATGATTTGACCATCACGGGAATGGTAACATTCACCATAGTTATAGCGGATGAGCCTATGTCAGTATGGGCGTCAAGCCTTGGCGATATCCACAATGCTTCTGGTAGATAACGCTATTCAATATTGTCAAATTACTTATGCTAACATAGTAGTATGACCAAAGTTTATTTAATTAAAAAAAATAGGTTATATCCCCCATGAAAAAAATTTATAAAAAAAATATTTGTTTCAAACAAAAAAAATATACTAAAAATATATAAACATATAAAAAATATATTTTAAATAGCTAACCTTGAGGTGATTTTCATATTTTTTTTAAATATTTTAAATGTTAAAAATTTATTTGAGAATATCTTAAAAATACATATATAAAAAATATAAAAAAATTATATTAACAATATATTTGAAATATAAAAAAATAAAATTATGAAAATGTTAAAAATATATATAAAAATTATATTTTTATTGTAATCCATAACCTACGAAAAAAATATATAAAATTTATATAAAAAAATGTATTTCGATTTGTGTTTTTTATATTTTTATAACTATGTATGTATAATTATTTATGTACTTTAAGATATATTTTTAATTTATTTAAAATATATACGAAAATCGGGCAAAAGTTAGCTATTTAAAATATATTTTTACACATATTTATATATTTTTTATGTATTTTTAACACATGTTTTTTATATGAAAAATATATTTTTTTTATATTTTACACGCACATATATTTTAAATAACAATTATTTCCTACACTGTAAAAAATCACCGGGGTAAGTCCAAGCGGTGTAGGTGTTAAAATTAGCGGTGTTAAATTTTACTCCCAAAAGCGGTGTGAAAATAACGCCACCACCGGTGTAAATATTCTTCACCGGTGTTAAATGAAATTTTCCGGTGTAAAAATATTTCACTTTGGGAATGTGTGCACATATGTGTGCATTTGAGTGAGTGTGTGGGCATGTGTGCGTGTGTGCACTCGCGTGTAGGCATGTGTGAGCTCACGTATGCGCGTGTAAACTCATTCGCGTGAGCTCATGTGCGTGAATTCGCGTGTGAGTTCACGCGCGTGTGTGTGTGAGCTTGCGTGTGTCCAGAAGTGTGAGCTCATGCATGTAAGCTCGTGTGTGAGCTCAGGTTTGTGAGCTCGCGTGCGTGCTCACATATACGAGCTCACGTGTGTGAGTTCATACGTATGAGCTCATGTGCGTGAACTCACACATACGAGCTTATGTGTGTGAGCTCATGCATACGAGCTCACGTGCATGCGTGTGTAAGCTCGTTCGCGTGAGCTCATGTGCGTTTGTTGAACTCGCGCGTGTGTGTGAGCTCACATGTGTTTACGTATGCTTGTGGGAGCTCACGTGTGTGTGCGTGTGTGCGCTCGTGAGTTTTCGTGCGTGTGTGTGTTTCAAAATATTTTTTTTATTTTATAAGTTTTCCAAAGCTAATACTCTGAGCGGACACAGTTTACCCCGATTTAACACCGGTGAATTACTCCTCCTACACCGGTGTAATTTTATTTTATCACCGGGCGGAGTTAAAATGAGTCCATTTTTAACACCGCTCTTTTTACAGTGTAGCATACACAACGATACATTCATTTGTTTACATTAATAAATTTTCATCTATTTATCGACGGAGTATTGCAGCTACATCTATGCGGTATGGGTAATAATCCGATAGTGTGTTGACTACCGCACAAAGATCTATTGCGGAATGCCCTAGTGGCGTTGCCGTTTCTTCAATGTAGTATGGGCCTCAAGCCCATACTTGTCTGGTCAATTCTACTATACAGACATGTAAGCTACGCAAAATTTTCGGTACTATACAGTATGGTGAATAACGCCATACTTATGGTACTTGCCGCAATACTGTAATAAGAGTATGGCGATAGGTACCATACATTTCTTTCCGTGCACGAGAAAGAAAAAATTTAGAAATTAAAAATTCGAATATCAATCATTTTTGATATTTTAAAAATTCATGAGCGACCTCTTAAAAATTTTTTATCGAGCTGATTTTTGGAGAGGCTTCTTAAAACATCGTAAACCAACAAATTTTCATAAGAGACTCGAAAAAAAAAATAGTCGGTTTTTTTGCGCCACCCTAATGAAGTTATATATGAGCTCATATATAATCTTACGTGAACAGATATGATCATGCATGATCATACATGAAATCATATATGAGTTCATATATAATCATACATGAGCAGATATGATCATGTCTGAAAATTTTTCCCCTATTTGAGTGCAGATATGACGATACATGATCATACATGGCTTCATATATGAGCTCATATATAATCATGTATGAACAGGTATGATCATGTATGATCATACATGACGTCATGCATAATCAGATATGCGATCATATAGGATCACACATGAACAGACACGATCATATCTGAGCTCATATATGATCATACATGTTAAAATATGATCATACACTTATCCAAAGAATTAAAGGAACAAGAAAATTTTATAAAATTTTTTGCGGTTTTTGGAAGTCTGTATTTTCGTGAAAAATGATCGTATCGTAAAAATAAAAAAAGCAAATTGAAGCTTGAAATCTCTAGTTTTAAGATCTTTCAGCCAAATAATTTTCTGAGCCACGGTTTTGGCGGAATCATAAGAAATAGGCCGAGACAAAATTTTTCTAAATTTTTCGGTTTTGTTTTTTAGGTCTACGGGGCCGGGAAAATTTTTTTCGAAAAAACCCATTCACGGCTTGTTTAGAAAATTTATTCAGCTACAATTTCCTTTTTTTTTGTACCTCTGTACGACAAGATGCCACTGAGATATCAGCCTTCAAATGAAAAAGGATCCTTTCATCTTTGATTATCGATATCTCAGTAAATAATCGTCGCACAGTAATTTAAAGGGCAGTTTGAGAAACTTGAATAAATGCCTTACAAGCTCTATTTTCGATTTTTTTGAAAAAAAATTTTTTTTCATCTTTAATATCAATTTGAAAAACCCACAAAAAATGACCATTTTCTGGTTTTTTAGTCAACTCATCGCTACTTTGTACATATCGATAAAAAAATATTGTTGCCAGGTGATTTTACAGCTTAATGTACCCCCAAAAACCCTGGAAATTTTCAGATGGATCCATCGAATCGTTTGTCCGGACCGATTGCTCAAAGCTTTATAAAACAATTAAAGGAACAAGTTTTGTTCCTTAATTTGTGTAATCATTACCGAAATGAAAAAATTAATTTTTTTCGGATTTTCTTTCATTTTCACGTTAGTTATTCGGTAAATGTAAGGTAAAGAGAAAAAAAAAATTTTTTTTTTCAAAAAACGAGATAAAACAAGAGTTTTTTTTAAATTTTTTTTTTTACATTTTAATCGGGGGGTTTTTTTTTTCTTCGTTTTTTGAAAAAAAATTTTTTTTGTAGCTAGCTATCGCACACAGTGATGCCAGAGCGTGGGATTTTTTTACCCCTTCTCGTGGTGAAATAGCATAGAGTGTAATGGCAGGAGGGGGTAAAAAATCCCACGTTCTGGCATCACTGATCGCACATGTAACCAAAAAATATTTTTTGATTCGTTGATGACGTCGCTATTAGAACGATTAGGTATCTTTTTTACCAGCTGTATCTTTATCGAATATTTTTAGTTGTCGGTTATTCGCTATGAGCGTGACTGCAGCGCCAGACCAAATATAAACTACGGGAAGCTGTCAGAGTATGTTTTTATCCGTATGTCAATAGCAAGAAACAAAAATTAATAAATATTATAAATAAATAATGGTAAAAAAAAAAGTTATAAAAAATATGTGACAGTTTTATAGTAATTACAGTTTTGTTTTTTAGCTAAACGCATCAACAACAAGTAAGTATCATAATGAAAAATAAAAAATAATGCCGTAAACATTTAGCTAAGTTGTTTGAAATTCATATCAAAGTAAAAAAATGATACTAAGGAAAAAATCAAAATGAAAAATAAGTAATTAAATAATAACAAAATAAATACTTTCACGTGTACTTGCTCAGAATTTTAGTAATAATAGCCTCCCGTAACTCCGAAAGTAGCCGCTGCAAACGCTTCAGTCGATTTAATTTTCACTACCATGGCTTCACTTAGAGCGAATAGGTGCTAAGTGTCGTACATTTCAAGTGTCTGTCACAAAAATTTTTTATTGTAACAGAATAACTTGTATCACGCGTTAAAAACTAACACAATTATTGTATAAAATTTTAAAATTTTCTTATCGCGTGGAAAAATTTCTTGTTCTAAACAATAAAATTTTAAACTTACATACTTTAGTTGCCGGGTAAAATTTCTGGTGTGACAATAAAATTCTCTCATATTTTTAAATTCTAACCTTTCATTCCCATCGTAAATGATTAAATGTCTCTTATTTTCTATTACATTTTTTTTATATTGTTTATTGCCACTACACTAAAGAAGGTTATAACAAAAAAATGTATATATACATATATATGCATCCATGTAATAAAATATCAGCAAGTCTTTGGTTAAAATTTTATTTGTTGTACAAAATAATAGTGGACGTAAATATATCAGAGAGCAAGTAAAATGTAACGTGAATGCTGAGAGATAAATGTATAGTATGAGATATAGGTTTATTTTACTTGGTAAAAGTTATAGACGTGAGCATGTAAAACAAAGATGGGCCATAATGTTATGACGAGTGACACCGATGGCGCAGGAAAGATGCATCCATCTCGGCACTCAAAACTCGTCGGAGGACTGTTTTATGCACAATATACCCAGTACTTTAGATAATACTTTTAACGCTCTACATACCAACGGATGTAAACTTCACTTTAATAATCTACATATAACTGAATTTGCTTACCCGAACAACAATATATATACCGGATATCAAAATCTATCCGCTATATTTTTTTTAGTTCACCTTTTTATTCGACAGTTATTTTTGCGTACTATAGTTTCCGAACCTTTTTTTTAATTTTTTTGTTTCAACTTCAAGGAGCAAATAAATAAAATTTTCATATAAAATTAAATTATTCAATAAAATATTATAAAATTAGTTTACTAAATAATAATGTTAGTTTTTAAGAAAAAAAGTTGTCTTCATTATAAATTCATGAGCGGTAAGTATAAGGTAATAAATTTTTTTTTTGTCAAAAATTTCAGCGAGGGAAGAGTAAGATGAGACTCCTTTAGAAATTATAACTTTATGATACAACTTGATATAACTTTAATACAAAAGAAAATGAATTACTTCTTATAAATTAAATTTCATCATTAAATTCATCAGCTTTTTTTTTATCGATAATTTTTTAATCAAATTTCCTGTTTTTTTATCCATTCAAACTTTTTGCAACATTTTTTTATATCAACTAAATATATAAATATATCTATTATTTTTAATCATAATTTATAACAAAAAAAATTTTTTTAGAATAAAAACTAAATTTGCTTATTTTGCTATAAAATTAGCAAATTAAACTTGAATTCACCAAAATATGAGAAATAAAATTCAAAATATTATTTTTCGAAACAATCAATTAATTAAATTTATTAAATTACCAATTAGTTAATTTCGATTAAAAAAACATTTTTTTTTTCGTTTATGTTTTTTGACTATACCTTATGTACATAATTTTCTTTATATATACCTTGTGATTGAGTCACTGCGGGTACTATATTATCTATTTGACATTATAACAACTATTGACTGAATATGCTGATTTTTTTTATTAATATTTCTGTGATGAATCCCGTCACATGAATATTTATTATGTATTGTTTTTTTTTAAGTATTTGTTGTGTTACATTTATTATTAATCATATAAGAAAATACTTGTTGTATTACCCGGTGAGGACTTGTCCTCGTTGGGCAGTTAAATTGATAAATAAAGTGGGTCGACCCATAAGGATCCTTATGAAAAATTCTAGTCAGGATGTTATCGCTCCGATTTGAGTCAAAGCTTATTTAAATCTTAATTTTGATCACTTACATTGATTTTTGCCTGAATACATTTATTTTATTGAACATAATTGGGAATAAAAATTTAAAAAACGCTTGTTTATTAATGACTTCCGATTCATAAATTTTCAAACTTTAGCAAAAAACGTAACTTTTTTTTAGCTTGAGAAAAGCTCATAAAAAAATAATCACATGCAAGAGTATTTTCGAGCTCGAAAGTATATTCACCCTTATGTTTCCGAGCTTCTTGAGCTCATGCAGAGATTTTTTGTATAAGAGATATAGAAACAGAAAGTTGTTGTTAAATTATTCTATTGTAAGTTGTAACGATATAGACATTAACATGCAGAGTTGACTCATGTAAAGAGAAATTTTGTGAAATCTTGTGATGAAGAGAAACTCTCTGTAGATATGCACTACACCCATAAATTTCATTAAAAAAAAGCCATGAAATTATGTCTTAATAATATAAGTTTCTTATAAAATTAAATGATTAATTGTATTAACTTTTTTAAATTATTAAGTTTCTTTTAACTGTTACCTGATACGATAATTTTATTTAAAAAAAAGTCTTAGAATAAAAATTACAAGAGAAAGTCTTCGAAGAAATAGCCATAAAATTTATTAATCAAAAGTAAAAAAAAATATGTTTAAATTGAATTCTTACACTTCTTGGCTAGAGTAATGAAAAAGAGATACAAAGACACAAGATTTCAATATACACATAGATCCCAATTATAAGGTTAGGTTTTGATATTTCGGGTCCAATACGAAATTCCAGCGTAAGTGATATGGAAAAAAAGTAAAAAAAATAAGTTAACAAAAAGATGAGCACAATAGTGGTTGGCAGGGAAACGTAGTAAAGCACCAATGTCTTGGCATTGGAAACCGCGGGGTCCTCCCGTCATCCAATCACGTTCTGGCAAAGCTCGCCATATTTCGCGGGGCGGAGTCCTCTCTCTTTCTCTCATTCTCTCAATCTACCCCTTTTTAACCTCGACGATAACCCCCTGTCGCTTTTTCCTCATTCTCTTCTTCAACTTCCGTTTCCTATTATGCACACTGTCCATTCGTCATTCTTTGTCTTTCAGAGAGCACTCGTTAACTCTCTCACCTCTTCTGAGGAATGTCAAATGATCTCTCGCATTCTTTTGTAAATTTTTTTTTTTTTTTTTTTCTTTATTATTATCTTTCTCCCTTTGTTTCAGATCAATTCTTCATCATCTATAAATAAATATTCATAACGCTACACTGTTATCTCGGTTAAATTTTATTTGAATTTTAAATTCTCTTTTATGTCGCGCTATTTTGTCAATTGTTACAAATCAAATCTCCGTGATTATTTTTTTTAAGACAATTGAAGTTTTTTTCCATCCATTTATTTATTCTAGTGTTGAAAAAATTTTAATGTCATAAATTAAAATAAAAATTATATAGGAATTTAAAAATAAAAAAATTTATTTTTTCATTTAATGGAAAAAAATTCTTTGAATATTTTTAAGAGCAATGGCATGCAAGGGGAAGTCAATAAAAGTTTTTTTAATTAAAAATAATGTGGCATTTAATAATAAAAATAATTTATTGATTTTTAAAAAAAAGTGCAATGTTCTTTCATTAGAAGTTTAATTGAAACTTAAAATTAATTTGAAATATTAACCTCATAGTATTTTATTAAAGATTAAAATTTCCAATTACATATTTTAACTGATAGTAAAATTAAGTAATCAGCCCCCGGGGTTTAATTTCAATATAAATTGATTTTTAAAAAATAAATATTTACTGAATAACATGAATGAAAGAACTAAAAAAAATTAATTACCCCAATTAGAGTATTCTTGTGTATTTTAT